>JAJEJO010000957.1:509253-530054 GCA_020662805.1 Glaucomys volans | reverse complement strand
TGAAGGCCAGGCTAGGCAAGATAGCAAGACCCAGGTTAAAAAAAAAATTTGCACAGAGAGTACACTTGAGACTGTTTGTTATCAGAGTGTTTGTTATTTTTGTTAAGCTTCAAAATAGTTTTAAAATGCATGTATTTTTAATTGTCTTTTTTACGTGGTTCTGGGATTGAATCCAGGACCAGATGCATGCCAGGCAAGCACTGAAATAATACCTCCCCAGCCCCTAAAATATATATTTTAAAAAATGAATTAGACTCATGCTTCAAAACCTCCGAAACATCTGTGCCAAATAAGGCAGCTCGACTTTATCACTTTCCACTTGAAGAGTAGATGGGGGTCAGGGAGGAGGTGAATGGGCCTAAGTTCTCCACGTTGGGGGTTGTTCAGCCGGAAACCTGGACAGGCACCAGCCCTCAGCTCCAGCCGAGCATCTCTGATGCCCCTGACCCAGCATCCCAGGGAACCCCTGGCCTTGTCTCCACCCAGCCCCCATTGCAACCAGTGGGCACATGAGCAGGGCAGGAATGCTGGCCTCCAGCTCTCCCGGAAGCCAGGTGGCGAGTCCACAGTTGTCTTCCAGGCAGGTGGGCAGGAGTCCCCCTAGTCTTGTGCCCCCAAAGGAGAGACTGTTGGTGGGGAGGGGCTCAGGGCTTGATTGATGGCCTCCATTTGCATA
This sequence comes from Glaucomys volans, assembly GCA_020662805.1. Classification (NCBI taxonomy): domain Eukaryota; kingdom Metazoa; phylum Chordata; class Mammalia; order Rodentia; family Sciuridae; genus Glaucomys; species Glaucomys volans. The sequence goes on along the minus strand of JAJEJO010000957.1, from coordinate 529,378 downwards.
TGCCACTCATCCCTGGAGCCTCTGGGCTGGAGACAGCTCTCCACCCCTGATAGCAGGGAGGGGCCGGCTGGAGGCAGGAGATAAGCCCCTCTCCCCTCCCTCCCTCATTTCCTTTCCCTGTATGGTGCCAGAGTATGACAGCATCCAGCCACCAAGATGCTCTCCCAGCAATGACAGGCACCGACCTGGAGAGGCACGTGGCCTGGTGGAGCTCTGTGCACTGCCATGGGTGCAAGGACCAGGTCCCCTGCGCACCCAGGCCTCCGTTATTTCATCTTGGATTTGTGATGTGTCCTCCCAGAGCCTCAGTTTCCCCATTTTTAAAAATGCGGAAAACTAGCTGGGCACAGTGGCGCACACCTGTAATCCCAGCAGCTCAGGAGGCCAAGGCAGGAGGATCGTGAGTTCAGAGATAGCCTCATCAACAGCAAGGCACTAAGCAACTCAGTGAGACCCTGTCTCTAAATAAAATACAAAATAGGGCTGGGGATGTGGCGCAGTGGTTGAGTGCCCCTGAGTCCAGGCCCCATACTAAAAAAAAGTAGAGAACTAGCTGAGGGGTGGCTGTGGGGAAGGCTGGTCAGGCCAGGAGAGCCAGTGGGGCCCATCCTGTCACTGGGTGCCTTTTGTTTCATTTAAGTGTTGATGAGTCACTGGCAGAACCATCTCTGGTTGGGAGTGGTCCTGAGCCCTGCACGGCCCTTTTCAGGGCAGGCTTTGTGAGCAGTGTCCTCGCCACCATGGAGGGGCGGGGTGGGGACAGGGAGCACCTGCCTTCCCACTCGCCTGGATGCTTGGTGCTCCTGGCACAGCCTCCAGCCGGCTTCCAGAGTGACAGAAGTGGATCAGAGCCCATTGTCACTGGGGATCCCTGGCAAGGCTTCAGTAGCAGCCCATGTTTCCTGAGTGGCCCTGTGCCAGGCTGGCATCGTGGCGGCTGGGCTGTGCCAAGATCTTCACACAAATCCCGTGAGCCGAAGAGAGGGGCCGGTGGTCTTCCCACCCCCTCGCCCCAGATCATACCACACATCCTGGGGAATCCACTTCCGTGCTGACCCCAGCTCCTCTGTGCCTAGAGTCGGAGGGTCCTGTGTGCACCATGCAGTTGACAGTCTCGTCAGGGGCTTAGGAAAAACCCGTGATCCAGCACAAAATGGCCCATGAGGTCTTCAAGATCTGGGCAAAGCCACGTGGAGCCCCCGGGGCAGGACACTGAGGGAAGGGACTGGACAGCTTCCTGAAGGAAGGGGCATTTGGGAAGGGTCCCCAAGGGTGGGCAGGATTTGACAGAGAGCTGGGAGTGGAGGGGCCGGATGTCCTGGGCAGAGGGGGCAAGGCCAGAGAGACAGTAACATCGGGGTGAGTTTGGGGCCCAGGAAACAGTCTTCGTTGTCATGAAGGGGAGGAAATAGAAACCAGGACTGCAAACTATATGTTAGACCACATGGTACCAGGTCCTGAGTGACAGTGTTGAATGGCAGGTTGATAGGGAGCCATGGGGGTTTCCAGCAGGTCAAAGTCCCACTTGGGGAAGCAGCCCCAGCGCGGGCTGGCCAGGCAGGACTGAGCAGAGGGGTCTGGGAGCGGGAAGGCCCCCACACCAAATCCCTCTTCCCCCAGACTGCATGATTCGCGGGGTCCAGAGGGCAATCGGGAGCAGAGACGGCGCTGAGGTGGGGATTCCTGGTATGGAGAATGAACCAGCCAGATAGGGGTGGGGCAAGGGAGTGGGGGACAGGAAGGATGGCAAGTTTGGGGTGCTGAAGCTGGGGCAGGGATGGCTTTATCTCCTGTCCCCCAAGGCCAGCACCCAGGCTGGTCACCATGCTCAGAGAACCACTGACTGGCCCGTGTGTGCCCAGGGACAGCAGGTGCCGGAAGTGGCGCAGGCCGCCCTCCTCTGCCAAGCCTGCTCTTGCCTCCTGCCCGGGGTGTCGGTTTCCTTCCGCCCTCCAGGACGAGATTGCGGGGATTCCCTTCATTGGGAACGCCCCACAGGCTCCCTGCGAGTCCTGTGGGCTTCTCCCTGGCTCTCCATGTCCCTCAGGACTGAAGGGCAGGGCTGGCTCTTGGACCTGGGTGGCACCCGGCAGAGGCTCCGAGTCTCCCATCGCAGGGAAAGCAGAGGGCCAGGTTCAATGGCCACCTGAACAGCAGCCCTGGACCTGCCATGGCCCTGAGGCAGGGCTGGGGAGTCCCTCTGGGCCCAGCAGCGCTTGACGGGCAGGCTTCAGAGCGGCTGGCGCTGCCTGGGGCTTCAAGAGCGCTGGCCTCCGGGTTCTCATTAGGGAAAGTGAGAGGCGAGGCAAGGGCACAGGGGCCTCTGGTCACCTGCAAGGTGGCCAGGCCAGCGGGTGAGGACTGGCGGCGTGGCCTCAGGCATAGACTGACATGTGATGAGAGACCTTGACCTAAGCCTGGCCCAGGCTGGAGCCCCCTCTCCCAGCCTCCCTCAGGGTCTTCAGGCAGCCGGGATAGGGGACAAGACAGAAAATGATGAGACACTCTGTGTCCAGCTCATGGCTCTAGAACAGTAGACCCAGGGCAGCGGAGGCCAGGTTCCGGGATGGGTGGCGGAGAGCACCATGTGAGGCTGGGAGATGCCGGCTCCTGGCCTGGGAGTGAGCAGCCTGGCCAGGGCCTCCCGGGCCGTGGCAGCCCCTGGGCCCTGCCCCCATCGGGTGGGCTGAAGGTGCGCTGGCTGGGGTGGGGGCTGAGGCACTGGCCCGCTGGAGGGAGGGAGGCTGCAAACGGAGGAATCATTACAGGCCACCAGCCTTTCCTCAGCCCTGGAATTCCATGGCTACAAATCTCAAAGAAACAGTGGCGTCAGCACCTCTGGGAGCCTGATAGAAGACTGGGGAGGCCATAAAAAGTCAATCAGCCACTGACCTGCCGAGCCCCGCCAGGCGCAAGCAGGCCCTGTGGGGGTGGGGGTGTCTCCAGAGTCCACAGGCACCCCAGTCCCCCCAGCTGCAGGCCTCCTGAGTCTCCAGGCCTCCTGGATCAGGACCCACCGGGGGTCAGCCTGGAGGGAGGCTGCTGGGTCCCCAGGCAGCTCTGCTTCCGGTGGGGAAGGGGGAGTGTAAGTGGGGTCTGTCACTCCACACCGCAGGGGTCAGAGCCATCCCCAAATTCCCCTAGTGTCAGAACCTCCGGGAACCTCAGAGCTCATGGTGGCAGGACGAGAACGGGCCAGGGCAGAGCCAGCTGTCTTGGGACAGCCACAGAGACTCCAGAGCACAGGAGAAAGCCACTTACAAAGTGTCATTTAATGCCGGGTGCGGTGGCACATGCCTGTAATCCCAGCAACTCGGGAGGCTGAGGCAGGAGGATCATGAGTTCAAAGCCAGCCTCAGCAACTTAGCGAGGCCCTAAGCAACTCAGGGAGACCCTGTCTCTAAATAAAATACAAAATAGGGCTGGGGATGTGGCTCAGTGGCCAAGTGTCCCTGGAGTTCAATCCCTGGTTCAAAAAAAAAACAAAAACAAAAACAAAGTGTCATTTACCCTCTCTGCTCCCTAATTGCTTCAGAAAAATGGGTACAATAACAGGAGCCATTTTGGAGAGCTATGGAAGGCCCAGACCCACACCACGCTCCGGCACAGCCCCCACCGGGGGCGCTCCCACACTACCTGTCCGTTGGTTTGGATTTAGGCTCTGAGTCAGGTCTCAGGGACCAGAGGTGTGTTTCTGAGCTCTGAGGGGCTCATCGGTCTCCAGGGGACCCTGCAAAGGGTCGAGGAAGGTGTTGGAGTCCAGTGCAGAACCTGGACGCTGTTTCAGGGATGAAGCCAAGGATCCGTGACCTTGGCACCAGGGTTTCTCTAGGACCCTCTGACGCCCCCTCGTACACTAGAGGGTGTTTGGAGCTCCCTGGCCCCGACACTGGAAGCATGAGCATCCCCAGTTCTAACAACTGAAATGTCTCCAGGCATCGCCAAGCACCCCCTCGGGAGCAGAGGCCCCCTCCCTCCCTGTGGAGAAAAACTGGCCCAGAATAACCCATGCAGGATTTGGGGAGCTGGGAGTAGGGTCCCCAGGAGGAGCCGACCCACTGCCCCAGAGAGCCTGCTTTTCTTGCAGGGAGGAGCCAATGGCGGGGCCTGCCCTCCACAGAGCCCCCTTGCTGTTCCTGGTCCTCCTGGTGCTGTTGGAGCCGAGCCTGGCAGACTCCCTTGCACCTGGAACACCTGCCCGGAACCTGCCTGAGAACCACATCGACCTGCCTGCTGCCTGGACACCTCAGGCCAGCCACCACCGCCGCCGGGGCCTGGCCAAGAGGGAGCGGGGCCCAGGCATGCCTGGCCCGGCCCAGGATGGCGCTGGGGTCGCCACCGCCTCCAGGCAGGCCTCTGGGCTGCCAGGGGCTGGGGGGCTGCTGCCTGGGCAGGCGCCTGCAGGCCTGCTGCTGGACACCGACTTGCTCCTGGGGCTGGCCGTGCCCTACTCTGAGAAGGAGAACCGGTCTCCGGGATGGGACAGGGTGAAGAAGCGCAGCAGGGAGCACAAGAGACGCAGGGACAGGCCGAAGCCGCACCCGCACCGAGGTAGCTGAGACCTGGGAGGGGCGGGGTCCTGGGCCGGCGGAGGGGCGGGGCAGGGGCGGGGTCCTGGACTGGCGGGGGGGCGGGGTCCTGGGCCGGCGGAGGGGCGGAGTCAGGGCCGGGGAGCAGGAGGCCAGAGGGGCGTGACACTGGCGTGAGGTCCCTGGGAGATGAGCCAGAAGTCCTGAAGGAGACAGGCAGTGGCACCAGAAGAGAGGAGAGGGTCCCACTAAAGTCAGAAGGGGTTTGGGGATATAGCTCAGTTGGTAGAGTGCCTGCCTCCCAAGCACAAGGCCCTGGGTTCAATCCCCAGCACCGCAAAATGAATGAATGAATGAATGAATGAATGAATGAATGAATAAATAAATAAATAAATAAATATAAAGTCAGAAGGGTCCAGCGAGAAGAGGAGGCAGGGAGAGGACTGGGGGTGGGACACGGGAGGAAGAGAGGGTAGTTAGCCACAGAAGCTCAGTCTTCTCAATTGACCATCCTCTTAAGTCAGGAAGTTCTACCTTATTTCTGACCTAGATCTATGTACTGTCAGTGAGTAGAGATGGAATAGCTCCATGCCCGCCACGCACATCTTTAATCAACTCTGGAATCGAGCAAAGGCCAAGGGTCAGGCTCTGAACCCAGATCTGTCCGAGACCAGGTCCTGGCTCCACCACTTCCCAGTCTGTGGCCCTGGGCAAGTTCCGGGTGTGGCCTGGGTTCCCTCTCTGCAAAGTGAGGCGACGCCTGTCCAGCTCAGAGTAGATGCAGAGCTCTGACCCGTGCAGTGCCCAGAACCCAGGGGTCGGAGCCCGAGCAGTCCCTGCTCGTTAACCTTCAGGTCCCTAAACCCGTGTCCACCAGGACACGAGTGACTCGTGTGTCAGATAGCTTTGTGTCCCTGTGAGAAGGTCCAGGAGGAACGGTGTAGCCGATGGTGCCCTGTGACCCCAGCTGCTCGGGAAGTGGGGGCAGGGACAAGCCCACCTGTCCCTCCCAGTCTGCCTGCATGTCTCAGGGTCACCTGTCCTGACTTTCTCCTATGTCCCTACATCCTCAGTGAGCTTCAAGCCTGGGTCCGGCCTCCCTGCTGGCCATTGGGTCTCTGAACAAACCTGGCTGGGCCGCTGCACCCAGGAGGCCCCGCTGTCCCCCACCCTGGGCCCCCACGAACACCCTCAGCTTCCAGGTCTCTGTGTGACGAGCCTGCCTCTCGGGGACATCTGAGTACCACACACAGAAGGGGGGCTTGGGGAGGAGGTGTGGAGCCTCGGGCCCCTTTGCAAGCAGCTGGGCCCTCCCCCCTCCCAAGCCCCCAGAGGCCCCCAGGGCACGGAACCCAAACAAGGACCCCAGCTGGCTTTGGGCCCCCTCTCCAGAGGTCACCTGCATCCGGCTGCGGGGGCTCCTGGCTCTCTGGAGGGCGTGGGGCCCTCCTCCCAGCTCCACTGCAGCTCCCCGGCTTCAGCAGAGCAGGGGGCCCTCCTAGGAGGGTTGGTGGGGTGGGCAGAGGCCCGGGGACAGAGGAGGTCTGCAGCTGGCCCCACTCTGCTGACCGCCAGCTCCAAAGCCTCAGGCTGATGGGGCCTCAGTTTCCTTGTCTGCAAAAATGAGTGGTTCGCAAGACCCCAGAGATTCTCTGAGAGTTACTTCTGCAGGGCAGGGTGACCCCAGCAGACCCAGCTGAACTTCCAGCCAGTTCTTGCCTCAGCAAAAGAGGCCAGGCCAAACCCTGTCCCTCTAGCCTCTCTCCAAGTCCCATCATTGATGACCCCCTCGTGGCCCTGCACTCTTCCCCTCACACTCACACCACTCTGCATCTGTGTATCTTGGCAGGTGACATCAGTAGTTAAATGCATTGGCTTGCACTCAGTTGAACCTGGGTTCAAGGCTACTAATGAGCTGTGTGTCCTTAGGCAAGTTACCAACTCCTCTGTGCTTCAGTTTCCTCCCCTATAAATGAGGCTGTAGGGCACCCACTTCCCAGAGCTGCTGCAATGGTTAGATGAACTAATGCTTGTGAAGTGGCTCCTCTGGGACCCAGGAGAGCAGGTGCTCAGTTAGTAGGGTGGTGACTCGGTGACTCATTCCCGCCACATAGGAAGCACCGCTGTGTGTTGCAAGCTGCCGTGCTCACTCCCAGCCTCCTCGAAGGTCTCTGGCCCTGCAGTGTCCCTCCCTCACCATGGTGCCCCCCTCTCCACCTTCATAACCCCCAGGAAGCCCTCCATGGTCAATCCGACCAGTGCCCATTTGTTACCTCTGAGTCCCCAGCTGCCCCCAGCCAGCCCTGACAGGGACCGCCTGGGTGCTTCTTCCCAGGGAGGAAACTCGGGGTCCCCCCAGCAGCACTGGAGCCCCTCCGAGGCATTCGCCCCCACCCTGCCAGCTGAGCTCCAGCTCCCGGGGACAGGCGCAGGGAGGATGGCTGGCCCAGGGCTGTCCTCGGTCCCTGCTGGGGGAGGTCGGTGTGCTGCAGGCTGGTGGCCGCAGGGGGCAGCCCTCAAGCCTCTGCCTCCTGCCCTGGGTCCCAGGCCGCGCCCTGGTCCGAGGCCCCAGCTCCCTGATGAAGAAGGTGGAGCTCTCCGAAGACAGGACGCTGGCGGCTGCCCCGGAGGAGCCCTCCACCAGCCTGGCGCCCGCCATGCTCCTCCTGACCACCCTGGAGGCAGCACCTGCCACTGAAGAGTCTCTGATCCTGCCTGTCACCTCGCTGCGGCCCCAGGTAAGGCGCCCCCAAGCCACTCCGAGCTGGAACGTGACCATGTCCCACGAACCCCTTTAGTCCACTATGGGAGACTGAGGCCTGGCAGGAGGTGCTGGCGGGGCCACAGGCCTAGGAGGACCCCGGTCTCCTGGTGCCAGTGCAGAGGGCCCAGCTGCGCCTCCTGGGAAGGGCCCCACCGCCAGGGGAAGGTGGCTTGGGGCTGGCTCTGGGGACGGCCAAAGAAGCAGCGCAGCTTGGCACACTGGCCTCTGTGCAGAGAGGCGAGGCCCTTAGGAAAGAGCTTTAGAGTCCAGAGAGGATGGAGGCAGTCACAGCAGCCGGAGCACCATGACCTCGTGACCCGGAAGTAGCCTCAGTGAGCAGTGTGACCCACCTCTTCCTGATTCCCCAGAAAGACATGACAGAGACCGAGCCAGAAAACGCAGAAGAGCCATCCACGGGGGTCCAGGAGGGCATGTAGGAGTGAGCCAGCCACTCCTGCCCTTGACGGTGACTTTGAGATTTTTTAAAAAGTAAAACTATTTGAAAAGATCCACAATCCACATAATTTATTTGATATATTATATAAGAAATAGTAAAAAAAAAAAATAGATATTTTGTCAGTACAGGAGTCCCCCCTTATCCATGGTCTACTTTCTGCGATTTCAATCCATCATAGTCCCAAAACATTAATTGAAAATTCCAGAAATAAAAAATTCATATCAGTATTTTTGGGGGGAGGGCACTGGGGATTGAACCCAGGGGTGCTTTACCACTGAGCTACATCCCCTTTTCCTTTTTATTTATTTACTTATTTTTTTTGTGGGACAGAATCTTACTAAATTGCCGAGGATCTCGCTAAATTGCTGAGGCTGGCCTCCAACTTGTGATTCTCCTGCCTCAGCCTCCTGAGTCTCTGGGATTACAGGTGTGCACCACTGTGCCAACTCAATTCTTGGCTTTTGCTATTTGGCATAGCGTGATGGACTCACACCTCCACACTGTGTAGGCTGCCTGCCCGTTGGTCTCTTAACCCTTATTTTACTTACTAACGGCCCAAAGCACAAGAATAGGGCTGCTGGCAACTCAGGAACGATGACCACGCCCTGTAAGGTGCTTCTCTTACCTGTCATCTCACCTCTCACAAGGAGGAAGAGGGCTGGGCGGTGAGACATCTTCAGGGAGTGAGAAAAACCATATTCGCATGATTTTCTTCTCGTGTGTTGCTGCTGTGACCGTTTATTGCTAGTTGTTGCTACGCCCAGCTGGGCCTGATCGATGAGTTGCACATCCTTGAGGGCCCAGATGTGCAGAAGACACAGCTCCACAGGCTGCGGCCTCACCCAGGTTTCCAGCACCCACAGTGGTCTGGGAATGTCCTCCACAAGTGAAGGGGACTCAGATCTTTCTTGTCCTCTTTTGAGATTCTGCTGAAATCGGTGGAGTCCATGGTTAGCTGTGTCATTGAAGGTCCCCTGAAGGCCACCGGTTGGGAACCCAGCTCTGGAAGTAGTCATCGCCCGTGTCCTACTGTGTGCGGTGACCCTGTGCAGATCTGGTCTCTGGTTTGCAGCAGTTTTGAGGCGTTAGTGGGAGCTCTGAGTGGGACCGAGCCCTCGTCCCCGGCCTCCACGTGCCTCAGAGAGCCGAGGAGAGGAAAGAGAGCAGGAAGCCGCTGGACTCCTTCCAGCCCCTCCTCCTGGGCCCAGCGGGGTCTGTGCTCTGCTCAGAGGGTCCTGTGGGCAGCTCCCCCAGCTGCCCTGATGTCCTCGACTGGGATTGGGAGGACAAGGGGCCTCTGCGTGGCCTCTCCTTTGCCCCCTGGCCTGGAGACCCCACATTTCTCTCCCATTTGTGGGGTGCTTCAGGGTCCCCTCTGTCCCTCTTCCGTAGTCACAGCCCAGGTCCGACGGGGAGGTGCTGCCCACGCTGGACATGGCCTTGTTTGACTGGACAGATTATGAAGATCTGAAACCGGAAGTCTGGCCCTCTACAAAGAAGAAAGGTACAGTGGCCTTCCCCACCCCACGCCAGGCCTGGGCTCCCACACCACTGCCTGCCGGGGCGGCAAGCCTGGCCTGACCTGCCAATGCACGAGGTGAGGGGGTTTCGAGAGCCTAACCCAGGGCAGACGGAAGATGGAGGGTTCCAGTGAGCGCCAGTCACGCCAAGCGCTGCCCCTGCGTCAGCTGGCGGGGAGGAACGCTGAGGGGGCTGTGGACCCATGTAGAGAAGAAAAGCCGAGGCACAGAGAGGATGGCGCCCCCCCAGCCTCGGGGACGCCCTGACCCACCTGCTCTGCAGCCTCGGCTCTGATACTGGGTCTTCTTGCTCCCAGAGAAGCACTGGGTCCAGCTCAGAGACGGCAACGAAACATCGCCAGCCGAGGGGCAGCCCTGTGACCACCACCAAGACTGCCTGCCAGGTGCGGCGTCCCCGCTGGGGCCCAAGGCTGGGAGGAAACCAGGTCAGGGTGGGGAAGGGGTTCCCAGGCACACGAGCAAGGCCCAAGGCCCCTTGTCCCTTTAAGACCCTTCCTGAGAGCCTCTGTCATACGTTAATTCATTTGATACCTTACGGTTGTAAGAGAGAGAGGGTCACTGTCATCCTCAGATTTCAGGCAAGGCGTCTGGCCCCCAGAGAGGCCGTGTCTGGCCTAAGGTCATACAGCTAGGAAGTGGCTCAGACCTGGGTCAGCCTGCTTCCAAACCACACTGACCCCTCCCACCTCTTCCTCTGAACATCCAGCAGGGTTTAATTCTGTCCTTGTCCCTTCATGACACTGCCAGGCTTTCCCAGGATGACATCCTCACCCATTAGCAACTGTCCCCATCAAAGTGGACTCAAAACAAAGGCCTAATGTTCTGAGTAATGCCCCAAACTGCTGATCCTCCTGGGTGGGACGGGCCTTCCCGAAGCCGCTGCTGAGTAAGAGTTCGGAGAGCAGGAGGTTTATTTGGGGGTGGGGTGGGGGTGGGTGACATGAGAGGAAGCCAAGTTGGACAGAAAAACCCTCAGGCTGATGCAGGGTCTTGGGCTGTTGGGGGAGCTGGCAGGCCCGCCCGTCATGGCCTGGGGCTGCTGAGGAGCCACCTGTCATGGTGGCCCCTGAAGCTGCCGACAGCTGGAGGCCATCGGCTAATTGCCACTGAATCTAAGGGCCTGGGAGCGCTGAGCCGCGCACCTCTGGACAGTCACACCACGGCCAGGATGTCTGCAAGACCAGAACCAAACAGCCGCTGGGCATCGCGTCAGGCCATGTCCTCCCAAACCCCTGGGTGCTCCCTGGGCACAAAGCGAAGGTTCCAGCTTGTGCCTGTCCACTAGTCCTTGAGAGCTGGCTCTGCGGTGGCCGAGCCTTGCCTGGGACAATCCTGCAGCCCTGCACTCCGTTTCCCCATCTGTTGGGAAAGGAGTCATTGCCGATCCCGAGGCCCCTCCCTGCTCCGAGCCGACTCCACACCTGGCAGCCCCCAGCTGTTCACCCGCTCTCCTGGGGAGGTGACCCCGCACGCCTTCCCTCTACCCATAATCAATCAGTGGCCCATGGGGACAGCTGGGGGGGTCTCTGCCACCCACACCAGGGGCCTCTGCCTTGACATCCATCACCAGATGGCCCACACTGCCACAGCGATGATGGGATGATGGATGTCCTCTCCGGTGGGACCGGAGCTGGGCGGCAGGGAGGGGCTGTGGCCTGGCTGACCGTGCTATTGCTGTGTGGCAGGGACCTGCTGCGACCTGCGGGGCCATCTCTGCACCCCCCACAACCGCGGCCTCAACAACAAGTGCTTCGACGACTGCATGTGTGCGGAAGGTGAGTCCAGATGGCCCTCCGCCTTGGGCCTCTTTCTCAAGGCTGGTCCTGCAGTGAGGGGACCACAGGATGTCCTGGCCCAGGGCAGTGGAGGGCCCGTGGGCGGGAGCGGGCAGAGAATCGCAGCCTCGCTGAGCCTCCCCAGTCCCTGGACTCACAGAGGCTTGTTCCCGGTGTCTGCTCGCACTCACTTTTGCCCTTTCTTGCAAACAAGCTGGCCGCTGTCCCATGTCAGGAGGCTGCAGGAGGTGGCAGGAGGGAAGGAGCGGCCTCTTTAAATGAACTCCAACAGACTCCTCTACCAGGGGAGGCCTCCCAGTGGCTACAGGGGCTGGGTGGGTTTCCCGCACCCATGTGGGGAGGCAGGACACGCCTGGAGTCCCAGGCTCTGCCTTTCCCTCCTGAGAGCCTCACAGCCAGCCCTGGAGGGGAGCAGCTAATGTGACCCCAACTTTACAAAACTGGCACTTGTCCAAACATACAAATTTCAAAGGGGAGGGGTGGGCCGTGTGGCTCAGTGGCAGAGCACTTGCCCAGCATGTGGGAGGCCCTGGCCTCCATCCCCAGCACAGCTGAAAGAGAAAAGAAGGAAAGAAAAGAATATTTCCAATTGGGTATTCTGGAAATTTTCAAATATATACTAAAGTAGCCAGAATATTGTAATGAACCCCCATTTCCCATCCCGGGGCTTCAGTAATTACCAATTGACAGCAATCTTGCTGTCTTTCCCCCACCCGCTTCCCTCGTTCCAATGTGATTTTGAAACAACTCATGAGAGCATACAGATATTTCAGAAATATCTTAGCACACATCTCTAAGGGATAAGTACCCTCTTGCTCAGTGTGGTCGTGCACACCTGTAATCCCTGCAACTCGGGAGGCTGAGGGAGGAGGATTACAAATTTAAGGCCGGCCGTAGCAATTCATCAAGGCCTAACCAACTTAGGGAAACCCTGTCTCAAAAATGGACTGGGGATGTAACTCAGTGGGAGAGCATCCCTGGGTTCAATCCCCAGTACCAGAGGGCAGGGGCAGGGGATAAGTACCCTCTTAAAACCAAAATGCCACAATTGAACAATCATTACCCAATACCATCCAATATCCAATCTGCATTGCCCTCTCCTAAATGGGAGAAGAATTCGGACTCAGTCCCTCTATGAACCTGTTACCTGAGCCCAATGTTGCTCACATTATCTTCAAAATCATCTTCTGTGGGGGCAATAAAGGTATTTGTTTCTGAGCATTCATCTAGTCAGGTAAGAAATAAGTTTGAGTGCCAACTGGGTGCTGGTCACTGATAAGTACTGGACACTGGAGATCCAGCAGCGAAAAGAACCCACAGATTACCCCGTAGTGAGACCAGAGAAAGCAAATCCACAGATAAGACGCCTTTGAAAAGTAACAGGGTATGGAGACCCGAGCAGGCTGATGCGCTGAGTCCTGAGCCCCTTCAGCTGGTGCAGCCAGCTACCCGAAGGTGGGGGAGCAGGGAGGACAGTCCAGGCAAGGGACAGAGTGCAAGGAAAGGAATGGCCTGGTGCGGCACATGGTGACCCATGGAGAAGGTGGGACAGGGGAGGTGAGAGAAGCTTCCAGAAGGATCACCCAGGAAGTAGCCTTGTTTGGATCTCGTTTTGTTTGTAATCTGGAAGTCGTGGGCATGTTTGAAGCAGGGGATTATGCAGGTCTCACCTCTGAGTTTGAGATCACTCTGAGCACCCACGGCCCCCTCAGGGCTAGGCTGGACCAGAGACCAAGCACTCCGATGCCCTGGGGTCCAGCCTGGGGTCCAGCCAGGGCTCCAGCCTTGAGGCACACAGTGTGCCTGCAGTTAGGAGGGCGGGAGGTGGGGTTTTGTTTCTCTTTTTGTTTTTATTTTTGGTACCAGGGATTGAACACAGGGTGCTTAACCACTGAGCCACATCCCCAGCCCTTTTTATTTTCTATTTAGAAACAGGGTCTCACTGACTTGCTTAGGGTCTCGCGAAGTTGCTGAGGCTGGCTTTGAACTTGCAATCCTCCTGTCTCAGCCTCCTAAACTACTGGGATTCCAGGTGTGGATTACAGGCACCTCCTGGCGCCTGGCCAGAAGGGTGGGAGGTGAAGGCATCAGACAGGTGGATGGGATCCAGGTACTGGAGGGCCTTGTAAGGCAACATATGAAGTCTAGATTTCATTTTTAGTACAAGGGAAGCCATGGGAGAATTTATAGGGAAGGGCAGAATTTGAGTCATTTTTAAAAAAATTTTAGGAGATGAGGGTGTAGTTCAAAGTACAGCACCTACTTAGTATGTGGGGGGGCCCTGGGTTCAATCCTTAGAAGATATACATATATTCAAAAATTGGAAGAAAAATTATATACACCTATATAAATTTTATATATATATATATATGTACACACATATATATATTTAAATAAAGTTTTTTCTCCCAATTTGTAGATTGTCAGCTTTACTTTTAGAGCAGCCTAGGTTCACAGGAAACGGGCAGGGCGCGGCGTTCCCCTGCACCCTTGCTCCCGGGCGTGTAGTTTTCCCTGGCGCATCTGCGCTGACCCGGTGCATCTGTCACAGGGATGAGCCGCCCGGTGCGTTCTTATCGAGGTCCATAGTTTACTCGGGCCCGTGTATCGTCCGTTCTGCGGGCTTTGCCACATGCGTGACACGCACCCACCATCACAGCGTGGCCCTAAATGTCCCCTGTGCTCCGTCAGTTGGCCCCCCACCCACGCCCCGCTGAAGCTGGGCCTCCCTCTTTTTTTCCTGCGGTGCTGGGGACGAACCGGGGCGGCAGCCTCTGCCGCTGAGCTGCACCTGCAGCCGAGTCGCTTTCTGAAGCTCACGCAGGCGCCGTGCGGCTGCAGCGCAGAATGAGAAGGAAGGACAGGGGAGGGGTGCAGGGCCGGGCAGGGGACGGGACAGGGGGTCCGAGGCCTGACCTTCCCCCCGCCCCCGTTCCCCCAGGGCTGCGCTGCTACGCCAAGTTCCACCGGAACCGCAGGGTCACGCGGAGGAAGGGGCGCTGCGTGGAGCCCGAGACGGCCAACGGCGACCAGGGATCCTTCATCAACGTCTAGCGGCCTGAGGGAGGGGCCTCCCCAGTGGCCCGGGGACCGAGTCCGGAGGTCGGAGACGCCGGGCGATTAGTAACTGGCAGTGGGACATCAAGTCGGGGACCAGATGGCGAAGGCTGCAGTTGCAGGCTCCGGACACTCAGCCCCAGAGCGGGCCCGCTGGGCAGCCGAGCCGCCCCCTCCCAGGGGGCAAACCGCAGCCCACCTGCACCTGCCCAACCGACCCGCGCAGCCCGGGGCCCGCGTGTCCGGGTCTCCGCGATGGCTGCGGCGAGAGCGCCCTCTACTGTCCGCCCGCAGCACTGCAGCCGCTTCAACTTAACGCGCGGTTTTGGAGAGTGAAACCGACCTGGGGGCCCCCAGGGTGAATCTGGAACTCTCTTATGTACCCGGCGCGGTGCTAAGGGTGCGGAATGCATTATCTCTTGGAATTATCACAATGACCTTTTCTAGCCCGCACCGTCGCCGTTCTGCAGGTGAGGACACAGGCGTACTTGGTTGTGTGGCTTGTCCAGGGTCTCAGATCAGTGATCCTCAATCTTAACATAGGTAAGAGAGTCACCGGGGGTCTAGATGAAATGCAGGTTTCAGTTCAGTAGATGGCAGTGGGAGGGGAGGATCTGAACCCGGGCCAGGGCTGTCAAGCTGCAAGGCCAAAGTTCTTGCCCTTCCCAACTAGAACTTATTCCAGTTCTCTCCGGCTTTCTGCAAGAGAGATGCACTCCCTGGTAGTTGCTTTTTCTGTGGCTGGAAGAGCTTGTCTGTTCTCCACCTTCCCTGGACATAGGTGGATTATCTTTAAAAACAAGTCAACAGGGCTGGGGATGTAGCTCAGTTGGTAGAGTGCCTGCCTTGCAAGCACAAGGCCCTGGGTTCAATCCCCAGCACCACAAAAAAAAAAAAAAAAAAAAAACAAGTCAACATGGACATTCAGCATCTGCCTGTGAGCAAGGACTGGTCTGGGCAAATTGGTCCCTGCCCTCTGGTGTTGATGTTCTGAGATGGGAAGTGTTGGGGGTGGTGTGGTCTTACTCGTCCAGCCCAGGGACACACACTTCCAAGGTGTCCTGAGAGCTTCTACCCCAGTGGTTCTGATGCAAGCACAGAGACCCACGGGCACTGGTCACCTGTGTGTACCCCTCTGCACACTGGTTAGTGGTCCCCAGGTCCCCCTGGAGACCATCCCTGGAGCCCACCCATACTTCTGCAGCGGACCCCATTGGAAAGTGGAGGTACCTCTGAGATGGGGGCGCTCTCTGAAGCACCCCAACAGGCAAGACCCATGATGCCCACCAGCAGATCTGGCTCCAGGGTTGGAACAACCTTTTAAATTCTCCTGCGTGGTGTGTCACTCCTGATCAACTGTCCAGGGCAAGCCAGACTGCAAATGACAGAAGTTTTCCCTGTCTAGACTGGCCTGGACCCCGGCCCTGGGATGCCAGAGCTGTTTACAGCTTTGGGCAAATAGGTTGAGGTCAAGGGTCAGGCACCAAGGAAAGCAGGCAGATCTAGAAGAAACCCAATATGCCTGTTCTCCTCTCCTCTTCAAGTTTGATAGGCATGGGAATCTTGGGGGCAGAAGGGAGGGCTGGAGAACTGAAAGGGATCAAAGCCGGCTGGTTGGAAAGTGACTCTGCGGCAGTTTTGTGTCCAGAAAGACCAGACAAGCCGCATGCTGTGAGCCTCCTGTGGCGTGGCTGATTCTGGATTGTGCAGGCTCTGTGGGGGAGAATCCTACGGGGTGGCTTCTGGCAGAGAATCCAACATTGCTGCAGCTGGGTCAGGCAGTAGGGAAGGCCAGGACATCAGCCATGGAAAACAGAGGGTCAGGACAAAGCTTGAGAGGCTGAGAATTATCACTGCCTCCCACAGTGGAAATCCCAGGCCACCTCTTTGCCCTCAATACCTCCATTTTGCCTTTGGTGGGGGAGTGGGTGGGAAAGTGGAATCCATTTAACTCTGGAGTTGGGGATCCCAAAGCCCCTCAAGTGTTTCATTCACCTCCCTGCCAGGAGGTTCTTCCTTGAGTCTACCTTAAATTTCTTTTGCTGGAACAGAAGCCAATCCAGAGTTCACATTTTTACCATGAAGGACCAAATAAATACTTTAGACTTTGCCGACCATATCATCTCCGCCAAACCACACGACAGCCATAGCTCAAAGCAACCATGGACGTCGCCGTGGAAATGAAGCAGCTTGGCTGTGTGCCAGGGGAACCTCCACAGACACCGATTTGAGATCCATATCATTTTCCCATGTCACAAAATATTCTTCCTTTGATTTTCTAAACCACTTAAAATGTATAAAAAAAAAGGCTTACCTTGCAGGCTACCCGCCGCAAACTGGCGGGGTCAGATCTGTCCATGTTCCGTCTGCCCTTGCCCCGATCTGTTCGTTCTCAGCAAACGTTGGATAATCCGGGGGACTTCCCAAGACCTGGGGTCCAGGTGCCAAGACTGTTTGGATACAGACTTTTGCTCGTTTTGCTTTTTGCAGTGCTAGGGATCGAACCCAGGGCCTTGCACAGGCTGGGTAGCTGCTGTACCACTGAGCTACTTACTCCTTGGTCCGAGTTGTGGTCCTGGCTTCATATTTTTCTAACGCTCCCCAGGTGGCTCTCGAGAACCTCTCCTCTGGCCTCCCGTCTCTTGCAGCCTGTGATGAAAGAGCCTGTTCCACCTCTCACCACCTTGCTGCCTTTGGAAAGTTCCTTAAGGTCTCTGTGCCTTGGTTTTTCACCTGTAAAATGGGGCTGGGGGCTACAGGTACGTCTCCATGGCAGAACGTTTGCCTAGCATGTGTGAGGCCCTGGGTTCAATCCCCGGCACTACAGAAAAGAGAGATAAAACAAAACGGGGATGATACCTCTTCCTTCATAGAGATGTCGTGAAGAATAAATGCATAATTCTTAAGAGGCATTTGAAACAGCGCACACACATGACGACCTGCAGCGCCACCTAATCAGTCACTATGGGAGACTCCTAGTAGGCCTTCTGCTCTCAGTGATTCATCACCTTCTCAGAGGTGATTTCTGTCACCACGCAGACTTCCACGTGTGTCCAGAGAATGCTGGGCCGGGAGGGGCTCCATTAGGAAAAGGGGCGGGGTTCTGTGACGTGTGGAAGATTGTTCTGGACACCCGCCTGAGCAGCAGGTGCAGATTCTGGGCGCTGAGGCCAAGCTGGAGGAGCAAGTGACTTTCCCCAAGTGTAAGAATGTGCCCCAGGGAGAGCTGAGCAGAGCCCAGGAGGAAACCAGTAGCTGCTGGGACCGTCACGGAGCCCACATGTGGATCCTTCAGCTGAAACCCTGCTGCCATTCCCAGAGATCCCCACCGCGACCAGGGGGCTGCCTTTCCTTTCCGTGCTTGATCTGGTGACTCCAGGGGTGGTTTCTGTGCCTGTTGGGAATGAACTGAGGGTCTGATGACACAAGGGACAAACCTCCTGGGAAAATGACAGCTTTATTTGCTCCTTGATCCGTGACTGAGGCATAAGTCAAATCCCAAAGCCACAATCCCTTCTACCACTGAGACACTGCAGGTGGATCCTTAGAATGAGCCAGAACCCACCGGCTCGGAGACAGTGGAGCCCTGGCCTTAGGATGAGGGTCGACTTTGCAGCTGGATACAGTAGACATTTACATAACCTGCAAGGGACACATTTAGAAAGAGCAGGACACCCAGGAAACCCGGGAGAGCCGCCCAGGAAGGGAGCCACTGAGAGCTTCACAGAATCCTTTCTGGATTCTGAGGCAGTGATCTGATGCAGGATCCCTGGGGGATACTTCTGGCTACGAGCGGCTGTCTAGTCCTCTCTAGTCCTCGCCCCTCCGTGTGGCCCAGGCCTGCAGCATTGCCCGGGAGCCTGGTAGAAGCACAGAACCTTAGCCCCACCCCATACCTCCTGAACCCCTGGTGGGGGTGGGGGGTGGCCCAGCCACCTGGCCTTTAACAAGTTCTCTCTCAGGTCATTCTTGTGCACCATGAAGTTTGCATCCCAGACCTGGGATTCAGAGTAGAAAACTCTGAATGGGATGTGAGTGGGACGCTGGTGTGATTTGCAT
Organism: Glaucomys volans; assembly: GCA_020662805.1. Taxonomy (NCBI): domain Eukaryota; kingdom Metazoa; phylum Chordata; class Mammalia; order Rodentia; family Sciuridae; genus Glaucomys; species Glaucomys volans. The sequence continues at coordinate 511,175 of JAJEJO010000957.1, read as the reverse complement.
TCAGATGTGTGTTAGCAAATCTGAGGTCTGCCGTGCTGTGCTCCTCAGCCTTGCAGCTGCTGACCCTGCCTCCTGGGCTGGCACTGGTTCTATGTTAGAGGAAATGAGATGGGGCGCCTGGGCCTGGGACCCTCAGTCATGGGGTTTTCTGACTTAGGAATTCTGCGGGGCTGTGGCTCCTGTTTAAAGCCTGGAAGCAGCGGGGGGCTGTGCTCTTCCAGCCCTGTGACGTCAAGCCGCGTGTGTGCTGCGAGCTGTAAATAAAGAGATGGTGTTGCTGAGCTGCCTTGCCTCCTCCTGTTCCTCCAGCAGATGGTCTGTCTCTGCTGGCAGAGCATCGCCAGGGCCCTTGGAGGGGACCCGGTGCCCAGTGTTTTCCCTGTCACTTCCCATCACCCACTCCACACATCTGATTGAGCACCGGCTCTGAGCCAGGCAGCAAGCAGGGCAGCGGACCCCTGCCTTCCCCTGGACCTCGTGGTGGTCCCTCAGCCAGGCCTCCTGGGCCAGAGTCCCATGTTTTTATCTCCCTGCCCATTTTAGGGTTGGGGCAGCTGAGGTCTGTTTCCAAGGCTGGTCACAGCAGCATGGCCTCCAGAGGCTTCCTTCTGGGCCTGGGTGGCCAGTGCAGAGAAGAGCAGGCACCCCCCTCAGCAGGGTGAGGAGGAGTGCAGAGTCACAAGGCCAGGTCAGGGTGGGCTCAGGTGCCATCTTGGGGAAGCGCATGAACTGGCCTGGGGGAGGCCTGGCTTGGTACCAGGAAGGACATTCTGCAGATCAGGCCGTCAGAGGCCTGGCTCATCAGTAGGCCGAGTGACGGCTCCCGGTGGCACTGCGTCCCTGCATCCCCAAGCCAAGCCTGCCCGGACCCAGACACACAGATGGCTGGGTTAACCCTGGATGGGGACCCTGGCCTAGGGGCCTGTTGTGCCTACAGAGATCTCCCTGCCCAGCCAAGGTGAGGGGAGCAGGTCTCCCCTAACCAGGGCTTCCAGAAAGATGGGGCCTCAGACAGCCAGCATGAGAATGATCTGGGGAACAAACCCACGTTTCTAAACCCCACAGACCTCCGACTCAGTAGCTCCAGGTGTGGACTCAGGACTCTGCCTGCTGGGTAACCCCAGGTTGAGAACTGCCACCCCAGACCTTCCTGAGAACTCACTGTCCCCAGGTGGCTGCTCAGGCCCCAGGTGGCCTGATGAGCCGCTGCCAAGGACGCTTTTGAAGAATCAAGGCCGGAAATTGTCCTTCCTATGGGTCTTCCAAATCGTGCCCTTCCCGTCTGACTACTCATCTCAGTACAGAGGTGACAGAGAAAGGCAGGACTGCAAAGGAATGAGCACAGCCATGGGCTAATAAAACTTTATTTACACAAAAGGGCAGCAGACTGGGTTTGGCCCTCAGGTCGTAGTTTGCTGGCTCCTAACCTGTACTGCTGACCTCGGTCAATGGCTGCAGAAAGGCATGCTGGGCTTTGAAAGCCCCTTCTGACCTGGGATGTCAACTTGAACCCATTTCTACTAATACAGAGCAGAGCGGTGCTGAAATCAAGGGTCAAGGCCTGTCAAATGGAAGGCCACAGGGAAGTCAGCTCTCTGTGCCGCAGCCTGAGCACAGCCTTCAGGGGGTCAGATGGTTGCACTGGGTGATCAGTCAGGGCTCTCCAGAGGAAAACAGCCAATAGGAGATGGATATTTATATTTATTTATCATAACTATGTATATATGCACATACATATAAATGTGTTAATGTATGATATACATACATATGTGGTAGATTTATTTTAAGGAACTGGCTCCACAGTTGTCGGGGTAGCACGTGATCTGCAGAGCAGGCTGGCAGGCCAGAAACTCAGGCAGAGCTGACGCTGCAGTCTTGAGGCCAGATCTCACCTCCAAGTCCTCTGGTTTTGTTCTTTTTTT
>JAJEJO010000957.1:496850-506948 GCA_020662805.1 Glaucomys volans | reverse complement strand
TCTGAGGCTGGCTTTGAACTCACGATCCTCCTGCCTCAGCCTCCCAAATTGCTTGGATTACAGGCGTGCGCCAACACGCCTGGCTCAAAGTCTTTTCTTATTCAATGCCTCACTGCCCCATTTTCTAGGTACAGAAAAAATTTCACAGTTAGTGACTCACCCAAGGTCACAGGCACCCAGCAGAGAGCGCTGGGTAGTGGCTGGGAAGTTCAACAGGAATCCCAGCCTTAAATTCCTAGCTTCTCCACCATGTGCTGAGGTCCTCCCGGGCTTTGCCAGGAGGAGAATGTCCACACTCATCTCTCCATCCAACAGGCCTTCCTCTGCTACTTCCATTCACACCAGGCCTGCAGCCCAGGAGAGGCCGAGAGACGCTGGAGACACGGAGTTTTCAATGCAGTAGCAAGGCAAGATGGTGCCTGCCCATCAAGTGCCACCCAGGTGGCAGGAGCGGTGCTAGGCACCTGTGTAAATGACCCCCATCATCCCTGGAGGGGTGTAAGGAGGTCCCAGAGAGGACTCATCTCAGGACAATGGCAGGCTTGACAAATGTCATCAAAAAGAATTTTAAGAAATGTCAGATAGAGCTGGGCGCGGTGGCGCACGCCTGTAATCCCAGCACTTGGGAGGCTGAGGCAGGAGGATAGTGAGTTCAAAGCCAGCCTCAGCAACTTAGCGAGGCCCTAAGCAACTCAGTGAGACCCTGTCTCTAAATAAAATACAAAATAGGGCTGGGGATGTGGCTCAGTGGCTGAGTGCCCCTGGGTTCAATCCCCAACACCAAAAATAAAAAATAAAAAGAAATGTCAGAAAGAGGCACAAGCAGAGACACCAGGAAACCCAGGAGCACACATTCAAGGGAGAATGTGGGCCATCTCGAGGGTGAGAGATGCTTTGGGGGTCTTGGACTCTTCTTTTTGGGGGGTACCAGGAATTGAACTCAGGGACACTCCACCACTACGCCACATCCCCAGCCCTATTTTGTATTTTATTTTGAGACAGGATCTCACTGAGTTGCTTAGGGCCTTGCTGTTGCTGAGGCTGGCTTTGAACTCTTGATCCTCCTGCCTCAGCCTCCTGAGCCTCTGGGATTACAGGTGTGTACCACCATGCCCGACCTTGGGCTCTTCTTTTAAAAGAAAACTTATGGGGGTGGGCATGGGAAGGTGTGTGGGGATGACATGGGACTCACCCTCCCCAGACTTTTGTGGAGGTCTGGTGACTCTGTATCCTCAGGTTGACCTCCATTATCTGATCAGTAGATAATACGGAAAGGTCCCACGTTACTAGTTTTGAATTGCTCTTTGCTCAGGCTACTCTAAAATACACGTAGCCGCAGCTGTGAACGCAGTTGATGAACGGTGTGCAGGGCGATTTCCTGAAGCAGGTGGATTCCCAGCGTCTGTGAGATTGTGCATGAAGATCTGCAGATCTCCCAGAGAGCAGAGGGGCGAGGCCTGGGTGGTGAAGGTATGAGGCTTTTGGTTAAAGGCCCAGACGGTCTCCCTTGCCTTCCTTTTGTCTCGGTTCTGCCTCTTTCGCTTCTCCTATCCTACCTCAGTGTGATCCCCACCACATCCTGAGGCTCAAAGTGGCTGCATAACTTGCCCAAGATCGCTCTGACAAGAAGAGGCCTGGCAGGAGTCCAAAAACCACTGTATCTGAAAGACAGGAGAAACCATGAGGAAGAAACGGCCGAAGTCGAAGTCCTTTTGATCAGCTGCTGGCTTAACGGGCACAGCTTGCACTCCCGGAGGCCACTGGAGGACAAGCAGCAGGTGGGCAGCAGGGGCTGCGAGAGGGGGAAGCGGCTCACGTGCATCTGAGCAGTCGGTGTATCTGAGTTAATTCCCTGAGCACCTACTATGTGCCAGGCACAGGACCAGCACTCAGGAAGCGAGACCCTCCCGGGGCTTACAGTCTAGGTGGTGGTGATACGCCGTTTACTGGTGACGAGTTCTGCTTCCTCGGGGGCTGGAGTGTAGCGTCAGGGAAGTGCGCCCAGGCCAGCACGTATTAAGCAGATTTTATATAAAAGTAGTAACACAGACTTCTCCAGGGAGGGAGGAGGGGGCCATGGCTGATGTTCTAGGGTCCCACGAAGTGAGTGCACCCTGCTTCTTTTATAGATCAGGGTCTCCTTTGTTCTGTTCTCTCCCCCACTTATCTTTCTCCTTCCTGCCTACTAGACTAGGCCCAGGAGCTCTGGTGACATGGCAAAAAAGGTAAGAAGCAGATGGCAGGGGGAAGGGTCAAGCGGAGATTCAGGTAGAGTCCCAGGGGACATTTATCAGTAATTCCTTGCCTGCAGCATTTTGGGAAGGGGAGTCAGGCAGGCACTGAAGACACTGACATTCCAATCTCCCAGGGGCGGTCTCCAACCTCCCAGACTCCCATGGCCTCCATTCCTCTATTAGGCCAGATTTCTTATTCTACATTAGCTGCCTGTCCTCAATTCTGGCTTCAGTGGTGGGGACAAATAAATAGATCAGGCCATCCTTTCGGATGCTGATAAGTGCTGTGAAGAAAATAAGATAGGACGGTGCAACTTCGAGGAGAACGGTTTCACGGTTTCTTAAAAAGTTAACCCTCCACCTGCCATAGGATCAGTGGTTTCACTCCCAGACATCGACCCAAGAAGCCATGCCAGCTGGGCGCGGTGCCACACACCTATCATCCCAGAGACCCAGGAAGCTGAGGCAGGAGGATCGAAAGTTCAGCTGCAGCAACTTAGCAAATTTCTCAAAATAAGAAATTAAAAAGGACTGGGGACGGAGCTCAGCGGTAAAGCGCCCCTGGGTTCAATCCCAGCATTCTACCTGCCCATTTCTTTGTTGCAGAAACGGAAATCGGAGTCCGGCTGAGACCTTCAGAAGCAGTGAGGGCATTAAAAATTTACGCCTGAATTCCAGAAGTGTACTCACTAAAGATGTGACGCGGAAGCCTTGCAGAATGTGGAGGTCATTTGTCCTTCCTTAGCCCACAATGGGTCATGGGGAGGACTCTGGCTCCTCCTTTGTGCCCCTGTGCTTTTGATGCCTCCCCCAGGCCTGTTCATCCCCACCAGGCCTGGATCTTCCTGTGCACCCTCCCCCACCTCCCACGGCCAGCTGGCGGGGATGAACAGTGTCAGTGTGTGAGTGGCAGGGACACTCCACAGACCTGCCTTGTGCTTCCGCAGGCCCTCCTCGCCTGGCTCCATCCTCTTCCTCCCAGCCTGACCTATCACTCCGTAGGCTGTGGAGCTCAGTGGTGAGATGCCAGGGTCTGGAGCCAGACCTCCTGGGGGCCCAACTCAGCTTCACTGCCCAGGAGTGACGGGTCTCGAGCAAGCAGCTTAACTTCTCTTAACTTGTGAACAGGAGCCAGCACTGCACCTACCCTAGGGTTGTTTGTGTCTGCCACAAAAGCAGCACTTAATGTCCCTTCTGATCCCACTCTCCTTACAAAGTGACCACGGTTTCCTGCACACGTGGGTGGGGGAAAGTGGGATTCCTTTCCTTCCCTTCCAGCCAACACTCCTATAACAAATGATAGTTTAGCACGAGAAAATCATAGCAGATTTATTTAATCCAGGTTCTATGTGACCTGGGAGCCTTCAGCAAGGAAGACCCAAATCTTAAGGAAAACTGGCTGTTTTTATGCTTAGTTGTGATTAAAAAAAAAAAAAAACAGGAATGGGATTGGACAGAAGGTGTGATCTGAGGGTGACAGACTGAGCGTAGGAGCAGCGAGGCCTGTCTGCCCAGATTCCTCCGAGCTTCTGTATCATTCCTCTTCCTCTATGGGGCAGGACTCCTTGGGTAGGGTATTTTTTTCCTCCCCTGTACTGGGGATGAATCCACAACCTTGGACATGGTAGGCAAATGCTCCATCACTGAGCTACACCCTCAGCCCTTAAAAATAGGGTAGGTTTCTTAGGACCCCCTCTGGAATGAGTGTCCTCAAGGGAGAAGGGAAAAGGGAGGGAACCTTCTAGGTTTTATAGCTTGCTTTGGGGGAGAGGGATTCTAGTTTCTAGGACCCATCTGGGGGAAAGGAAAGCGGGTTTATTTGAGGGTTTCTTTTTTTTTTTTTTTGGAATCAGGGATTGAACTCAGGGTCACTCGGCCACTGAGCCACATCCCCAGCCCTATTTTGTATTTTATTTAGAGACAGTGTCTCACTGAGTTGCTTAGGGCCTCGCTAAGTTGCTGAGGCTGGCTTTGAACTCACTATCCTCCTGCCTCAGCCTCCTGAGTCCCTTGGATTACAGGTGTGCCCCACCACGCCTGGCTCTTTGAGGGTTTCTAGGACTCACTTCAGGGAGAGGAAGGGGAAGGAGCAGGAGGGCAGGGGAAGGTCAGAGAGACTTTGCCTCTGAGGCTGCAAAACTCTTCCCCCATGCAGAGAATCCTTCCTTTGTATGTGGAGAGACTGTAGGTCTGGATATTATCTCAGCACCCGCCCAGGCAGTTCTGTGGGTTCCCACATGGTTTCTACCCTTCTGGAAACAAGAGGAAGCACCCAGATACACCCCAGAGGGTCCACACCCAAGATCACAGGGAGACAGCTGCTTTCTCTGCATTTCCTTCCAGCACAATTGAGGGTTTATGCAGGGAAGAATTTCTGCTGGTTTTCGAGCTAAAACTTTCTAAAACTTTTGGTATGTTGACTTAAATGGGCTCCAACCAGTTGGCTCCTTGTGTATTGATGGCAACAATAGCTTATGTGTGTTGCCCATTTAATAAGTGGCAGGCGCTCTCTTCTTGACTAAGCCTTAACTGGGCTCTGCTGAGCCCTGGGTCTTGTTTTTGATTTTTTCTTTTTCTTTGCGTATGTGTGCGCTCATGCGCATGCGGACCGCGTGCACTCCACACTGAGCTCCATGCCCAGCCTCTATTTTGTTCGCTTGTTTGCTCTTTGAGACAGGGCTGCCTCGGCTAGTTTTGAACTCCAGGGTGCAGAGAATCCTCCTGCCTCAGCCTTCAGAAATGGTACTGGCCAAAGCTTTTGACTAGGAATGCCCTCGGCCTTCTGTCTTCCTGTCCTGGCCCTGCCTGCCTGACCCAATTATAGCAAGACTCACCCTGCTCTCCGGGTCCCCTCATCAATTTTCCACCCCCTGGCCCTCAGTGGTTTTCAGCGCTAAGTCCCCACTCACCCTTGTTTGGAGCGGAGCCCCGTCTCCCTCCCTATTGCAGTTCGATTTTTGAACAGCCTCCTGTTTGGAGTGTTGAAATAATATTTTCTCCAACGACATAAACCAACCATTTATCCTCCCAAAGCTCCAAGGAGGTAGGTGCTGTAAATAACCGATTTTCACGGGTAAGAGGAGAGGGCGCCCTCGGGAGACACTTCAGCAGCTCGCACGTGGCTGCAGATGCTCCCACCAGCCCAGCTTCCCGCGGAGCAGCCCGGCAGGGGCTGGAGCTCGCGGGAGGCGCGAGCTGCGGGACGCCGTCTCCCAGCAACCGCGCCGCGGCGCTACGCCCCGCCCCACGTGACCCGGGGCCGAGCGCGGGTTGGCTCGGGCGCAACGGGCGGGGCGGGGCCGGACAAGTTTCTTCTCCGAGTTCGGAGCCTGGGAGCGCTGGCGGCCGTCGCGCAGGTGCCCACCGCCTGGGCCGGGATGGAGCTGCCGGTCGTGAACCTGAAGGTGGCCACGGCGGGGAGGGCGGGACGGTGCTGGCACCGGGCTTCGAAGGAGGGAGGGGGCCGAGTCCGGGGAAGCGGGCAGCAGGGACGCGGGGATCGCGCCGCCCAGGCGAGGAGGTGCGCGGCCGCGGCAGGACAGCCGGGAAGACCCGGGGCCGGGGAGGGCCTCCGGTGGCGGCGCCGGGTCCCCAGGACGGCGCTGGCCTTCGCGCCCAGAATGCCCCTGGAGCAGGGGCGGGGCCGCCGAGGGTCCCTCCCCTCCGGGCCCAGAGGGTCCGACCCTTCCCGAGCCCCCTCCAGCCCTGGTGGCCGCCTTTGCGTGCAGTCAGATGAAGAAACTGAGACGTTCCCAAAATCCGGCGTCCTTATTGCATAATTAAGCAGCACAAGCTGCAGAAGTCACTTCCAAGCAGAAAACCCCAAGTCTGGCCCTCGGGCCAACGTGCGGGGCCTCCCGGGGTGTCTTCACTTCCTGAGCGCGCTGTTCCTCCTCTCCCCGCCCACCCCCAGCGTCTGGCGCCTGAGCTCGGTTTGCAAGAGGTTCGCCACTTAACTTTGGTCAGGGAGGTGTGGACCTTGGACTAAACCGGCCATTTTGGGTCTTGGTGCCCTTTCCTTGGAGACTCTATCCCCCTTACTCCCGAGTGACAATGCATTTAGCACCCCGTTGGTGTCTGGGACTAAGGAATCTAAGAGAGGGCTACAGAGCCACAGTGATCCGTGTTTGGATCATTACACACAGTCTGGGTGTGACTTGTCCTGGGCAGATTTCCCTTCATCACACAGCAGCGCTTGCTTCTGCCAACCTTCCCGAAGCTTCCAACCAGCAGCCTGGGGGCTGAAGTAAGGGAATGGAATGATTCCCTGGGGAGAGATTTACATGAGGGTAAGCTGAGGCTAGTATCAATACGCCAGGCCCGTGGGGTAAGGACAAATGCCATTTCTGCCACTAGAGATTTGCCTGAGATGGTAGCTAAGAGGGGACCAGGTGAGGGACAGTGTTGCAGAAATTGGAAGGGAAGGGAACTCCAGTTTGTGGGACCTTTTCAAAGGCCAGGTTGTCAACTTAATCCCAGCCTCCTGAGAAACATGCCACTCTTTTTACAAAGGAGTGAACTTCAGCTCAGATCAAGGAGGTCAATCTTCAGGGTCCCCCAGGAGGTGAGTGGCAGACTCAGGCTTTGAACCCAGAGAACAGACTCTAGAGCTGTGGCATTTCCTGGGTACCACTTCAGCTAAGGCTGACTTTGGCCTTGACTGCTTACGCCCGTTTTATGGGTCTGACCGGCGGAGAGCATCCACAGGTGTGAGCTATGCTGGCTTTGTGCTCAGCATGAAAAGGATGGTCCTTCCCTTGACTGGCAACAGGAACTGGTGTCTCCCAGGGTCTTAGCTGCTGCAGAGACAAGTGAGTGTGGGAGGGCTGAGGGGCCAGGTGGCCAGGAAACAGAGACATCCAGTTGAATTTGGGTTTCAGAACAGCAGGTTTTTCATGTGAGTATGTCTTACACGATATTGGTGACGTATTAAACTATTCATGATCCGAAGTTCAGAATTAACTGGGTGTTCTGTGGTTTCGTTTGCCACATCTGGCCACCCTATGGAGGGTGGCATTGATTCCTTGCTCTTAGGCACTTAGGTGGGATATCCCCTGGGAGCTGGGGACTGTACCCTGGGCCTGCACCACCCCCCAACCCTCCCTCTTTCATTCCTTGGGCGCAGGCTCAGTGCCTGTCCATGTGCAACTCAGCTGAGAGGGCTGGGGTTGATGAGACTGGCTGCCCCAGGCCCTTTGCACAAGTCCCTAACTGAGCCCCATGCATGCCTTCCTGAAGCAAGCCCTGAGCTGGAGGGATGGCATTGTGACCTGCTTAGAAAGGACTGGACCTGAGGTCTTGGGAGGAAGACCCAGAAGGTCGTGCAGCCCAGGGAAGCCCACCTCCTTTCCAACGGAGTACTCTGCGTCCTCCCCGCACTGGCCTCCAGATCCCCACAACAGCATTGTGAAACGGCAGTGATTATCCCTGCTCTACAGAAGAGCAGGCAGCAGTTCTGGGTGATCAGGTGACTTTCCAAGGCCACATCACCTCTAAGAGACGCAGCCAGGATCACATCCACACGTCAAACTCCAGGAACCCAAGAGTTAGCCGCTGCGTGACCTCGCCTCCCCTCCAGGGCAGCCCTGAGTGTCCCTTAGCCTCAGCCACCCTGGGGGAGCTCACTGTCTCAGGAGACAGGCCACCAAGTGTTTGCACAAAACAGGGAGGAGTGCATTCAAGGTTCCGAGCGGCATGCTTATCTGAGGTCTGCCGGGGAAGTCCCACCTGCCTTCTCCCTGGGGTCCTCTGGAGGCAGAGTTTTAGGTCTGCTCCTCATGGCCCTTGGTTTCTCCTTGGCCTTCCCTTCTCTGGGTCAGACTTCCTCCTTCTACCCAGCCAGCCTTGCTCTGACATTGTCGCAGTGGCTGGGGCACGGGCCTGTGGACAGATGGACGTTCAAGGCCAGGTCTTACCACTTGTTAGCTGGATGACTTCGAGTGGGTTTCTTGACTTTTCTGAATGTCCATTTCTTCAAAAAGAGGATAAATGTAGCTCCTACCTTCCAGAGTGAGACAAGGAGGATCCTGCGGTCCAGGAGTAGCGCAGCATTAGGTTGGACTCAGGCCACAGGGGCCGGTTCTGGGATGCGCCTCTGGCTCTGCGGTACTGGGGCAATTTCCTTCACCCCACACTCCTCAGTTCTGCAGTGCAGGTAGTTCCTGGGATGACGTGGGGCAGGCGTTTGGACAGTGTGGACGCAGAGCACCTCAGCAGGCTGTGCTGGTCAGTGGCGGGAGTCGCTCCCCTTGCTGCTGTTCCAGGACACTGGGCCAGGCGGGGACCTCTGGGTATTAAATGGGTAGGGCTGTTTCCCTGGCAGTCAAGGCAGCCCTTGGACAGATGGGTCCTACCACCACAGAGGCATAGACTGCCTCCACCTCAGGGAGGGGGCTCCTGTGACCCCCATGGCCCTGGTCTGTTGGCCTCTGTCCAGGGAAGAGCCCCCTGGCTGAGCACTGTAGTGAGAGTCCAGGGCTCAGGCCCTGCCTTCCCCCGATTGGCAGGGAAGGTCCTGCTGACCTCAGGTCCCAGCCCTGGTCCCACACGGCCCTGGTCCCACACAGCTCAGATCCCTCCCACACTTCCTGCTGCTTTCCCAGAAGCCTCTGGATCATCTTGGTTACCAGAAATCTCCTGCAGAGGCAGCCAGTGGACAGTCCTCCGCGTCCACAGTGAGTCAGGGCTCCGCCTGCTGCAGGGTGCCAGGAAGGGCAGGGCTGGTTTGGCTGGTTTCCCGGAGGCTCCTGGCTGTTAGGGCTCTGCGGAGGGTCGGGCCTCCCGTTACAGAGATGGAGGAGCAGAGGCTTGGCGTCCCCGGGAAGTGACAGCGCTGAGTTCCTTCCACACTTAGGGAACAGCACTGTGCCCCACACAGGACCCGAGGTCACTTGAGGTCCTCAGCATTTGGGGTTGTTTCCCTTGGCCACGCAGAGGCTGGGCTATAGCCGCCGCTCCTGCCCACAGCCTCAGCTGGAGGCAGAGTCTCCCATGGTTGTTCAGTGGCCTCGCTGCAGCCCCTGGAGCCCGAGCTCCCCGCCTCAGCCTCTGCTCCCATCATCACCCTCCATAATAAGCCAGGACTTGCCCTCTGCTTGGGGGGCTTGGTGGTGGATCGTGTGCTTGGCACAGCGAGGCCGAGGCTGCATCCCCAGCAGGACTGGCAGGGCCAGGAAGCCCCGCTGCGCCAGGCCTCCCGCTGTGCAGTCTGGTGGGCGTGAGAGACTTGGAAACGGAGGTCCCTTCTCAGAAGCCAGAGGGGCAGGTGGTGATGGGGGAGGACAGTGGTGGTGTGAGCTGTCATCCTGGGGCCTCCTCCCTCCGTGGCTCCCCATGGTCCAAGGCCCAACCATAAGGCCACCGGTGGCCTCGAGCAGGGTCCTTCCCTCCTTGGGTCCGGGTTCCTGTGGGATGGATGGGACCATGGTTAGCTCTTAAGATAAGGATTGGAATCCTCCCTGCCCCCATCCCCTGACCCGCCTTCCTCCATTCTCCTCTGGACTTCTGCTCCTACAGTGGGGACTTATGTAGCTTCCAGAATGTTCTGTGCTCCCTTCTGCCTCGTCCTCTGCAGGACCTGTCCTGTTCACACATTCTTTGCTGTCCACCCTGGCTAGCCACCCCACCACCACCTTCATTTGGCTTAAATGTCACTTCTGTGGAGAAGACCCCCCCCCGCAACCACCCCACTCCCTGTCCCCCCAGCTGTGGCACAGTGAGGTTCCTTTTCTTGCAGGGCAGGGGTCTCAGTGGACCCCACACACTGAGGACCCATTCCTGCAGACTGTGGGTCTGCTGGGGGTCGGTCCTCGGTCAGCAGCCCGGGGCCCGTTCCCTCCCTCCCAGGTGGACACAGAGCAGGGAC
>JAJEJO010000957.1:410204-496840 GCA_020662805.1 Glaucomys volans | reverse complement strand
AGGGACCAGTGGTGCCTTGTGGTCACTTTTCTAAAGCCCCTGGGAAGAGTCCCCCAAGGAGCTCTCCGCCTGCCCTGCCTGTTCCCCAGCTGCGTGGTGGGAGGGGCCTTGTGGGCAGACGGCAGCCCAGTGCTGGTTCTGGGCTCTCGGGCTGTGGGGAGCCTCAGTTTCCTCCACTGTGAAGGGGATGGTGGTGCCCCTGAGGGGTTGGGGCTCCAGCGTGCTCCCAGCACGTGGGGAGTGCTCAGTCTCAGAGATGTGGGGGAGGCCACCCTTCCTGATACCAGGTCCCGCACCTTCAGTCCTGCCACCTCTGTGAAGTTGGGCCACCCATCCTTCCAGAGCCATTTTCCTGGTCTTCTGTGGCTGGGAGAGGAAATTCTCTTGGGCCATGGAGCCGGGACCCTTGGGTCCACCCTGCACTCGGCCTTGGAGGTGAAGGCTCAGTGCCCCAGCCTCTGCTCTGGATGTCTTCTGCCCCCCGGGTGGAGGACGTCCACATTTCTCAAAAGCCCAGATAGCCCTCTTGGCTGAAGGCCCGGGCCTCCAGTGTGGAGGTCAGCAGCACTGGTTGGTTCAGGAGGCAGATGTGAATTGAATTCTGGTTTTGCCCCTCAGTATCTGTGGGATCCTGATCAGCTTAATCTACCTCTGAGCCTAGCGTTTGTCTGTAAGTGGGAATAATTAGTCCATGTTCCAGAGTCTGTCGGGAGGCCCAGCTAAGGCATGTGAGATGCCCAGCACAGGCCCTGGCACGTGGTAGGTGTGTAATGAGGAGGAATGCCCCTGCAGTGCCTCCCTTGCTCACTGGGCCCAGCAGGCTGGTCCCCCAGGCGGTCATCCTCCCTCCCAGCCTAACCCTGTGCCCCCACTGAGCACCCCTGGAGCTCCCAACTCAGGGCTCTGTCCTGAAGTCCTGTGCCACGGCCACCCATCTCCCCACAGTGGGGCCGGCCCCCCCCCCCCCCCCCCCGCATTCGGCCTGGGAGCCACACTCTGCAGAGCTGGCCGGCTGCCCCCGCCCTCCTGTCACACCGGCCCTCCTTTCCTCATTTTCTGTCCAGGAAGGGCCTTTTGGATGACCAGGAGTAGAGGATGCTGCTGGTAAAGGGGATTGATTTCAAGGACGCAGAGGGCACCGAGAAGGGTGGGATTTGCTGGGTGCAGGGGCTCAGACCTCTAATCCCACTGACTCAGGAGGCTGGAGCAGGAGGATCGCAAGTTCAAGGCCAGCCTGATGACTTAGCAAGACCCTGTCTCAAAAAGAGTAAATCCAAAGCTCAGCGGTAGAGCACCCTGGGGTCTAATCCCCAGTGCTGGGCAGGATCCAGAAGAAAGCAGAGGGATTGTTTTCTTTGTCAGAAGTCCCAGGACAATGTCTCCTGCCATGTGTCCCCAGGGCTCCCCTCCCTGCCCTGGGCTTGAACTCCAGGCTCCTCCCCTCTTGCTCTTTCTTTCTCCTGTTCACAGTGGTGGCCTTCCCGTCTGCCCTCCATAGCACCCCAACCTGTGTCCCAAGGAATAACCCTCCTGGGTCCCCTCTTGTCCCCACCGTTTCTGGTAGCTCTCCAGAGCCGATCGTCCAGAGCCGATTCCCTTCTAAGTGGGTGGGTCTGGGTGTCCACCGCGTGCTCCCCACCCGGGCTCTTGCCGTTCCTTTGAGACCGTCACCAGGCCCTCCCAGGTCCAGGCAGGGGCTCCTGCTCTCTGGCTCCAGAAGCTCCGCTGCCCTGTGGTGGTCACATCCCATTCTCAGACCTGCTCCCTGCCCCTCTTGTGCCACAGGTGATTCTCCTGGTTCACTGGCTGCTGACGACCTGGTGAGTGACTGCGGGTGTCTGGCTGATCCGAGGGGCTCCCAGCTCTGCCGTGTCTGCGGCTGTGTGCCCACGTGTGTCCCAGGGCTGTCTGGGTCCCCAGGTCCGCGTCAGCCTGTCGGGTTCTGTTCTGCTGTCTCTTAGCCAGGCCCCTGGGCAAGCCAGGCTTTCCCTCGGGCAGAAGGGTAAGGACAGTGCCCCGCAGGAGCGGGACGAAGCTCCACGGGACTCAGGGCTGCAGTGGGGTGAACCGGGCACTCACTGTCACCTCCCATAGATGGGAACCCTGGAGCTCATGTGTGCATTCGGCCAACCTTGAAGTGCAGTGCACATGCCAACAGCTGCTCACAGCAAACAGCTAGAGGGCGAGTGAGCAGCCAGCCTGGGCAGAGGCCCGGGCACCTGCTCTCCTGACTCCAGGAGAGGAAATGACGTGGGCAACAGCTTACGGAGTCCAGCTGCCCCGAGTCCTCAGCTGCCCTGCACAGGTTTTCTGCATGTCACACTCTGTGAACAGCATCTAATTTATGAAGCGCCCACAGCTTGCTGGGAGACAGACTAAGGGAGCCAACAGCCCGACCCCCAGGGAGGCGGAGAGCAGGGCCTCGGAGCCAGGCTGCTCACGTCCCAGCCCCACCTCTTAGCCACTGTGTGACCCCAGTGTGACCCCAGGCGGGTCAGTTTTTGAGAGCTGAGGATAATGACCTCGCCTCCTCCTAGGGCTGTTGTTCACACAAACACGGGTGGAGAGTGAATGGAAGCGCCTGGAACTACTCAGGGTACCACACGGGGCCGTGTCAGCAGGTTCCATTGGATTAACAAGCAAACCAGTCAGTATACAATGTCAGCAGCAGCACCCTGGAGAAGGGAGCCATGTCATGTTAGGGAAGGGGTCCTCAGCGCTGGGCAGAGAAGGAGGGGCTGAGACCAAGATGACCAGGGGCGGCGTCCAGGGAGCCACACGGCCCAGCCACAGGTGAGGGTGGCAGTGCTGGCTGAGTCCCCTGGGACACTTGCCCCAGCCTGCAGACCCTGGTGAAGGGTCTGTTTTATTTCAAATGGGAGGATGTTAGCAGAGTGACCATCTGGTTCACACGCCTTCTGCGTTTCCGAGAACAGCCTGCAGGGGGCAGGAGTGGGGCCGGGAGACCAGCGTGGGAGGCCATGGCCCAGTTGGGAGGGGGCAGGTGGCTGGCTGGCCTTGCAGACTGTGGCCTGTTCTTGGAGGAGGCCTGGGACTCTGGAGCAGGAGGGCGGGCACTGCGGGTGGTGGCCACCTGAGAGATGGAGGGGTCTCTCCCACAGGGGCTGCATTGCCTTCTCGGGCCCCTATGCCTGGGCCAACTTCACCATCCTGGCCCTGGGCGTGTGGGCCGTGGCTCAGCGGGACTCCGTGGATGCCATCAGCATGGTGAGCACGGGTTGGCTGGGGTGGGGTCGGTCTGCCCTCCTCTCGTGCCCCAGCCTTCTCTCTCTCCCCTGTTCCCCCATTTCCAGTCTTCCCAGGTCTTGTAACCAGCCCCCCGGGCTCCGTGCCTCCCAGCACCCTGCTTCCTGCTGGGTTGGCCTGGGGAGCCCAACCTCTGCTATGGTTCTTCCCAAGGCAGTCCCGGGTGGGGCCAGCCGTGCCCCAGTGGCCACTCCCCAGGGCCATCTGACCCTCTGTTTAAGTCAGCTTTTTCCACTGTGACCCAAAGACATGACAAGAACGATTGAGGAGAAGCTTATCTGGGGCTCATGGTTTGAGTCTTAGTCCACAGACAGCCGGCTCCATTCCCCGGGGCTGGAGGTGAGGCAGGACATCATGGCGGAAGGGTGTGGGGGAGGGAAGCAGCTCAGGAAGCAGAGAGGGACTTCGCTCACCAGGGACAAAATGTGTACCCCCAGGCCCGCCCCCAGTGCCCAGCTCCTCCAGCCAGTGACCCCTCAGTTCACCCCGTCAGGGTTCCTGCACTGATGAGCTGAGGCTCTCGGAACCCAGTCGTTTCACCTCTGACCTTGCATTGTCTCACACGGGGGCTTCTGGGGGACACCTCACATGTACTCTCCTTGGGGGATTCTTATTTGGGAGACCTGGCCAGGAGGGAGCTGCACTGCGTTACTGAAATCAGAACTGATGCTGCCCAGGGGTCCCCCAGCCCCAGCTCTGTCCGCCTGGGTTGCAGCCTCTCAGTGATTGACAAGAGGTTTTCTTCAAGGCAGAGATGCATGAATCTGATGAACTCCAAGGGATCTTCCGCCTTGGTGATTCTGGAACTCATGTTGGACCCCGTCGTGGCCCTGGGAGGTGGGGTGGCGCTGGTGGAGCTTGCAGGCTGGGTCCAGAGCCCAGTGTCCTCTTCATGGCTCCGGTTGGGAGGCTCAGCTCGTCCTCCAGGTCCTGCCTGCCGGCTTGACCGTCTGCAGACCCCAAGGGCCCAGCGGGCAGGAGCTGAGCTTCAGGCTGGTGTGTGCAGAGGAGCCAGAGCGCCCACAAACCTGCGGCACGTGTCTTGCAGTTTCTGGGGGGCTTGCTGGCCACCATCCTCCTGGACATCATCTACATCAGCATCTTCTACCCGCTGGCCACCACCTCGGACACGAGCCGCTTCAGCGCCGGCATGGCCATCCTCAGCCTGCTGCTCAAGCCCCTCTCCTGCTTCCTGGTCTACCACATGTACCGGGAGCGCGGCGGTGACCTCCTGTCCCACGGTGAGCGCAGCATGGCCTCCCCCCAGGCTGGGTGTGCACACTCTGGTCACCGCTGCTGCAGCCGGGGCCCGGCTGGGGTGGGGTGGGTGGTCTCCTTGCTTCAGGCTGCACACAGGCTCAGAGGCAGCCGCCTGACGGGCCTTCCCTTGGTCCAGAGCACAGGTGAGGCTGCGCCCTGCTCCCAGCAGCCCTGGCCCTGCTCTCCTGCCATGCGGGGTCAGACAAGAGCTAGTTTCCAGGGAGGGCTCAAGTTGCTTGGCCTGGGGCCTCTGGGAAGCAGCCCTGGGTGCTGGGCGCTTCCCTATGGGCAGTCCTTTGGCCTCCTGCCCAGCCCCGTGCCCCCAGTCTCCTGTGGGGGCTGAGCCACTTTCCTGTCCCCTCCGACCCTCTTCTTTGCCCTCTGAGCTGTGTGGGGGCAGGGCGAGGCTTCTACCTTTTGCTTTAAGCAGGCGGGTGCAAGTGGCCTGGGGGGGCGCTGGGCAAGCAGGAGTGGCCGTGGCGACCTGCCCTCCCTGACCTCTGCACCACGCAGACCCGCCCCAGGGAGGGGGACCCCGGAGCCGTCCCATGGACAGACAGGAGATGGGGGCCTACAGCCTTTAGGACTTGAGACCCCAGGACAAAGGTGCAGAGTGGGTGAAGTGAAGCCACCACCCTGCCTGGGGCCACCAGCCCTGGGGCAGCGACTACACCGGCTCCGGAGCCTTCGGGGCACAGTTCTGTGCTGGGAAGAAGTCCACAGGCCCAGGCTGGGTGTCCCTGGGACCCCAAGCACGTGCTGCTCTGGGAAGTGTGGCCTGGTGGCCATGCGCACTGGCCCGGGCCTTGCTGCCGAGACGCGAGGCCCAGTGTGGGGGCTCCAGGCTGTCAGACCCCAGGCGAGTCACTTCGCCTCTGACTCTCCGCTTCCCCGGCGAACAGGAGCGTCCCTGCTCCGCAGGCTCACGGGAGGAACGAGCGCACCGAGCGTTCCAGAGGCTTGTGGGCTCCACCACTGCCCACTGGCCTTGGTGTCAGGATGCCCAGCACTGGCCTTGGACGGGGGCTGGATCTGGTCTGGGCCAGACACAATGTCCGGATTGCTCACCTCTTTTTTCTTTCCTGCCGCCCCACCCCCCACCAGATTTCCTTGGACCCTCTCAGGAACACAGCGCCTACCAGACCATCGACTCCTCAGAGCCACCTGCAGACCCCTTCGCAGTCCCGGAGGGCAGAGGTCAAGCCCCCCGGGGGTACTGAAGCCCGCCCCCTGCACCAGCCCCGCTGCATCGCTCTCCTGGTGCCTGGGACATCCTAGGGTGCGCCCTACCTCCCTTCCTTGGGTCTCCCCATACAGTCTCAGGGGCTGCTGGAGTCAAGTGCCCTGAGAGGCCAGGAGCCCCGTGGCTTCCCCGCCCAGGAACGCACCTGTCCTAACCTCCAAGGCCTCCCTTCCCCTCACAGCTCCCACTGGTCCCCAGGCCGGAACTTGGCTTCCTTTACCTCCCACCCTTAACTGTACCACGCAGACTCAGGCTTTCACGCTTGGGTGTGGCCGGGTCAGACTTCTTGGGGCCAGTGATGGCCACCTCCCAGGCCTCCTAGAGTCTGTGTCACTCTTCTGCGGAATGCTGAGAACTTCCGGTCATGCTCAGCTCCAGGCCTCATCTGGGACTGAGGTCTCTGGGCTCAGTCACCTGGTACCTGGGCCCCCTGGCCTGGGGGCAGGAGGGTCTGCAGTGCCCAGCACCCACCACAGCACAGCTGCCTGCTCAGAGCCAGGCGTGGAAGCCTGAGGAACTCCACAGCCATGCTCAATCTCCTGGCCGAGCCGGGGCAGTCTCCCTGGAATACCCAGGTGGAGCCTGGCTCTGGCCTAGCCAAGGCCGCCGCAGAGGAGGCCCTGGGCCATGCGCAGGGGCACCAATTCTCTGGATCAGAGGACCTGGTGTGAGTCTGAGTCTCCTCTGCCACTTCGTAACTTTGTACCTTCCGTGTCTTCCAGGAGAGGGCCACTAATGCCTGCCCAGAGCCCACTGGGCAGTGCAGTGGGAGGTGAGCCACCCAGACAGGGCGCCGGGACAGCAACTCTGTTCACAGTGCAGTTGCTTCTTGAGCCAGTGACATTGGGTCAGGAGGCAAGGGATGGCCTTACCCTGAAGCCCCTGTGTCCTGGCCACAGAGCTGACTCATGTCCAAGAGCTCCTTCTTTCCCAGGGCCAGCACCCACATCACTGACCAACTGGCCTTAACAGCTTGCTCTTCTGTCCCCTGGGCCCAGGGCCTGGGCTTCCCTGGGCACAGCCCTACCATTCTGTAGCCATCTGCCAATCAAAAGAGGCTGAGAGCTGCCAGGGAGCTGGCAAGGCCCGGTGCCTGCTCTCCAGGGAAGCAGATGCAGGCAGCCTTCACCAGGAGGGTGCCGACGAGGCAAGAGCCCCGAACAGGGGCCCTCTGGCTCACGCGTGCCCACCATGCATGGCTGTGGTTATGAGATGAAGAGCCTATGGGGAGGGAACCTAGCGTTACAGCCACGAGCCTGCCCGAGCCGACTGCAGGAGGCGCGTGGCGGGAGCACTAGTGTGCACATGAACCCCCCACACGCCTGCTTTGCTCTTGGGCGTGCACGCAGGAAGGTGGAAGAACAAGCTAGAAGGCAGGTCAGGTTCATGATGCAGTGGCCCGGGGAGGACGCCTGTGGCCTGAGGGGGACAGGGCTGGAAGGCAGGTCCAAGCCTCTTATCCTCTGGGTCCCTGGTGTGAGTGAGGCCTGCAGTGACCAAGCTTAGACCTCAGTTCCTTGTCCCAGTCCCCCAGGCTTGATCTGCTCTTCAGAGGAAGAGGCCAGAGAAGGACTCCTGTCCCAGGAGTGGTTCCCCAGCAGCAGGCTGAGTGAGAGCCAGGAGCCGGCCTTCTCTGTCATGCCGAGGGCTACCCTGGGGGTGGGGAGGGAGACTGGTATTCTTTGATGGCTTTCCGAGTGCCAGGCAGGTGATCTCCTGAGCCACAACCCTAGCCCAGTGTCCGCCTTCCTAGCAGCGCCAATCACAGAAGGCAAACCGCTCCTGCCTCTGGCCACCCCCCTGCAGCCTTGCGGTTCAGATACGAGGGTCTCCTGGAGGCACCTGTGTTGCAGGTGTGTTCGGGGGAGCTGAGTGGAGCTGTGTGATGGAGTAATGGTTGGAGGGGACACTGGTGGTGACTGCAGGCAGGGAGGCCCAGCTGGAGGAAGCAGGTTGCTGGGGGTATCCCTCGGGGATTCCATTTGCCCTGGCCCCTCTCCTTCCCTCTGCTTCCCAGCTGCGCTGAGCTCTGCTCTGCCTCACCCTCCCCCGTGACGTTCTGCCTCACTTTGGGCCCAAAGCAACGGAGTCAGCTGACCACGGACTGCACTGCTCACACCCTGAGCACAAAATGAACTTCTTCCCCTATTCTGTGCCTCTTGGGCATTTTGGTGACACACTCCCGGAGAGCTGAAGCCGTTTGTCCAGTCTGCAGGTCTGGTCACAAAGCTGAGCCTTCCACAGGACAAAGCCAGGGAAGTTGCCTCGGGGGGGTGGGGGTCGCTGCCTGTTCGTGTTGGGCAGAACTGGACCAGCCTCACCGCGGGCCTGTCTGCAGAGTCTCAAGAATGGCTCAGAAATCCCAGCTCAGCCTGTCTCCAAACTGGCTCTGGAGCCCTAGCCTTGATTTAAATCCCAAATGTCCCCTGGGGCCAGCTATGTAAGAGGTGACAGAACCTCACTGTGCCTTAGTTTCCTGATTGAAAAAATGGAGATAATATGCCCAACTCAGGGATTAGGGAGGCTTGAAAATGGTGTAGTACAAATGTTCAATAAATGTCAGATCTCACTGCCTCTGTCACCACAGAATTCAGAGTGACAAAGGGGTGACCAGTCTGTCTGCTTACCCAAATATCCATTCATTTCTTATGCATTTTACAAACATCTGTTGAGTGCCTTCTACAAGCTCTCAGAAGGTGGGGGTACTTTGAGGAAGTAAAGCGGGCCCTGCAGCTGCAGAGCTCGGAGGCCGGGCCTCCAGGTGCGTGGGTGCCATGTGCACAGCTGGAAGCCCAGAGGCCCTCTGCAAGATCTCAGATGGAAACTCAGAATCACAGGCTTGAGTTTGAAGAGAGCTCAGAGCTCCTGAGATCAGTGATTTTTTTTATTGTGAACTTCATTCAAAAGAATACCTATTATCCAGAAGGTGACAGCCAGCCAGTGTGACAGCACCCTCCTCGCCAGCAGGGGAGCTAGGGCTCCTGGCACAACCTGAAAACCCATCTCCTAGGTCCTTGGTGGGGACAGGCCCAGAGAGGGGCTTTGCTGTCAGAGCTGTGGTGATATGGATCTCGGAAAGCCTGGTGGGATTTAAAAAGAAGGGAACAGAACTTCTGAAAATGAAAAGCTGGTGACTCAGACAGGTTCATCCACAGAATAGAGACACCTGAGGAGACTCATGTCCTGGAAGATGTGAAGAAACCACTCAGATGCAGCAGAGACAGGATCTGTGCAAGGGGGTCCAGAGCCAGGCTGCAGGGAGGGACAACAGTGGGATGGTGGGAGAGGAGCAGCACGCAAAGACGACAACAGGACAGTTCCACAGTGGAGAGAGCAGCCCTCAGGTTCAGGGAGCCAAACAGCTTCCAAACAGAATGAAAAGAGCAATCCACATTACAGCCAGCAGAATGGACACCGCTCAGGGTGGACGTAGGTCTCCCCTACCTGACATCAGCAAAGGGGTAAAGGGCTTTAGGAAAGCTGTAGGATGAAGGACTGTGGGACTGGCAGGTGTCGCCAAACCAGGTTCACCTGGCTGGCCGTGCAGGATGCCAATCACTGTGAGTTTTGCAAAAGAGCACACAGTCTGACTGCCCAGGCTGGGGTATGGGACCTGGATGGGCTGAAGCAGGGGGAAGTGTCGAGGTTCACTAAGAGCAGGTAAAGCAGGCTAGAGGGTTACTCAGGGATCAACAGTTACCAACCCAACCCACACGTCTGAAGTCCACTCACACCAAGTAACTAAGAGCAGGTGACATCCAGAGGGTTTATTCCAGCTTTCTCTCTCAACAGCAGTTTCCAAGCCCAGTTGTGGTGGTGGGGAACCAAGAAAAAGAAAAACCTTGACCAATTCTTAAAAATGTAAGAAAAAAGAAATCTGGCCATTAGCAAGCACAAAAGTAAGATAGTTAAATATGCCCTGGGTGCACTGGTGCACGCCTGTAATCCCAGTGACTCAGGAGGCTGAGCCAGGAGGATTGCAAGTTCGAGGCCAGCCTCAGCAACTTAGGCCCTAGCTCAAAATAATAAAGAGGGCTGGAGATGTGACTTAGTGCTAAAGCACTCCTTAGGTTCAACCCCAGCACCAAATAAATTAATAAATAAGTCCTAATCACAAATTTGTATGTGAATTCAACTTTCTGCTTAAAATACAGTATTGTAAACAGATTTTAAAAAGAAATTCCAGCTATATTGCATTTACAGCGGACACTTCTATAATATATGAACACAGGACAGCCTAGAGTATGAGTTACGCCAGCAAATGAGGACCCACACAGAGCTGGCGTGGCTAAAGTAACATCAAACTTGACTTTAGGGCAAAAAAGTATTAGTAGAGGTACAAGAAGGACAAAAGCTAAATAACAAAAAGTCCCAGCCACCAGGAAGACAGATTAGACACAAAGGCCCTGTCCACACCTGTAATCCCAGGAGGTTGAGGCAGGAGGATCACAAGTTAGGAGGCCCAGTGCCAAATAAAAAGTTTAAAACAGTAATTGTCCTTCCTTCAAAACTCGCCTTAGAGTGTAAAGGCTCTTTGGCATTTATTTGCTGAGCACCTGACTCCCAGATGATACCGAGGAGGCTGGTGAGGTAGCTATTACCACCACCTTTTTACAGAGGACTCGTGGGTTCAGAGAGGTTAGGGACTTGCCTAAAGTCACCTAGCAGCCTGAGACTCCGGAGTCTTTAAATTCCTGTCCCAGTGTTCTTTCCTCTCTCCGCGGTGTTTTAAAGGAAAGAGCATACAATCTGCACGGAGGGAGGCCGCAGTGGGCAACAGCGTGGGCAAGGCTTGGCAGGTGGAAAAGGCAGGAGGAAGGTCTGGGGGCTCGAGGGGAGTGGGACTGCGCCACACCCACCGCACGAGGAGGTGGGGACTGGGTGGGTCTCAGGAGGGACCTCAGGCAGGGAGCTAGAAGGTTGTTCCGAGTCACGTGCCTCGCAACGGGGCGCGCAGAGCCTGGGCTGGAACCTGGTGCGCAGTGGGCTATGCACTCCTGAACCCGCGCCCACGCGACGCAGGGGCCAACGGCCACGCCTGCGCCTCAGGCCCGCGGACCCGGGGCACCCTGAGGGCGGGCCTGAGCGGGGCGGGGCGAGGGCGGAGCGAGTCGGAGCCGGGGCGGAAGGAGGGCGGGGCGAGCAGGGCCGGGGCGGGGCGAGGATGGAGCGAGTCGGAGCCGGGAAGGAAGGGGGGCGGAGCGAGTCGGGGCGGGAGCAGGGCGAGGGCGGAGCGAGCAGGGGCGGGGCGAGCCGGTGCGGGGGCGGGGAGGGGCGGAGCGATGCGGAGGCGGAGCGAGTCGGGGAGGGACCCTCTGGGGGCGGAGCGAGGCGGGGGGGGGGGGAGGGGGGGGGCGGGGCCGGGGCGGGCGACCCGCGGTGCGAGTTCTGCAGGCAACTCCTGTCGGGTCGGTCGTTAGCGGTCCGCTGCCGAGGCCCCCTTCGGGTTCAAACCCTACTGGGCCAAGGAGGACACAAGGAGGATCGCTGCACGTGAGGGCAGGTCCAGAGGGGCAGGAAACTTCCCCTGGAGGTGGGAAGAGGAGGCTCCGAGTGCCCTAGGTGGAGAGGGATGGGGACAGCGTGGTGAGGGGCGCAGAGATGGCAGGTGGACCCAGGCCAGGAAGCGGGAAGAAGGGTCCTGTGGTTTGAGTGTCTCCAGTCAGCTGTGGCAAGCGGCAGCGGAGGGCAGACCTGGTTAGAGGTCAGCCCTGGTCTGACCCCTCTGCAGGGCTGGCCAGCTGGCTGGAGGGCCTGGAGCGGGGCAGCTGGCCTTGAGTTCAGTGTGGTCATTTCTGAAACCCGCCACCCAAGTCTTAGGGCTTCGGTGCCTGCTGAAGGCTGTGCGTGCTCTGCATGTTCATTCGTTTAACACACGTGTCAGTCCATGTTAGTGCTGCAGACCCGGCAGGTGAAGAGAGGCGAATGGCGTGCTCACGTAGCTCTGGTCACTAAAAGGAGAGAAAACAATCATTTGTTCAGGGCTGTGGGCAGTAGTACCTGCCATGGAGGAAGGTAACGCCAGGTAAAGAGGATGGGAGGGGATAGGGTGCTGCAGCTGGGGAGAGAGCTGGGAGGAAGGACTTGGAAACGTGAGGGAAAGATAGTTCCAGAAAGAGGGACCAGCAAGTGCAGAGGCGCTGTGTGGAGCATGGGTGGCATGTCGGAGAAACAGCCAGGGGCCATGTGCTTGGAGCAGAGTGCCTAAGGGAGAGGAGCAGGGCTGAGGTCGGGAAGGTAAGAGTGAGCCCTAAATGTCAGGCAGTGAGTGTTTTGCTTTGTTTTGCTTTGTTTGGGGTTTTTTGGGTACCATGGTTTGAACCCAGGGGCACTTAACCGCGGAGCCACATCCCCAGCCCTTTTTATTTTTATTTTGAGACAGGGTCCTGCTAAGTTGCTTAGGGCCTCACTAAGTTTCTGAGGCTGGCTTTGAACTTGCAATCCTCCTACCTCAGCCTCCAGAGCCTCTGGAGTTACAGGCGTGGACCACTGCACCCAGCTAAGAGAGAGAGAATAGCTGTTTTAAGGCTTTGTGGGCCTCACGGTATCTGTGGCAGCTATTCAGCTCTGCCATTCCAGCCCCAAAGCTGACCATCCACAGGCAAATGGCCATGGCTGTGTCGCGGGATGACTGTTTTTGTAATACCCTTCATGCCCTGCTTCGTCAACTCCTGCACGGGACCATGAAGGCCTTGGCAGTGCGCGGAGAGGGCTGGGAGCTGTTGGGCTGCTGAGCTGAGGCAGGGTAGGTGTGATCTGCGTGTCCCAGGATCCCTCTGGCTGCTGCGTGGGGAGTAAACGGTCAGGGGAGGAAGCAGGGGCTGAGGCAGGGAGACCTATTGGGAGGCTTAACCCAGGGAGGTGCCAGTGGAGGCCGTGCCCAGGCTCAGGTTCTGGATGCCTTGGGAAGGTGGAGTGCCTGGGATCATGAGGGAGGGAGGCCAGGTGGCTCCGGGCAAGAGCTTGTTTGGGGGCATCCAGGAGTTAGGTTTGGACCTCCTGATTTGGAGATGCCCGTTGAACATGTGGTGGAGGTGTGGAGGAGGTGCTGGGTCTGCCCTGGGTTGGTCTGCTGGCCAGCGGAGAGGTCTGGGGCCAGGAGAGGCCACAGAGCAGTGTGTCAGGAAAGCTGATCCCTGGCCTCCACCACCAAGAACTCGAGAAGAGGAAGCTCCAGCAGAGGAGCCTGGGAAGAGCCTGCAGGGAGGCGGGAGGGGAACGAGAGGAGGCATCCCCGGGCCAGCGGAGGCCAGCGCAGGGAGGGCTCCAGAAAGGACCATGGGACCACCCTGCGCCATGCCCCTGAGGCCTCAGAGGAACCAAGGGCTGAGAGCCGAGGTCTTGGTGGCCACCTGGAGGGGCACAGCTTGGTCAGGAGGTGATGGAAATGAGGTCAGTGGGCGAGCGGGGTGCAAGGGGGTTTGGGTGTGATGGGAAGGCGAGAGATGGCCCAGACCTGGAGGCTCTACAGGTGTGTGCATGGCTTTTTATTTATTTGTATTTGTTTCTTCTTGGTGCTGGGATTGAACCCAGGCCTTGCACTATTTAAGGTTTGTTTTTGTTTTTTAAGGTGAAAGTAACCATCCGTGTGAACTGATAGACATGACTCAGTAAGGAAGGGGCAAGTGCTGGAGGACGGGCAGGGGACTTCCGAGCCATGGGGGCTGACGTGGCAGCCTGGCTCCAGCCCCCCGAGCTCTGTGCCCTGGTGCTGGGCTGAGTCTGCCAGGGGCCCATGGGTACCCTTGGGTGCTTTCCCTGACTCAGCGGGGTCCCTGGAGGCTGGGTGCTGCCCGTGAGTGGGCGAGACAGGAAGACCCTGCAGGGCAGGGCAGGGGTCGGGCTTGCAGGAGAGAGAGGCTGCGGTCCTGTGCTGAAGATGGGGCAGGGGACAAGGAGTGAGGACCAGGGTCCTGGAGTCTGACCCTCCAGCAGGCATTGGGTCTCAAACAAGGCTGGAGGTTGGAGGCTGGAGGCCGGCACGCTGAGGCCATCAGATCTTTGTTCCCTTTCACCTGCTCAGGTGCAGCCCAGGGCCTGG
Source organism: Glaucomys volans (assembly GCA_020662805.1). NCBI lineage: Eukaryota > Metazoa > Chordata > Mammalia > Rodentia > Sciuridae > Glaucomys > Glaucomys volans. Next base: position 483,029 of record JAJEJO010000957.1, on the reverse strand, counting down.
GGGGAGGGACTTTACCCAGCCTCATAGTTTTGCAGTAGGAGGGAGGGGCTGGAGGGGAATTATATGCTGGGTCACTTGAAGTGAGGGAGAGAAAGACATCAAAGGACAAAGGAGTGTCCCAGGGAGGGCAGTGGGGTCAGAGGTTTGGGTCTTATGGCTGGAAGGACTGCTGGGATGGGGATGCTAGGGGGAGTGAGTTGGAAACACAGGGAAAGGACAGGGATCTGGAGGCAGGTGGCTGAGATCCGGTGAAGGACAGGTGGTGGGAGAGGAAAAGGTCAGGGACTCTGCATGGATGGTGACATTGCCAGGAATTCAGACAGGTGTGAGCTGGAGAAGGCGACGGTGAACCCAGAGCTGAACTCCTGAGCCTCGGGTGAGCCCGACCTCCTTCCCCGGCTGCTCGGCTCAGAGTGGCTCAGAGCCAGGTGCTTCAGAGGAGGGAGGGGACGGTCTGGAGGTGGCACCAGGAGGTGGCAGAGGGGACCTGCCCTCCTCCGGGCCACACTGAGAGGCCGCCTGGGAGCCAAGTCCCTAGGAGATCTGTGGTCAGTGTGAGAAGCACCTGGCCAGAGGTCACAGGCAGCTCGGGTGGAGGGGGAGACCCCGGCAGCAGCGAGCGACCGAGCCAGGCAGCAGCGAGCAGGGAGAGCTGCCTCGGGGCGAAGCCTTGCCCTGACCTACCGAGCCTGGGGGTTTGGGGAACCAGGGCCCTCCACTGAGCTCCCCCATCCCGGTCCATCTCATTGAACAGGCCAGACCACCCATTGTGGTGTGAACTGAGGACACAGCTGTCCCCACAGCCCATGGAGCCAAGACGAGTCCCCGGCCACAAGGAGAATGTGCCCCCAGGGCCTTCGACCCCCTGGAGGCCAGGCAAGAGGCTGTAGTGGCCTGGGCAGGGTCCCCTCTGGTCACGACTCTGCCCCTTCTCCAGGCAGGCCTGCCCAGGGCCCCCTCATCCTGGAGATCAGCTTCCCAGGGTTGGCTGGGCCTGTGACAGTCTCCCCAGCCTGGGGCCTGGGGGAGGCGTCTCGGGCAGGATGGGGGGGGGGGGGGCTGGCCTTGCCCTGGGGGGGATGGGGTCAGTCCATGCCAGGCTGAGGTGGGGGCCGTAAGAAAGCCAGGGAGGGGCCCAAACCCTGAGGCCACATGTCCTTAGCAGCTCACCTCCTGCCGTCCCCCAGCCTACGACCCCTGCTGGGGCACCCACGGCTTCCATTTTAGCTGGGCATTGAGGGACCCTCCCCTTTCTTTCCTTTGCTTCTAACTCTACCTCCGCAGCATATCTGATTCTTCCCTGTGTCTGTCCCAGGTCCCAGCCTCCTCAGTGTCTGCCTGTGTCCCTCTGTCCCCTCCCCTGGCCATGCTCCATGCAGTCAGGCTTCATGTCAGACCGTGTCGCTTCTTGGCTCTAAGACCCCAGGGACACAGATTTGGAATCTCGGCTCCCTCCCACCTGGGACCCTGCCCCGCCCCAGCTGAGGCCCGACCCCTGACCACCGACCGCCTGAGTTCTCCCGTGACTGTCTCTCCTCTCTCTAGAGCAACAGAGATTGCTGAGGAGCCTGGGAGCTGGCCTGGGCCGTGGCCATGGCCTATCGGTTCCCGTATGCCAGGTCACCAGGGGAGGGCCAGCTGCCGTTCCCTCTCCAGGGGCAGCACTGCCCCAGGAGCCCTGCCAAGTCCAGACCAACCTGGCCAGCCCTCATCCCCGCCTGGGCCTGGCCCTGAAGGACACAGCTGGCCGGCTGGTCACTTCAGGCTTCCAGCAACAGAGCAACTTGTGGTCCCCGGCCCGGAGGCCCCAGGAGTCTGGTGTTCAGCAGAAGAACCTGTGTCTGGGTGGGACCCCCAGCACCCCACTCCGGGAAAGCCACAGGCCCCTGGCCCACCTGCCCCTCATGAGGCAGGTGCCCCGGGCCACAGTGGCCCCCTGCCCCAACTTCAGGCCCGCCCCAGGCTTCGCTCCCCCCGATGGACGCCGGCGGCTCAGCCCCAGAGCCTGGTGTCACCGGGGAAGCCAGCCTGCCAGGCTTGTGGGGAAGCCCCTCACCCTGGAGGACTTGGCTGTCCCTGCCCAGAGCCAGGCTTGGGCCCCACCCCACACGGCCACCCGCCAGCTGCTGGCCTCTGTGAAGCGCCTGGAGCAGGAGGCAGCCCGCCTCAGGTGCAGGATGTCCCGGGAGCCCCCTGGCTGTGTGCAGTGTGGCCCCCGCGCCAGCAGTGGCCAGGCATCCCCTGCCCGTCCCCAGCCCAGCCAGCCTGCTCTTGCTTCCTGGGAGGAGAGGAGACACCCCCGAGGCCGCCTAGAGACGTGGGGGGTCCAGGCTGGTCTCTTAGACCCTGAAGCACACAGCAAGCCAGACTCCTTCCAGACGACTCTGGGGACATTCGCTGGGAATTTCCTTGACTCTGAGCAGGGGGTCCTTCCTGTCCAGCCCCCTGAGCCTACATATGGCAGGGAGGCCAGGGGGATCCCCAGCCTCCCTCAAGGGACAGGCAGCATGGAGGCCAGACTCGCTTCTGCAGCCTTCTCCAGTGCAGCTGGGGACATCCTACCTGGGCAGGAAGGAGGACAGCAGGCCCTGTCCAGGCAGGATGAGAGGATGGAGAGGACAGTGTCGTGTCCACCAGAGACCGCCCCTGCAAGAAGGCGCGCCCGGCAGGTGGAGGCTGGAGGAGGCTGGAGGAGGGTGGGTGGGCAGGGCTCCCAGCCGGCGGTGCCCTCCTGCTCCTTGGCCTGAACACTGTGTGTCCTCTCGCTTCCCCAGAGCAAGGCCCGCAAGGTTGTGAGCCTGGAGCGCCAGGCAGCCCGGTGAGGCCATGGCTGTGGGTGGGTGGGCAGGGACATGCTCAGGGACGTTCCTCTCCCTGAGATGAGGGCTCGGTGCCGGCAGAGTCACTGGAGGGATTGACAGGAGGGAAGGTCCTCCACGCTGTGCCTGCTGGGGACTGAAGTGGCTCCTGGCCCCCAGGGACACACGTGGGGACTGCTGCTCCTGGGGTTGGGTCCCCAGGAGTGCAGATGTCTGAGGCTGCCAGGACCCGGGAGTCACGGGCTCTGTCCAGTCCCCAGAGCTCTCTTGCTGGGACTTCCCGTCCAGCTGTGAGCAGGAGGGAGTTCTGCCGCAGCCAGGGTCACCCCCTCGCCACTGCTGGGAAGGCCACACAGGAAGGCCCCAGCCACCCACTGCTGCCAGGAGCGGAGGCCAGGTCCTTCCCCAGTCAGCCCTGGTCTGTCCTCAGCTGGCAGCTGCTGTCCAGATGTTTCCGAGCCTGGAGGCGCCTGGCGTGGCAGCGGTGGGCAGTGAAGGCGGCGGTGGCTCTGAGTCGCAGGCGCCTGTTGCGCAGGGGCCTCCGGGCATTGCGGTGGGCCCTGTGGCTCCAGGAGGCCCAGCTGGAGGCGGCATGGGGGCGACACACCAAGGCCCTGCTGGCCCGGAGCTTCCGAGAGGTCAGGGGTCTCCAGGTTGGGCCGGGGGAGGTGGCGAAGCCTTGGCGTGCCTGCGTGGTTTAGTCAAAAGAACAATGTCAGAGGAGGAAAAGTTTATTTGGGGCTCAGGGTTTCTGAAGTCTCAGTCCGTGGACAGCCGGCCCCGTTGCTCTGAAACAGGAGGAGGCAGGACATCATGGGGGACCAGGGTGGTGGAGGAAGGTGGCTCAGGCCGTGGCCAAGAAAGAGAGACAGAGAGGGAGACCCCTACACAGACGAAAGATAAACCCCAAAGGCGCCCTGAGGACCCAGCCCCTCAGCCACACCCCTCCTTCCTTAGCACCCAGTTAGCCCCTCGGGATCAGCGCGTGGGGCAGGCCAAGGCTGTCAACCCGGGCGCTTCACCTCTAAACTCTCTGGCATTGTCTCACACATGAGCTTTGGGGGGACCCCTCGCATCTAATCCTAACAAGGAGGAAGAGCCCCCCTCTGCTGAGAGGGCACTCTCTGGGCCCAGGTTGCGCCTCGTGCCTGATGGGCATAGAGCACAGCAACCAGCCCTGCCCAAGTTCCAGATCTGTCTTCTCCACTTTCTGACTGTGTGACCTTGGGCAAGTAACTTACCCTTCCTGTGCCTTGATCTCTTTACCTCTAAAATGGAATGGTAATAACATACACCTCTCAGGGCTGCCAAGAGATGAAATTAATAAACACAAAGGACTCGGATCCCTGCCGAGCACAGTGGAGTGCTAGCCAGGATTGGGGGGTACCTGAGTCTTTCCCTCCTTGGGAGAGGGCTGCCCTGGGAAGGTGCCCTCGGTTTCTTCTCCCAGGAAGATAAAAGCAAGGGAGAACAGCGCGCCCCCTCCCCAGGGAGCTGGATCCAGCTCTCCATCGTTCACTTATTTATTCCCAGGAGGCCAGGGAGCCTAGTGGTTAGGGCTAGAGGTTTAGAGTCCGGTAGGAGCGAGCTCCTTGGGAGGTGCCTTCAAGCCACGCCGACACCTCCAACCCTTCTCTCTTGATCCAGTGGAGGTGCCTGGCTCTGCGGCAGGCGCAGGGGCCACCCCATGTCCAGTCTGTGTGCAGACCCCCTTGCCACAACCCCTCCTTGGGAAGAGTGGCAGTGGTGGACCCTGCCCAGAAAAGCAGGTAGGCTGGGGGCCCCGGGTTGGTCCGGGTGGCCTGGGCAGCTGGCACCCCACCCCCCGCCTCCTGCTGTCCCCTAGTCCTCTCCCGACACACACACACAAGAGGAGGATGAAGACAAAGGAGCAGATGTGGACGGAGCTGTCCTGGCGCCTTGCTGATGGCCGTGCAGTCTTGGGGGCCGTGGGCACGTGCCTCCCAGCCTCACTGCCTGGGCGAGGGATCCCTCACCGGGTGTGGTGCCCACGAGACTTTGAAACCGGCTCCCCTCCTTCTGCTCTGTTTCCTCCTGTCGATGTCGTGCCTGGTGTCAGCTCTCGACATGACAGGCAGGCATGCTGGAGTCGACAGGTGCAGGCTGGGATGGGCCCCGTGTGGAGCGCCTGCCCGGTGGGGGCCTGGCTTCCTTCCCCTCCCGGGGGGAGAGGTCTGAACGGCACAGAATAGAGCAGAAGCAGAGCCCGCCGCTCGCACACGCTCCCATGATCAGAAATAAAACGGGTTGTGGGAGGGGCTGCGGGGCTCAGCGCCCTCCGCCCCAGCTGAGAGGACAGGGGACGGGGCTGCCTCCCTCTACCGGCCCTTCTGTTTCTCTAGCTCCACTCTCAGCCCAGGGAGGCCAAGGTCGGAGGAGCGAGCCCAGCCTAGTCCTCTGCAGCAGGGGAAGGGGGCAGATGACGGAGATGGGCAGGTGCAGCTCCTGCAGACCTTGCAGCCACCGGCAGGTGAGATGGGGGTGGGCTGCTGGAAAGGGGGTGGGGGACAGAGCCACCCAGGCAGGCCTGAGGCCTGTGGGTCCTGGGGGGATGTTGGTCTGTTGCTTTAGCCACTTCTCTGACCTCATTTGATTCTCACAGTGACCTCCCTCAGGGTATTTATTGTGCCCATTGTAGTCATGGAGAACTGAGGCCCAGAGAAGTGAAGTAATGTTTGAGGGCACACAGCATGGGAGGTACGAACTGTATTTTTGTGCTTCTGATGCAGATGTGAGCCAAGGCTGGAGGCCTGGACAAGGGATTACTACTCACTCATGGCCAGAGCTGGGAAGGCCCAGAGAGGGGAGCCAGCGGCCGCTTCTGGCCAGATCCTCCCTGCAGTCACTCTTTCTTGCTTCTCTCCACAGTCTTCTCCCTGCAGTGCCACCAGGAGGACAGGGCCGGGCAGGGCAGGGAGGTCCTGGAGGAGGCTCCTCAGACCCCCCAGAGGACGCCGAGGATGGCCAGCCCCCCACAGGCCTGGCACCCCCATACTGCTGCTGCCTCTGAGGCCCCCCAGCTGCAGAGAGCCTGGCTGCGCAGGTAAGGGTGTGGAGGATGCGGGGAGCAGGGACTCACCTCTAGCAGCGCCTTCAAGAGACTGGAGCAAATCAGAAATGAAACAGCTGCCGCTGACCAGCAGCCTGAGATGCACCAGCGTGGCTGTGGGCTCCGGGGCCGAGTCCGACCCACCCCAGCAGAACCATGGCTGCTGGGCTGCTGGGGAATGAGCCGTCCCGGGGTGCATGTGACCGCCATGGGCAGAGGAGAAGGACCGCAGATCTATGGGGTCCTTTTTTCTCTCCTGGGTAACATTTTATTATGAGGCTTTTTTTTTTTTTCTTTTTTGACCATCTCGCTTTGTCCCCCAGGCTGTCCTGAACTCCTGGGCTCAAACAGTCCTCCTGCCTCAGCCTCCTCTATAGCTGGGACTGCGGCACCCAGCCTGTGGGGCATCTTACAATTCCATTCTGCCACCTAATTCCGATCACCAACCAAAAAGTCATACCAACAAAAATCCGTTTGGAGCCGGGTGCGGTGGCTCACGCCTGTAATCCCAGCACTTGGGAGGCTGAGGCAGGAGGATCAAGAGTTCAAAGCCAGCCTCAGCAACTTAGTGAGACCCTAAGCAACTCAGTGAGACCCTGTCTCTAAATAAAATACAAAATAGGGCTGGGGATGTGGCTCAGTGGTGGAGTGGCCCTGGGTTCAATCCCCAGTACAAAAAAAAAAAAAAAAAAGAAATCCCATTGGCATTCAAATGTGCTGTCGATTTGCAAGTGTATGCACGTGGTGTGCCTTGGAACCTGGAAGTGGCGAAGTCCTTCTGATCTGTGGCCTCCTCGCAGGTCCCTTGTGGACGAAACCAGGCTGCTTTTCCGTGTGACCCCGGGTGTAGATTCCCCTGCAATCTGTAAACTCAGGAGGTGACCTAAACCGAGGGCCAGCAAGGGGACAGCGCGCAGAGCCTCTGAGGGGTGCACCGAGGCTCAGGAGCAGCGTCTGGCAGAGCGTCACTGCGCGGCTGGGCCGGGAGGTGTGGAGATGAGATTGGGATGGCGTCCAGGGCCAGGTCACCGGGGCCCTCTAGGCCACCGGAGGAAATTGGCGTTTTGTCCTAGGAACAAGGAGGCGGCCGCTGAGGGGTTAGCAGGATGCGTTTGAGCTGGAGAACCGACTGAAGGGGCAGGGCAGCCACCCAGGCTCCCGGAGGCCTGGGCAGGGCAGGCTCGGGTCCTCAGCAGGCTTACCCGCCCACAGCCCGGTCACACCAGGACAGGGGTCAGGGCCAGGAGCCAAGGAAGTGCTGGGGACGGCACGGGAGCCGCGAGTTCCGGGAGAGCTCACAGGAAACCAGAGTTCTGTGGCGACAGACTGACAGACAGGCTGAGGGACTCCAGCCCCACGCGCTTCCCTGAGCAGGGACTCCTCCCCCTCGGCCATCCTGTCCAGCGGTGGCCGGATGAACGCCACCTTCCTTTCACTGTGCCCTTCCTCAGGTCCATGCCTGTCCCTAGAGGGGTTTGGACCTCGGGCTGCAGAAGCAGTGATCTCGCAGCCTTAGGTCACTTGCCTGTCTGGCCAGCACCCCAGGGAGCGCTGTCCCTGTGTCCAGGAAGGAAGTCGCTTTCCACCATGACACTGACTTGTCCTGTTCTGAGGGCTCCTAGGAGAGCCGGTGTCCTTCAGGGGGATCTGGGTCTGGACTTTCCGGCCCAGGCCAGCCCACCCTGCTCCCTGAATGTGGCTAGGGGTTTGCGGAACAGAAAGGGACATTGAGGGACACAGGGCTTCACTGTCCACTTTCCTTTCGGGATGACACCAGTCCCATTTTACAGGTGAGAAAACAGAAGCTCAGAGAGCCATGGCTGGCCCTCCCCCAGGTGCAGGGCGTCCCATGGAGGGCGGGGCTGGACCGCTGTCCTGTCCCTCCTTCCTAGGTGCTTTGGGGCCTGGCGACAGTTGGCATGTCGAGGAGCCCAGTGCCGGAGCGCCCCGGCTGACCGCAGGGTGGGGACCCTGAGGATGTGCCCGGGACCGTGGGTGCAGATGAGGCAACTTCGAACCTCAGAGGGCCCCCCGGGGGCCTGGCTGTCCTGCTGCCTGAAGGAGGCAGGTGAGCGAGTGGCGGGCGGGAGCAGGGCCCAGCCACTGCCACTCCATCCCCCTCTTCAGTGGGCCCAGGGAGACGGTAGAAGCGGGGGCTTTGGGGGGCACTCTGGGTGGGTGTTCCCATCACGAGCTAAGCTGGTGTGAGAGGGACTTTCTTCCGCTTTCTCCCCACAAGCTTGCTTAGTGCTGGGCCGTCCCCCGTCCCACCTGGAAGGGATGTGGCCCCTGGTGTCAGGAAGCTCCTGTCTTTGGAGGGTTTGGAGGCAGTGGGAAGGGAGTCCGTGAGGGGAGAGGCCCAGGGGGCCCTGAGGCAGAGGCGGGAGGGCCGTGGGGAGGTGGCTCACTCTGCTCCACTGCCTCTCAGGTGACATGGCCGTCCACAGATCCACCCCTGGAGCCACCACGGCCCTCGGCCTGGAGACAGTGGCCCAGGAGCCAGGCCAGGGCTCCCTCCAGGAGGCCCACCAGAGACTGACCCTGTCCTGGGTGCTGTGGCTCCGTCAGCACCAGCAAGCCACGTAGGTGTCCAGGAGCGGGCCTAAGATTGGCCTGGGCACAGGGTGGGCACAGGAGTGTGGTGTCCCACAGGCCGCATGGCTCCTCCCTGTGGCCCCATAGTGGGTGGCACAGCAGGTCCCTGGGGCTGCTGGGGCCCTGCAGGGGCCTTCCCAGCGCTGCAGGTGCCAGGGGTCAGATCCCGGACTGACAGCTGAGGGGAAGGTGGTCGGAGGGACTCTGCTGCCCACGGGATGTCAGAAGGATCGTAACCTAGGCACGTGGGAGAGCTCTTGGCTCGCCGTGCGAGGCCCTGGTTCTATCCTTAGGCAGTTGCGGCAGGAGGATCCTGAACCTGGGCAACTTTAGAAAAACCCCATCTCAAAACAACAAGAAAACTCTGTCCTTGAAGGCCACATAGCTGGCATCAATCATCCCCCACACACTTGGCCATTTGACCCTCAGTCTCTCTCTCTCTTTTTTTTTTGGGAACTGGGGATTGAACCCAGGGCCACTCGGCCACTGAGCCACATCCCCAGCCCTATTTTGCATTTTATTTAGAGACAGGGTCTCACTGAGTTGCTTAGGGCCTCGCTATGTTGCTGAGGCTGGCTTTGAACTCACGATCCTCCTGTCTCAGCCTCCCAAGTGCTGGGATTACAGGTGTGCGCCACCGCGCCCGGCTCCTCAGTTTCTTTTTAATTTAATTTTTTAAAAAGTGTTTTCTGTGGTGCTGGGGATGAAATGCACACGGGAAATCATGCTAAGTGAAATAAGTCAGGCTCAGAAAATCAGCGGCGGAACGTTTTCTCTCGTGGAAACCAGAGCAAACACAGGGGCGAAGCTGGTGGGGAGGGATGGGGGCCTAAAGCTACAGGGAAGATCAGAGGGGAGTGGAAGGGGGACCCGGGGAGGGAGGGCAAACGGAGTGAACTTAACAAAATCATGCCATATTCATGGAGAAAGTTTCCAGAGGGAACTCCATCTTATGTGTCTGTGGAAGGTGGAGATGGAGTCGAGCAGCGTGGAAAAGGGAAAGCAGGGGGAGCAGGAGGGGAGGAAGCGGTGGGACTGTCATCAGATCCCTTGCGAGTATGATTCTGTCACAATAAGCCTGGTGGACGACCGCAGTCCACTCTGGTGGGTGGTGTTGGGACCGGGCCGGCCCTGGCTCTGCAGGCACTGCTATCCTCCTGGGTGCCTCCCCGCCCCCAGCCTCTCCCTGGAGCTCAGTTCTCACGACCCTTCAGGATGCCGCCCTGGGTCCCTGCCCATCCTTGGCCCCTCAGGCTCAGGGCTGCCCGGCTGCCGGCCCTGCTGTTCGGCAGTTGAGAACAAGCCTCCCCAGGCCTCAGTCTTCGCGTCTCCACAACCCAGCCGGGCAGTGTCCTGTGTGGGCTCTGGTCAGGTCCCTGGGCCCGGGGCCCCGCTCAGCCCTGACCAGCGTCATGGTCCCCGCTGCCCTGGGAGTGGGTGAGGCTCCACCAGGTGATGCAGCCGAGCCTCAGTGGGACCTAGGTGCCAGGGGAGATGTGGAAAAGTCTGGAAGCCCCAGCCATTAGGTTGGGTGTCTGAGTGGAACCCCCTGGGCGCTGCCGGTTCTCAAAGCCCCTACGGACCCTGGCTTGCAGCCAGTTTGGAGGTGGGGCAGGGCTCTAGCCCCTTGTGTGGCCCACAGTGAGCCCCTTCCTGCTGGCCCCTCACAGTGGCCAGGACGTCACCCTAGCTTGGCAGCCCTGCCCTGGTCAGAGGGGAGGCCGGGCCCACTGACTGCCACCTCTCCTCTAGCTCCTGCTCCCAGGGCCAGCGTGAGTGGACCCTGAGGTGCATCCTGAGCTGGTGGCGCTTGAGGGCGTGCAGTCCAGACACCCTGTCCGGCAGCAACAAGACCACCCCGGCCCTGGCACCACCGGGAGGGGAGGCCTGGCTGGGCTGCAGTGGCCCCCCAGGTGCCCTGGAGCAGGTGAGGGGGGTGGGGATAGCAGGGAAGGAGGGTAGAGGGGTGGGGTGGGGGGACCCTGGGCTCCAGCACCTGATCCCTCCCCAGGCTCCCAGGACCCCCGTCCTCCTGGAGCCCCTCCAGGTGAGCTTCCTGGGGACAGCCAGGCGGCGACGTCAGAGGCAGAGCCTTCTGCTGTGGGTGGCACGGGCAAGGCAGTCCCGGGACGCAGCGCGGTGGTGGCAGCGCAGCCTGCAGAGGCGGTAGGGACCTTGCCCCATCCATGGCCCTGCCGCCACCACGCTGTGGACTGGCTGTTCCCTGCCCCTCCTCCCGCCCTCCTTGGCCTCCACAGCCTCATCCCCTCGTGGCCCCCCTCATATACCCAGTCAAGTTGGCCCCTGATTCAGGTCCCCCCACGCCGGTCCTCCTGCCCTGTCCTGTTGAGGGGTGGGCACGCTGCAGGGTCACAGAGGTCACAGCCGAGGCTCATTCATTCACCCCTCCACAGCGCCTGAGCGGCCTGCCTGGGGCAGAATCCCAGGTCCGCACCTGGTGGGGTGGGTCCGGGGCACGTTGCTCCAACCTTGGCCTCTGCTTCCCTCCGTAAAATGGAGCAATGTCCCCACGGGCACGTCCATCGCCCCGCACAGGAGAGCACGGGGGCCAGCTGTGTATGATAGTGACTCAGCACGGGACTTGGCCCTTCCTATCCCCGTCACCTCCATAGGACCCTCTCCAGGCCCTGGCAGGCCACCCACCTGGTCCCCCAAGCCCTCCCAACTGCTGAAAGGAGGGGAAAGGGGACTGACCTGGCCCAGGGTGGCAGTGACTAGCGACTGTCCCCGGGGCGGACACTCCCCTTCCCAGCGTCCTCCTCAGCTGGAGCCACTGGACAACAGCCCAAGGGGCCTGGAGAGAGTCGGCTGCCCGCTGGGCCTGGGTTCGGAGCTGCAGGGCTGCACTGGGCCTGTGGCGGCGGCGGCTGGCGCAGCGGCAGGAGGTGGAGCAGTGGGCCCAGGAGCGGGGCCGGGGCCTGGCGCGGGAGGCCCTGCGCTGCTGGCACTCCTGCTGGCAGAGTGAGTGGAGGGTGGGCCTGGGTGCACAGCGAGAGCCAGGGCTGAGTCTGCAGCAGAGTCCTGGCTGGGGCCTCCCCTGGCTGGCTGGGCCTGAACCAGGTTGCTTGGCCTCTGGGTCTCAGCTCAGTTATCTGTAAAATGGGTACAGTGCAGTACCCAGCTTGTAGGGTGATTGTGGGGACCTATGGGACGGTCCATGCAGCCTGGCCCACAGCCCGTTCCTACCTGGTACCACTGTGACCACCCGCACCTTCCTGACACCCTCACCTGGCCTCCCGGAGTCACTGGTCAGAGCTGTCAGGTGGGGGAGAGGTGGGCAGAATCATGGTGCCCTAGAGGTCAGCAGAGGAGTCGGGGAGGGTCCCTGACTGGATGGGGCAGGTGGCTCAGCCATGGACAGCACAGTGAGGCACGCCCCCCTGGGTTGCTGCGCTGGCGGAAGCCAGAGGCCACCGCCTCCTTCGAAGAAGTGTGGCCAGGGACTGGAGGGGCGTGGCCCCAACATAGGAGCCTTGCCCAGGACCTGGCTCTGGGCCAGCGGAGGGCTGTTTCCCTTGCACTCCGTTGAACCCAGCCAAGCCAGTCAGGCTCCAGGAGCCTCTTTTGAGCCACTGCTGTGTAGCGGCCCCAACCCTCTTTTGTTTTTTTCTTCAGTGGGGGGGATGGAGCACAGGGCCTCACGCAGGCCAGGCGAGTGCTGGACCCTGCTGCGCCCCAGACACTCAGTACCTCAGTGTCCTCACGCTGGGTCCAGGGTGGCTTGGCCAGGCACCAAGGCTGCAGAGCCATCTGAAGGCAGAGGTGGGTCGGGTATGTCCAAGCTCAGACCCGTGTGGCCTGGCCTCGCCACCTAGGCCTCTCGTACCCTAATCAGCCCCTTCACCTCTGCTGAATTGTTTGTTGGAAACAGGTCAGTCTGTCCAGCCTGAGCTTCAGGTGTATAGTGGGGGGGGGGGCATTACACAGGACATGGACACCAGGAGGCATCTTGGGGCCCACTTTGGAGGTGGCCCCTACAGTGACATATCATATGAACAGGCTAGTGGGCAGAAGGTGATCTGGGCAGCCTGCGGCCTGTTCTCTGGGGACAGCTGCTTCCCCAGCCCAACCCCTGCTATCAGGAAGGCCCGCCCAGGTCGCAGGAGCTCCTCATTAAAGAAAAATTAGGAATCTCGATTTTGTAAACCTGAGCTCTCCCCATGCCTGAGCATTGGAAAGGCGGGGCTGGGCGAGCCACTCGGTGGCAGTGTGTGCGCTCGGCAGGGAGGCCGCCCCGGGTTCCAGTCCAGGTCTGGAAATGAGACCAAAACCACCCAGCGACCCCCGAGTCGGGCTGACCTGGTGACCAGCAGACGGCCAGCCCTGGAAGACGCGATCTAACCCAGTCAGCTCTGGGGTCGCCTCTGCTCCCTTGTGGATGAGGGCAAAGGGCTGGCTGAACAGCGCCAGGGGACAGGCAGGATGAGCCGAGTGGCACTTCACATTCTCTGTCCCAGGGCAGCAGTGCCTGCGTGAAAAGTTCCAGAGGTGTGTGCAGGGCCGCCTCCAGGGCCTGCGGAGGGCCATGCTCCGGGGCTGGCGGCAGGCCGCAGCTGGACAGAGACACAAGCAGAGGTGTGTGGCCCGGGGAGGGGCTGCCATCCCCCCAGGGAGAAGCAGGGAGGGAGGCGGGCAGGGAAGCTCAGGGTGGCCCCGCTGGAGAGTGCCGGTAGGCACCACCTGGACACCGGCTGTGACCACCAACCTCCGTGTGTGTGGGGGGGTGGCGACCTTGCCTCCACGGCCCGGGCATGCCCAGGAGTCCACCTGGCCAGGTCAGTGCTGTGCTTCCGAGGGGGCAATGGCAGAATGAAGGCCTCAGACACCCACCGTAAGGGGCAGTGTGAGCAGCGCAGCCTGGGGCCTTCCCACAGACCTTGATGTTTTGTGTGTGTGTGTGTGTGTGTGTGTGTGTGTGTGTGTGTGCTGGGCTTCTGGTGGAACTCAATACCTTAAAATTAAGCCTTGAGGACAATGTCTCCTCCTATGGTGCGGCCCAGATCTGCAGGTTTCCAGGGTCCCCGCCGGGCAGTGAACCCCTGGCCACACAGAGGCTGAGGTCTGCTCTCCCCTCTGAGCAGCCCGGGCTGGCCTTGGTCCTCGGAGTGGGGATCCCATTCCTCCTTCCCCTCGCCACCTGCCTGGGCAGGCGAGGGCAAGCTGGAGGTGAACCCACACTCCCAGGGTGGCATCTGCTTCCCAAGCCCCAGGTTCAAAGATGGGGTCGGTGTGTGCCGAGCCCCCTGAGGGAGGGCCAGTGCTCTCCCTGCTATTTGTCAGTCAAGACAGTTTTCAGGGTTGTGCACCCCAAATTGTGTGTAGCCTAGGTCACCTTAGGGGTGATGAGCAGGTGTCATGTTGGATAAATGTGACTTCTGACTCCCCCGCTGGCCCCTTCTCCACTCCTGTTCTGCAGGATTAGGGTGCAAGGGGCAGGGGTGCCTGGGGCTCAGAGTAGAGCCCGAGGAGAAGGGCACTGGGGCTTCCTTTGCCACCTGGCAGGGACCCAGGGGCAGCATGTGGCCTGGGCCTCCGCTGTGGCTGGGGAGACTGCAGCAGAGCGCCCAGGCCCAGCAGGCCTTGGTGGCATGGCAAGTGGCCTTAGTTGGTGCCTAGACCCCACAACAGGTGGAAGTGAGAGCGCAGGCCCAGGCCCAGGTGGGTCCATGTGGCTTGGAAGCTGAGTGACCGGCAGTGCCACGGCCTGAGGGCAGCCTCCCGTGGGCTCCGGCACAGGCCTGGGCGCGGTGTTTCCAGCAGTGGGCGTACTCAGTAGCCGGGTGGGAGGGCAGAGGTGCAGGAGGGTGGTCGGAGGGCCATCTTGGCCATCATAGCTGGGTCTGGGGGCCAAGCCCAGGTCTGCCACTCTGGCCGTGGGACCTTTCCTTGAGGAAGGTCCTAACAGGTCTTGGAGTGTGGCCAGATGGGCAGGCACTCAGCATGGGCCAGACACAGCAAAGAGGAGCTGACAGGACTGTCCTCTCTGCCACATAAACAGGAAGCTTGTCTGTGTCCAGGTCGCCCTCCACACATTTCAACCCAGCTCTCCCCAGGAGGAATGGGGGAGGGGCTGGGCCTGGGCTTTCCCTGAGGCCCCTCCCACAGGCAGTGGGGAGGGCTCCTGCCCAGCTTGCCTTAGACTCCCTGGCCCCAGTGGCCTCTGGCATAGCCTCCCCTTCTCCTCCAGGGTCCTAAAGTCCTGGGCTCCGTCAGCGGCCCAGGGCCATGTCCAGCAAGCTGCCATCACCCGGCTCCAGCAGGCTGGGCTCAGGCGCCTCCTGTGGACCCATTGGGCCCAGTGGCAGACGGCGCTGCTCAGAGGGCGGCTGGAACCATGGACCCAAGCCCAGGGGACAGGCGTTGAGCATTGGCCTAGGCTGGCCAGCAGAGGGTGCCTCATGCTGATGGACACTCCTGCCCCTTGGAAGCAGGTAGGGTGGGGTGCAGATGGGAGGTGCAGGGGCGACCCTCTGACCACTGGTTTTAGAATCACCACCCCATGGTGACAGCTGGCTAGATGCTTCTCTAAGGGCCCAACACCCTCATGACCACCACTCCTACCTGGTTCTTAGCTGCCCTCCTGGCTCGGGATGGCAGGCAACTCGGGGTCCACCTGCAAACATTTACTGAGCACCTCTGGGTGCTAGCGCAGCACAGACCTGGCTGCAGAGACCAATGTCCTGGGGTCTCAATCTGTTAGGGAGACAGATGCTTAAATTCAAAGCCTAGGATCAAGAAAGTACATGGGGACAGCAAATTTTGTAAAGGTTTTTTATTGGAAAAACTAAGTATGGCTGTTACAGAAAAACTAGAAAACATACAGTAGGAAAAAATTGTCATAATTTTTACCACCCGAAGGCAACTGTCAGTCCTCTCCAGACCAGAGCCGTTAGTTCCGACACAGCAAATGGAGATAAGAGGCTGGTAGCCTCGCAGGAGGGTAGGGGCCACTACAAAATCCAGGCACAAGACATGACACTGCATGCAATCTGAGGACATGTCATTGAGGGACACAGCCCAGGGAAACTGGCAGGCCAACTAGTGTTTCTAACGAGCTCAGCATCATCAGGAGCCCTGTTTCGAAATTCCAGGAGGAATACAACCAATTTCAGAGATTCTAAGAAAACATTAAAGTTATTTTTGCTTTTTCAAATGTAATCGAGACTGGCTTTGGCGGTTTGCAGTTTGCACATAGACTAGAGCAACAGCAGATCTGGGATCTGGGTATTTCTGGATGTTACAGGGCAATTTTTTATTCAGAGTATTTTATACCTTCATTCCATTCCTGTCAACAAGGTAAGAGCTCCCATCACTGATGGAGAAACTTAGAGAAGAAACTAAAAGCCAGGTGCAGTGACGCAAGCCTGTAATCCCAGTATTTCAGGAGGCTGAGGCAAGAGGATTACAAGTAGAAGGCCAGTCTCAGCAACTAAGAGAGGCCCTAAATAACTTAGTGAGAATCCATCTCAGAATTAAAAAGGGCTGCGGATGTGGCTCAGTGGTGAAGTGCCCCTGGGTTCAATCCCTGGTACCAAAAAATAAATAAGGGAGAGAGAACAAAGTTGATGCTGGCAGCACTCAGCCCTCCCCTCCCCCACAGGAGCACACACCCAGGCCACCCTTGCCCATGACACATGCAGCTAGGGAGCCAATGGTGTTGCACCGTCCTGGAGTCCCTAGTCTGTATGTGGCAGCAGCTGGGGGCTCCGGGGCTGGACCCCTTAGATAAGTCAGTGAACTTGGTACTCGGGGGGGGGCTGGACCTGCGGGGTGAACCGGCCTGGACCTACCTCACCCAGCGGTAGCTACAGTAGGTCCACCTCTCTGCTTGGATGTCTGTGGCCAAGTGGGAGGCTGGGTGGAGGAAGAGGCAGTGGCCTACCAGGCAGCCACACTCTTCTTGGGGACCTTATCTCCTCTAGGGCCTTGGGGCTTATGGGAGATGGTGAGGTGAACGATGCACTTGTGAACACGCAGTGGGAGGCCCTGGAAATGCCAGGGGCAGGGCAGGAATCCCACCTGGTCAGTGGGGCCCGAGGACCCCAGCCCACTGGGGTCAGGTTTTCCTCTGGCTGTTCCTGTAGGCCCACTGCTGCTGGATGCCGGCCCCGGGACCCATGCTGCCCCAGGGGACACGGGAGCACAGCTGCGGTGCAGAGGGGACACAGAAAGAAACCTGGGCTCAGAGTAAGGAGGCCCTGCCCCCGTGGTCACCAGCCTCAGGGACCTGGAAGGGACTCCTCAGCTGATCCCTCTTCTGGGTTTTCCCACCCACTTCCTCTTCCCGATTGTCTCAGCTCTTTGGAGAAAACAATTCCTTGGTGTGGCCACAGCCATGGAGATTCGGAGGGGAGGGCTGGGCCAGCGGGCGCCTCTGGCCCTCTGCGGTGTTCTCCACTTACAAGAGGCAGGAGGGAGCAGAGCCCAGGTCTTCTCTGACCCAACTCCCCTCTCCAGGTGACAGAGAGCATCCCCTCTGCTCCACCTTCTGGTTCTGGTTGCCTTGGCCTGGAGGAGGCAGCTGGGCCTCTAGCTGGCTGACTCCTGGATGCAGAGTGGGCGGGCTCTGCAGCCCCAACACCAGAGCCCTCCAAGGCCAAGGGGAGGCCCCTTGGAGGAGGCTGGGGTATGAGCAGCTGTGTGGGGTGGCTGGGGGAAGGGCGGGCTCCGCCGTCCTCCGTCCTCCGTGGTCATGAAGGGCCCGGATGCTCCTGGTGGTTAGGAGGAAGTACCTGCAGCGCTGGCGCCTTGAGGCTCGACTACACAGGCTCCAGGCTTCCCAGAATGCCAGGCGCCTAGCAGTGACTTGGAGGTGCTGGGCAGATGCCCGAGGGGTGCAGCGGCTGTCTCAGACCCTGGTGAGTGCTTGGTCCCCTCTGCCCTCCTCTGCAGGCTCCTCAGCGTCCCAGGGCACACCTCCCTTTCCCCCAGCTAAGCCTGGAAGCCATGCCCCCAGAGTCGGAAAAGCGTAGCCTTGGGCCAAGGCTGCTGCAGTTACTGACACACCAAGGACAGTCCTTGGCACATCCCTTTCGCCAGTGTCAGAGCTGGAGAGGCAAAAGGGCTGGGGCTTCCTTGTTACCTCTCCCCACAGCTCAGGCAGTGGCACCTGGGACAGGCCTGGAGGCTGTGGCGACGGTGGATCCTGCAGCTGCGGGTGGCTGGGCGGCTGCGGCAGCAGGAGGAGCGCTGGGTGCTCTCCCAGGTACTGGCCGGGGCCGTGCCTCACCTCACCAGTGCCTCACCCTGGTCCTGGCTGAGCTGAGGGTCTTCCTGCTCACCACCCTTCACTTTCAGGGAGAGGGGTCAGTTTGGATGTGGAACACAAGCCCCCAGGCTGCAGCCCCACTGGGCCTGGGTCTGGGGCACCCACCTCCCCACTTGCTGCCATCTGAGCACAGCTTCCAGGTCACATGTCCAGTCTATTCTGAGCCTGTGCATTTGGCCTGGGGCAGGGTGGACTGGCTGCCTGGGGCAGATGCAGGGAACTTCGATGGGGACAGATAGAGCCAGGCACAGCACAGGCCCTGGAGGGAGTCTGAGACAAACAGTCCTTCCTGCTACTCTGATTCCAGGCCTTTGAGAAGTGGCATCAGTGCCTGGCAGCCAGAAGCCAAAGGAGAGGAGCCACCAGCAGCCTGGGGCCCTTGTTGGGCCAGAAGCTGCCCAGTCCTTGGGGTGGCGGGCTTGGCCCAGAACAGGGGTCCAGCGGCAGCGGTGACACGTTCCCACAGCAAGCAAAGCAGAGCCGGGCCCGGCCCTCCCACTCGTCTGGGCACTGCCGGCTCCAGGAGCTCTGAAGGACAATAAAGCCCTCCTGGGTCCCAGCCGCTTCTCTTGCCCAGTCTTTCTCAAAGGCTCCCCCACCCCATCCCAGTCAGCTGGGCTGAGAGGGAGGAGGAAGCCCCCTCCTCTGCCCTCAGAAGCTCTGTGGACACCCCCCGGGTGCAGGAACCCCACTGAGTCAGCCAAGTGCAGCAGACAGCCAGGCAGGGGGCAGCCATCTGTACCTGCCAGTCACTGCCCCAGGCAACGTGGCCCAAGGCTGACCTCCCGGAGGAGGGCCAGCAGGGGCTCCTGGGCCTCAGCGGGCAGAGGGAGAGCAGCTGGCAGAAGCACCTACCTAAAAATAGGCCTGGGAGCCCGTGGGGCCTGCTTAGGCGCCTCATCTGTGCCTCTGTCCACGAACAGGCGGGAGGGGAGGCCACGGGCCCACAAAGCTTCGGGCTGGGACAGCCCTGAACCCTGAAAGGCACTTTCCTCTTGGCCCTCAGAAGAGATGCTGCTTCAAAGAGCAGCATGCAAGAGGCGAGCGCCAGTGCCTGGTCGCGGGGGCCAGCCCAAGGCCGTCCAGGGCCTGGCGTGGCTGCTGTGCACCAGCCAGGCAGGGGTCTGCCCTTCCATCACAGGCGGGGGTGCAGGGGACAGCCCCTCGCTCAGTACATCTCCTCTTCCCAGTCGCCAGGGCTCTCTGCCCAGCTTCTCCTGGCCCCAAGCACAAGTCTGCTGGAGTCCTCACTGGCTCCATGGGCTACCCTGTGCATGGGCTCAGCTGCGACCACCAGTCTGCCCCTTCCTCAGGGAGGGGGTGTGCTGCCCACTGTGCTCCCCACCAGAGACTGACTCCCGGGGGAGCAGGGCCACAGGTTTCCGTGTGCGCTGCCCAGGTCCAGCCGAGCCTGGAAGCCTCGCATCAGCCTAGTCGCATCATCACGTGGGGAGCAACGAGGGAGAGCCAGGCCGGGAGGCCAGGAGGACAGACTCCAGCGGCAAGCCACAGCCGCCGGGAGGAGGTCAGGGCGCGTCCGTCTCCCGCCCGCTCTGCGCAGGCCTGCCGAGCAGTTCGAACGTGTCGTCTACCACCTGCCACAGGCAGCTGTCCAGCGGGAACTCATTGTCCACCAAGTTCACCAGGAAGTAGTTGTCATGGATGTGCTGGATGACCGTGCGGGACTGGGACCCCTCCTCGTACAGCTTGCCCCACTGCTCGATCCACAGGGCGAAGGCCTCGTCCTGCATGCACACGCGTGCACACGCACACACACGTTTGCACGCACACAGGCAAGGTCAACAGGGCTGCCCTCGGGTCAGGGACCCATGCGCAGCACTCCAAGGGCTCCTGCCCTGCCGGTCACCTCCAGGAGCAGGAAAAGGCCCCCTCCCAGCACCCCTCCCCCGGCTCAGAAACAAGCACTGTGTGTGTGAGCGTGTGGCCTTGAGGGCCGAGCCTGCCCGCCCGGGACCACTTGGGATCAGGAATGCTGTCTGCCCAGGGGTCTCAGGGAGGGCAGGGCAGGTTCCCTCCTGGCTCCGTTACCTTCCAGAACATGAAGCTGACGGGATCCACCACAGTGGGCTGGATGATCTCTCGTCCAGGGAAGATGCCCCAGGTGACAGCATTGGGCCGCAGCTCAGGGGCATTGGTGACGTTCTCACCCTGCAGGGGCATGAGTGTGGGGAGGCAGGTCTGGGCAAAGCATCTGCAGCCTGTTACTGCCCGAGACCCTCGAGCTCCTGGGACTCTCTGGGCTCAGCACTGCATGGCGCCTCCGCCTGCCCCTGCGAGGCCTGCAGCCGAGTGGCACTGGCCCATGACGACCAGAAGCCCAGACGTGGTCCTGGGCAGTTCCTCTCCTCACTCTGCTCCAGCAGCCACTATCCAGCGGACTCACCCCCTGCTCCACGTGGTTCTGTTTTCTACCTGGACCTCCACAGAGGCCTTCGTGAGCTGCCTGGCTCTGCCCTTCTCCTGGCTGGCGTCCCCTCAGCTGTTCACCGTGACCTGCCTAAATGGCACAGGGAGCAGAGCAAGCCACTCCACCACTGGAGAAAGGCTCCCTCTGCCTACGCTGGGTCTGCCGACTCTCCTGCCTTCCTTGCCCTGTGCCCAGTGTCCCCCAGGATGGTGCAGCTCGATGCCTCTGTCCTCCACCCTCTCCCTGGAACGCCCTTCTCCTTGTGGGCCAAGTCCTCTGTCCTGAAGGATCTGGGCCAGCGGACTCCCTGGCTCCTTCCCTGGCCTCCCAGGTCTGACATCCCTCCTCCGACCCTGCAGCTCCCCCTGGAACTTCACTCTCCCCCTCGTGCTGACTTGCATTTACCATTTTGGTCTCTCTCACCGGGATGGGAGCCCCCGGTGGAGGTCTGTCTCCGCCCTGCACATGTGCCTGGCTGGGACAGTGATAGTGGGTGCTGAGGGCAGGCAGGAGGCTGCTGCGGCCGGCGCCCCAGGAGCAGGCCTACCTTCACGTCCACGATGTGGTAGTTCACCCGCAGCTCGTACTTCTTCAGCACCTGCAGAAGTGCCTCCACCGTCTCTCGGGAAGTGAAGAACTCCAGGTAGGCCTGTGGGGGGTGGGCGCCTGTCATGTCAACCCCCTCCTCGCCAGACACCCTTGGGCTGTGCTGCTCATCATGCTCTGTGTGCTCTAGCTGGCCACCCGGGGAGGTGCCGCACTGCACATGTGCAGGACACTGAGGCCATCAGGGCTGGAGGTGGCCCCATAACCCAGGATGAACTGTGGGGCTGGTCAAACGGGGGTGGAGGGGAACAGCACAGGAGGTTGCAGTCTGGATGGGTCTAAGGACATCTGCCACCCGCTCCCAGCCACTCAGGGAGAAGCATCTGGAGCCGAACAGAGGCAACCCTCCGCCAAGCTAAGTGGGGGAGGGGCCTGATCTGTCCTGCCCTCCCCAGTCACTGGGTGATGACGACACTGATGTGTTTCCTAGCAACCTGCAGCTACCAAGGGTTGAGCTGGGTAGTTTGCTAGAAAGTTCATGATGCTGTAAGGTGGGCACTTCACCCTCCAGGAACTAGGTTGGGGAAGCTGGGTCAGCTGCACTGACGTGAACCGCAGGGCAGGACCCTGGGGCTGGGTAGGGCCACCGGCCCCAGCTCAGAGTGCAGCGTAACTACAGCGGCTGCAGGAGAAAGGTGCCCCCAGCCCGGGGGACAAGCTCCGTGTCCTTTCCAGGAGTGGAGCACTTTCCATGCTTTGTTGTGTTCTGCCCCGTTTTACAGAAGACAGAAGGAAGGCTGGGAGGCCCAGGGGTCCGCCTCCCAGGGCTGTCTGCTCTGCTCCATGCTTTCAAACGAACGGCTCAGGAGAGTAGGACCAGAGCTGTGTCCCAAACCCTGGAACCTGTGGGTGCTGCCCCAGGCTGGCGCATCTCCACTGCACCTTCTGGAAGACGTAGCCCCCGCTAGGGCCCCAGCCCACCACAGGGTCGGAGGACGGCTTCCCATTGACGTTGGGCTGGGAGTTGATGGTGAGGACACCCCGCCGGTTCACACGCAGCAGCTGCTCCCTCATCAGGCTGGTCTCGGCCGCCAGGGGCTCGTCGTTCCAGGGCAGGCAGGTCACCTGGCAGGGAAGGCCAGCTGGGTCTCTCTTGGTCCCAGCAGCCCCTCCCTAACTCCCCCTGTCCCCTTGCTGAGGCCCAGCGTCCACCATGTGCACAGGGGGTGGCAAGGATGGAGAGGTCCTAGCTCATGTCTGGCCCTCCGCCAGGGACAGGGCAGGGGAGCAGGGACCCACCCGCCTTCACTCACCATGTGGCCGTGCTGGTTTGGCTCTCCTGAGAGGTAGTGTGCAAAGACCTTGAAGACGCTCTCCTCGCTGGAGAGCTCCTCCCCCCACATCTTGAGCAGCTCCTCGCGGGGGGACTTGCTTTTCAGGTAGAAGAGGTAGTAGTCCTTCAGCTCCCCAAAGGCCGGCGAGGAGGAGTTGCCCCTGCAGGGAGGTGCCCCGAGGTCAGGGCACATTCCTGCCCCAGTGTCCGGCAGGGCAGTTGCGGCCTCGTGCCCAGGACACTCCTGTGACTCCTGCCCGACTTCCCAGGCACAGCACTCCGGGCAGGAGCGTCTGCAGCGCTCACCAGCGGCCGTTGGGGAACTCATCCCAGTCCTGGGTGCGGTAGATGTAGCTCTTTGGTCTGGAGGCCCAGAAGATGGGACGTACATCTTCCTCCCTGCGCTTGGGGTGGGCACTGACAGCCCAGGGCAGGGGACGCCTGGCGAGGATGGAGACAGAAAGCACAGGGACTGGCAAAGGGAGCGGGAGGAAGGGGTGCCACCAAGCCTGGCTCCTGAGTCCTGACTCGAGACCTCCAGCGAGGGCAGCTCCCATAGTCCCAGCTCTCAGGAGACCGAGGCAGGAGGCTCATTTGAGCCCAGGAGTTCAGAGGTCAGTCTGGGCAACAGCAAGAGTGAGACCTAGTCTCAAAAATAAAACAAAACCATTTGTACTAGGTACAGAGTGTCCAATAATCCCTTTGAGGGGTGCAGAATTTATGCAACCAATCTTTTAGAGTCACCAAACTGTACTCAAAAATTCTTGAAGACTTTGAAGAACTTGTGGTTATATGGCTTTTATCTGTCCATATTCACTGTATTAAAATTAAGTGGCCAGGTGTCATGGTCCATGCCAGTAATCCCAGCAGCTCAGGAGACTGAGGAAGGAGGATGGTGAGTTCAAAGCCAGCCTCAGCAAAAGTGAGGCCCTAAGCAACTCAGTGAGACCCTGTCTCTAAATAAAATATAAAATAGGGCTGGGGGTGTCGCTCAGTGGCCGAGTGCCCGAGTTCAAGCCCCAGTATCCCCCCCCACAAAAGAAATAAATTAAAAGTGAGGTGGGGCTATAATGCCAGCAACTTGGGAGACTGAGGCAGGAGGATCACAAGCTCCAGGGCAGCCTGGGCAGCTTAGTGAGACCCTGTCTCAAAACAAAACATAAAAAGGGCTGGGGTCTAACTCAGTGCAGAGCACCCTGGGTTCAGTCCCCAGTGCCACACAAAAAAAGGAAAATGGACCTTGAACTGCACGTGGGGTTCTGAGGACAGAACCTCGTGACAGGGCAGCCACACGGGGCCCTTTGAGGACAGAGTCTCATGCCAGGGCAGCCTCTGTGTCCACAGGCTGTCCTGCCACTGCCACTGCCACTGCCACTGCTGCCTCTCGTCCGGGCCTCGCGCAGCCTCCACCCTCACCTGGGGTCCTCAGTCCACAGGCCCAGGCGCTTCAGCACCTCCGTGGTGGCCACCTCACGGTTGAGAGTGTAGAAGTGCAGGCCGGGCACCAGGCCGCTGGCCAGGAGCTCCCGGCACAGGCTCACGGCCAGCTCGATGCCGTAGTTGCGGATGGCGGCATCGTTGTCTTTGATGGGCTCGATCACGTCCTTGATCTCCTGCGGCACCTCCAGTTTGGACAGCTTCACGAGCTGCCGCAGGGAGGAGTAGCCCTGTCCGGGACACGGGGCGTGGGTCATCTCCCAGGCCATCCCACCCTAAATGCTTCTCCCCGTCCCCACCCCCGCCAGGCCTCCGGGCAACTGCAGGGAGGCCCGGCCTGTCCTGCGTCCACTCTGCAGAATACAACAGCTGCCCACAGCTCCTGCCACCAGCCTGGCTGGCCTTGAGCTGGTCATGGAGAACATGGTGGTCAAGGAGTGCAATGCAGACTCCCAGGCCTGCGTGGGGCTTGCCATATCAGAACTCCCGAGGCGGGTCTGCAATCTGGCTCTGGGAAAAGCTTGCAGCCAACTCCAGGAAACACCGATTCAAGCAAAATTTATAATGAGAGTTAGAACCCCTTTGGTGACACTGTCAGAAGGTCAATACCAGAGGACCCCTGACAGACACCGCTGCAGGGGGAGGGGGCAGTGAGAGGTGACCAAAGCCAGGGGGCCAGACAGCACTGGGCAGGGACAGGTGCACTGTCAATGGGGCATCTAGGAGTGGCAAGGAGGAACCTGAGCAAGAACTCGTGCCTCTCCCCAGGGCCTGGCCGGTGCTAGGTGCCAGCAGGACCCGAGGGCTCCTGGACCCTCACCTGAATAGGAAAGATCCCGGGGAGGATGGGGCAGGTGATGCCCACGGCAGTGCACGCCTCCACAAAGCGGAAGAAGGTGTCGGCCTCAAAGAAGAGCTGGGTGATGATGAAGTCGGCCCCCGCGGACACCTTCTCCTTCAAGTGCTGCACATCGTCCTCGAAGCTCCCTGCATCAGGGTGGCCTTTGGGGTAACCTGCCAAAAGGGACAACTGTAGGAAGAGCCTGGTCGGCACCTGCTCTGGCCTGAGTTCTGTACTTCCAGGTTCCAACAGCACAATGTGGACAGGTGACGTGGGTAGCCAGGTCACAAATGATGTGCCCCTGGCCCTGGAGAGGACTCTCGTGGGAGGCAGCTTGGAGTCCCTGGCCCAGGTGTGGGGGTGGATTGCTCCAAATGCCTCAGCCCGCCAGGCAGATCAGCCTGCACCGTGGCCGTGGGGCACCGCGGTGTCACATTCAGTGCTGGTTGAGCAGCTTCTGGGGTACTGGGCTTGACTCTTGTAAACAAAAAATAATGTTTTTGATGTAACACTAAAATAGTGAAAAGTTAGGAACCACATTAGTGCTGTGGTTTGGATATGAGGTGTCCCCCCAAAATCCTGTGTCAGTGCAAGAGGAGGTGATTAGGTTAAGGAGCTGGAACCCAATCGATGGATTAAACCATGTGACAGATGAATAATCTGAAAGGACTTCTGAGCTGGGTGGTAACTGGACCGGCCAGGGTGTGGCTGGGGAAGTCGGTCACTAAGGGCATGTCCTTATGGGCTGCACCTTGTCCTCCTGGTTTCTCCTGTGTTCTGGCTGCCATGAGCTGAGTACCTCTTCCCCTCCGCACACCTTGGCCATGATGTTCTGCCATTATATTGGACCCAGAGCAAGGGAGCCAGCCCACCATGGACTGCACCTCTAAAGCTTTGAGCCCAAATAAACTTTTCCTTCTCTGAACTGTTATTGTCAGGTACCGGTCACAGCAATGAGAAGTTAACATGTGAAGAAGAATTGGAGGAGGGAAGGTTCACTTCAGGAAGTGAGGAGAATACAGTAATGACTTCCAAATGTCTAAAGTCCATCGTGGGAAAAGGATTCAGCCGAGTGGAGCTGCTTATTTGTCATATTCTAATTGCTTCTGATGCAGAACCAGTATCAGTGCCAACCCTACAACAAGCTCCGAGAGTGAACGCACTGGAACAGCAGGATGGCCAGGTGCTGAGTGTGCAGAAGGCGAGGTTCGAGAACTGCCTGTGAGGTGGGACCAGATGCCCTCTGGGATCCTCACCAGTTCTGCGGAATGACCCTTCCCTTCTGGACTGCACTTGCTATCGGCCTACAACCAGAAAGCAAGAAGACCACCGGCTAGTGAAACCCAGGGAGAGCCCAGGCTTCCTCCACCGAGCCCGGGCAGCACCCTGAGTCAAGCAGGAGCAGCCGGGAGACCTGGCTGTTGGGGAGCCAAGCTGCTCTTCTGTGATGAGGCAGTCCTGTTTCTTAAGCAACCCAGAGTCGTCAAAAATGGACATCAAAGGTGGGAGTGGTGGCGCACACCTGTAATCCCAGTGGCTCAGGAGGCTGAGGCAGGAGGATCGCGAGTTCAAAGCCAGCCTCAGCAACTTAGCGAGGCCCTAAGCAACTCAGTGAGACCCTGTCTCTAGATAAAATACAAACTAGGGCTGGAGATGTGGTTCAGTGGCCGAGTGTCCCTAGTTCAATCCCTGGTACCCCTCTCCAAAAAGCAAGCTGTTTTAAGGAGTAAAGGGGCAAGGGGATGCTTTCAATGGTGAAGTTACTTTTCTAGTAGGAGATTTAAAACCCACATGGCCATGGCCATAAAGCATACTTATCACCAACCAAACCCAGCGTTTGGTTACACAGGGATCCGGCTCACTTCACCATTCTCTCTACTGTGAGCAGCTCGGCGCTGGCGCTGTTTGACCCACCGATCTTCCCATCACTCACTTTATGATCAGCAAAGCACAAAGCCACTGGGCCACTGTCCGCTCTCAGTTTTGCGGTTCCTCCGCGATCACTAACACCCACAACAGCACACAGGCAGGGCCCAGGCGCAGGCAGCAGTAGGGAAGCGGCGACACCAGGAACAGCTGAGATGCCTCTTCTTAACTCCTTATCAGTGCTTCCCAGTCATGCTGCCTAGGGACCCCTAGGGACTCCCATGGGCCATCAGGGAAAAGCCCAAAGTCACCCACAACAAATGATTTTCTTAAAGTCACATAGCTTATTTTTTAAAAGATTCAGATTACTAGAGATGTTACTCCATAACATCACTACTTTTATGTTGATATAAAGATGGTTTGATTTGGCCAGGCATGGTGGCACACACCTGCAATCCCAGCAATTAGAAAGGATTAAAAATCCTAGGCTAGTCTCAGCAACTTAGCAAGACCCTGTCTCAAAAAATAAAAAAGGGGTGGTGACGGAGCTCAGGGTAGAGCACCCCGTGTTCAATCCCCAGTACCAAAAAATTTGAGAAAAACTGCCATTCCTAGGAGACATTCCAAATCAATCCTTGGCTTCATGTGTCCCTCATGGCCTCACCGCACCTGCTCCCTGATGGAGAAGCTGGAGGCCCAATTCCATCAAGTAGAGGTGGAGGGGAGGCCATGGCATCCGGCCTCCTGGCTGTAGCCAGTGGAGCTAGGGTTGAACCCACCCCACTCCCTCTCCTGGGAATTTGGAATTGACCCTGAGACCTGTGGATCAGTCTGGATACTAGTTGGCAATGAACCCTCAGACACCCCAAATTAGGTCATGTGCACAGAAAAGCATAACCACCATCCATGGGAGGAAGCAGAGATGGGGACCCTGTAGCTCCCCGGGGAAAGCTGGTTTCTAACCAGGTTCCAGTGCCTTGTGAGGTCTGATGCCACTTCCTTCACTGGGGTTTCAGGGTTCCCTGCCCCTGGAGTCCCCATAGTAAGTCTGTTTTGCTGTGGAGGAGAAGAGGAGGGCTGGGGACAGACTGGGAGCATGCCAAGTACAGGAACAAAAGCTCGGGGGCAGTGGCAGGCCTGGGAGGCAGCAGGCGTCGGGATGCGCTAAGGACAGTGTGGAACTCACCTCTGTACATCCTCAACCAGTGGTGAACTGCGGGCTGGCGGGCTCTCCAGCCTCTCACCCCTTCCCCTCCTACCTGGATGCTCCTGCCACTCACCCGCCACACAGATGTCAAAGTAGTCCCCAAACTCGCTTCGGATGTGCTTCACCAGGTCTGCAGCATAGCTGAAGCCCCCCTCCTCGGTTTCCCACTGGTCACCTATGGGGTCTGCAGGGTGGGTAGAGGTCGTGGTCAGTGGCTCTCGCCTGACTGCCAAAATGTCTTTTTGCTCCAATGCCCAGGGCTGTGAGCTCCCAAAGGCAGAGACTGCCTCCTGCCTAGCTCTGGATCGCCTGGCACCTGGCAAGTGGTGGAGGAGGAAAGCAGCCAGCCTTCGATGTCTGCCGAGTGCTGTTGCCACTCTCCACTGAGCACAAAGAATGGCGGTCCCTCACCCAGCCCTGCTGCGGCAGAGTGCTTGGGAGCCCTCTCCTTCACCTCCTGCTCTCTCTCCTGCTGTCCTGAAGCTCTGCCTCCTGGGACAACTTTCTATTCACCTCTAGTGAGAAGAGGTCCTGTGGTGGGGAGCATGAGGCCACAAGATTCCTCCCAACCACCAGGGTCCCTCTTCCCGTTCTTGGGAGGCCTGAGGACAGCAGGCCTGTACTCTGACCAGGCCAGGTGCAGCCAGCGATCGACAGAACTGTGCAGCCAGGGCAGGGATTATAGGTACCACAGCCCTTCCGACTGGATCCCTATAACCAGGTTAAGAGGTGGAAGAGGCAGTCACATCTGTGCAGTGCCCACGGTGGGCTCACTGCCCACAATGCCCACAGATGTTGTGGGCAAGGAAGAGACCCTGAGCATGCTTGGTATGGGACCCAGGGAAAGTAAAGGACAGCTCCAGGGACAGGTGAGGACTTTGGGAGAGCAAGAACCCAGAGAGGAGCAGGTGCTGGCTCCACACCTCCCCGCAGCGCCAAGATGTTCTTCAGGCCCAGCTGCCTGGCTTTGTGCAGATGGCCCGTGATCTCCTCCCGGCGCTGCCGGCAGCAGGTCATGTGCAGGACGGTTTCCAGGCCACAGTAGTTCACAGCAGTGCTGGCGATCATCATGGAGGAGGTCTCCTTGTCCGATCCCGGGTCCCCTGCTGGGTGCCAGGTCACATCTATGAAGAGGGGACCACCTGCTGCCATCTGGTCAAACCTGTAGGGGATTTCATTCTAAAGAGGGCTTCCTGGGGGGATTGCACCCTTCACCGCCTTCCCACAGGCTGGGAGCTGAGCAAGCTGGAGTCAGAGCGGTCTGCTTCCACCTCCCCGTGTGGCCACCTATCGGCCACATGATCCTGGGCAAATGATGTGCTCTCTCTGAGGCTGTTCCCTCATGTACAAGATGTGGCAGGTAACAGGACCTACTCCATAGGAGCAGCCTGAGAAACATGGCAAACAGCTCCACAGCACCAAGCGGGGGCCTGGGGTGCACAGCGAGCTCTGGGCAGGCATGAGCGGCTGTGCACACGCACCCACACTAGTCATCTCTGTGACCCGAGACGCTTCCACGGTCAGGAGCAAGCAGACTCCCAGTGGCCGGCAAAGCCTCATTCTAGGAACAGGAAAAGGAGGGTCAGCAGACAAGATGCTTTTGTGCTGCCTCCCTGGCCACAGGACAGCAGCCAGCAGTCCTGGAGAGCAAGGCCGAGTGCCTAGAGCAGACTAGAAGCCTGCAAGGGCACCTGTGTCACAAGCTGCGACAGTGTGTTTAAACCCCTTTGTGCCTCTAAACTTCATAACCTTGGCGACACGTGCAAAGTGCAGACAGTAAAAGTCACACACTTTAAAAAAGGAACTGAAATTCATAAAGTGCTAACGTAATTAAGTTGGCATTTCTAACTTGAGAAGCATGATCCAAATTCCCAATTTGCTGAAAACATTCTCTAAATTGCTGCTTTGTGACTTCCTAAACGACTCATGATCCAGCCCCTAGATCTGCCAAAAATGCAGTCAGAATCAACATTTTTAACCTACTGGGGAATGCAACTAAAATTATGGAGGCTGGGGAGGGACTTTTAGGCAATTTAGAGGTCGCAAATCAAGCAGCCTCTCTCGCTGCTCTGTTCTGCCCCCTCTGGCTGCTTTTCCTGCCGGGTTAAAGGGCAGCCCAGGCTGCAGCGCCGACAGCAGCTTACCTTGCGATGAGGTTGACAGCCCCCTGAGCTGTTCGAGGAGGAAAGAATTCCAGGGAGAACCACTTGTCACCAGAGTCCATCCTCCGCCTCATCTTCTCCCTGAGTCTCTCGTGCCTTTCGGGGTCCAGGCCCGGGGTAGAGCATCTCGAACTGTCTTTGGAGCTCTCGCTGCTACTGCTGTTGCCCTCTGAGTGGGGACTGGGGCCGCCAATTCCTCTGGTCTCCTTCTCCATGGCCCCTCTCCTGCTGCACAGGGTGGGGGCAGGAGGCATCAGAGGGCAGGCAGCCAACGCCAGGCACTTCAGGCACCTGAGTGGCGGGTTCAAGGAGGGAGGCTGCATTTCTATGCAGGAAGGACAGAGCGGGTGGCTACCCTGCCCCTGCCCTGCGGCTCCAGGCTCCACAGCCACCGTCTGCGCTGCCTCCCTCAAAGCTCTGCTCCCCGCTGCTGCCGGGCTCCTTGCATGACAGCCCCCACCCGGCACCAAAACACACTCCTTCAGCTCAGGGATTCTGGGTGACAGCTACCTGATGGAGGGTGGCACAGAAAACCTCACGCTGCCAGCCTCCGAGGCCCACATTCCCAGCGAGGGGCAGCGGAGCCCAGCTGGGAGGACTCTGGCTTTTCGATGGTTCATCTCTGTCAGCTTAGACCCAGAGTGAGCAGGGACGGAACAGAGGAACCTTCCCTTAGCGGGTGTGCCCAACTGGGCGGAGCTGTGACAAAGGAAGAGCCCAGAGCTAAGCTGGGGCCGACGCAAGGGGGCGGGGGCAAGGTTTCCAGGCTCAGGGGAGGGCTGAGGCGCTACTAAGAAGGCCGGTGAAGGAGGGGCCCTGGAAGGAGAGCGCAGAGGCTGGAGGCTGGCGGAGATAAGGCCGCAGACCTTCAGGGTCACCGGATCCCCCTCCAGAGAAGGAACAGCTTGGGCAGGCTAGCCCTTCCTGGAACATATCCTGTTACAGTTTCAGTTTGTGTGCAAGACAGAAGAGGCTGGGGCTTGAGATTTCCCCGAGTTCATGCTACTTCCAAACAACTACTGTGTCGTGGGTTAGAACCTGACATTGGCTTCATCCTAAAAGGAGCCTGACCCAAGTTCAGTAAGGGCACAAATTCATTTCCAACTGCCTGCCCACCACTGAAGTTCAAGCAGTCAGTGACTACGAAGCCACCACACTCAAAGCCCTGGCCAGGGCAACCACAGACAGGCCAACAGGGCACAGTGCCATACGGTAGGTTGGTGGGGAGAATGAGACACATTTAAAACAAAACATTACTTTTGCATAGCAGTGGGCAAACACCCAGCAGTGAACTGGTGTGTGGTGACATGGAGCCACAGGGACATCAGGTCCATGAGTCTCTCGTGCCTTTCGGGGAAGGCCCACACCTAAGCTGGAGTATTAACTATTTTGGATTCTGGCCTGGAGAACTGGATGAAATTGCTGCTCCTCTCCTGAGACATCCAAAGTCAAGGAGTTGATTCAGACCAGGGACCCTTGTGCAAAGCTTCCTGCCCCCACCCAGCGTGCTCGTTACTGCAGATTCTCAGTGGGGAGTGAGAAAGTGGGTAAAGGCAGAGCAGCCAGCTGGTGCTCTCCTGGCATTGGAGGGAGCGCCTCACCTGCTGGAGCAGAAGCTGGAGAGCAGGGGAGGAAGCTGGGCATTTGCAAATGATCTGCTCTTTAAAGACTAACTGCATTCCCAGTGTGTGCCAGGCATGTGCCCTGCTATGCCCTCCTTCAGCCAAACCCCACCATTGATCTGAAGTTGGGCTCCCTTAGCACCTAGGTAACAGGTTTGTCTCCCCCTCCTTCCTTGTTATGGTTTAGTTATTAGGTGTCCCTGAAAGCCCATGAGTGAGAAAAGCAAAAAGGCTTAGAGATGAAAAGATTGGATCATGAGAGCCTCAACCCAATCAGTGCATTAATCCCTTGATAGGAATAAGTGGGTGGAGGGAAGGCACGTAGGGTGTGACTGGAAGAGGAGGGTCATTGGGGGCCTGCATTTGGGGTGTGCATTTTTATATATAGTGAGTGGAGTCCCTGTTCCCTGATCATGTCTTGGGTGGGCTTTTCTCCACCACACTCTTCCACCATGACCTTCTGCCTCACCTGGACCCAGCAGGAACTGAGCCAGCTGACTTTGGAACCCTGAGCCCCCAAATGAACTTTTCTTCCTCTAAATGTTCTTGTTCGGTCTTTTGGTCACATCAGCGAAAACCTGACTAAAACATCCCTAGATCCCTGAGACCAGGACCAAGCATCTTGCCCGTGGCATCCCCAGTGACTGGGCACACTAGTAACAACCAACGGCGCAAGTCCTTACTCCGTTCTCTAAATGCCCCTCTGCCATTTACTGAGCACTCGGACTGTGCCAAGCAGCGGGATACGACGCCCACCATCCCTGGAAGGGTGGCGGTGGAGTCCGTGCGCTGCAGGACGCAGTGGGCACTGGATTGCGGCGCCAGCGGTCCCTCACTTCTGCAGGTGTGCGCTGGGGTTGGAAGCCGCCTCGGCCGGCGCCCGGTGGCCTGAGTGACGGGAATAGGGTCACCGGGTCATTGGGTCACTGGCAGGGCCGCGGGTTCAGGCCGGTCCCAGGAGCCTGGATCTCCCCTGGTTCAGGGTCCCTCCATCCGGGGTCCCTCCTGAAAGCGAGTCTTCGCCTCTGAGCTGGGGTCGCTGCGGTGGGAGCCACCGAGGAGCCCCGCCGAGGGGGCATGCAGAGGGGGCCCCACGGGGGGACGGGCGGCCTCCAGCGCTCCCCGCCCACGAGCGGGTCCCGGGTCCCGGGTCCCGGGGCTGCTCCCCAGATCCGGGGCCCTACCCCGGGCGACCCCGGCCGCGCTGTCACTCACCCGCGGGTCTCAGGTGGCTCGGAAGGCGGGTCCGCCGCAGAGTGGCAGCCGCCGCAGGGCGCGTGGAGGAGGCGGCGCTGCGCGTGGAGAGGGCGGGGCGCGGGCCTCGGTTGCCAAGGAGGCGGGACGCGCGGGCGGACGCTGGCGCGGGCGACCGGAAGCCCCGCCTCCAACATGGCGGCGCCCAGAGGTCTCGCTGGAAGCTGTCCCTTTACGGTCATGTGACGCGGGCCCTCGCCCCACCCGTCTGCAGCCACTCCCTGTCTCCGTCCCCAAGCTCGAGAAGGCCACGTGACTCTCCCGGGCCAGTCACGTGAGGCGCGGATCCCGGGTGGGAGGGGGTTGGCAGAGTGGTCCTGAGTGGCAGCAAAGGAGGAAGATGGCGGGGTGCAGGGGGTCCCTGTGCTGCTGCTGCAGGTGGTGCTGCTGCTGCGGCGAGCGTGAGACCCGCACCCCCGAGGAGCTGGTAAGAAGCGGGCGGGGCTGGGCTGGGGAGGGGGCGGTTGCTAAGGGATGGCGAGAGGCGTTGCCGGGGGTGGGGCCGAGCCGAAATGGGCCCGCAGGTGGCAGCGGGTGGGGCCTAGGGACCACAGCCTAGGCTCTGGAAGCATCTGCCCTGCTTAACGTGCAGGGCTTTTCTCATAACCCCTCCGTGGAATCTAAAGGAGAATCCAGGCCAACTGCAATTAATCTCATCTGTATTTTCCTTAATTTTTATCTGAAAGGAGTTTTGAATGAAACCAGCCTGTTCAGAATGAGCCCCTTCCACAGGACTCTGTGCGCACAACCGATTTAGTTTCTCCAGCCCTCTTTCATTCTCTCACACTTTCTGGGTCACTAACAATCCAGCTTCCTCCTGCAGAGCAACCTCGGGAAACTTGAGATGTGTCTCCAGAGTTGACAGGTCCCTTCTTTAGTCTAACATTCTTCCAACTGATCTGTCTTGGCTACTTGGACAGGCCCCTCTGATTTCAGGTTCAGCACATTGTCAGATTGAGCCTGAGTCCTCCGCCCCCACCTCTAAACTGGCATTGGACATCTTTGAGGTGTCCTAAAAATGAGAGTGGTTATTTGGGGAATGTATCAATAGAAATGAAAATTCAGATGGATGACTAGATCTCCACCCACAAGACTCTTCATCTCAAAAGTTGTTTTTTTTTGTTTTTTGAGGCCTTGTTCCACTTTGATGGTGGCTCCAGCTGATTTAGAAACAGCAACTGATTTTAGTAAATATTTCTGCCTCTTTCCACTCTTAACCGCTAACACGGTCTCTGTAATGTGGATCTGTTTTTCTAGACCATCCTTGGGGAGACACAGGAAGAGGAGGATGAGATCCTTCCAAGGAAAGACTATGAGGTGAGATTCTTAGATGCTATGTTGGGTAACTAAAGTAGTGAGTGGGCTTCAGGTCAAAGTGATAATTCCAACCTGAGATGCTCTTTGACCTTCTGTCCTAGGGAGTGAGTCGGAAAGAAATGATGTTCTTCTGGTAAAGGGGCTGTTTAACAATCCTTTTTTCCACCTTAACACCCAAGAAGGTCTTGTGGTTGTGCTTTTATGGACCTGTAGTACCTTCACTTAGAGTATGCATTTGCCATTAAACTGTCTTTACAACCTACAGAGACCCAGAGACAAAGCTACTTGCAGTGTACACTCATAGCAGACCTGTGTTCATACCCTGTTAAAGAAGTCTTGCTTCCCTCCTGAGAGAACTTAGTTTTCTCAAATGATAATTTCTTGCCCACGCAGTTTCTCTCTGAAATGTTCTTGATTGTAGTTTCCAGTTTCATGTATGGGATTCGTTTGGTTTGGTTGTGGATGGACACAATACCTTTGGTTTCTATTTATTGGTTTTTATGTGGTGCTGAGGATAGAACCCACTACCTCATGCATCCTAGGCAAGCGCTGTGCCACTGAACCCCAGCCCCAGCCCCGTGTATGGGATTCTTAAGAGTGTGTTTTTTGTAAGACCAATACCGCTAGAGTGAAATTGACTTGTTATCATTTAATCAGTTCATGATGAGTTTTTGTATGACTTTCAATATGACAAAAGCAAGCCACAATTGTATAGAAAATCCTTAAATGATTTACAGAAAGAAGAGAAAAACCTAATTCTAATAAATGTGCTATCTCAGCCTGTTCTTCCCAGCCCGTCTTGATAACGATTTTTATACTGCTGCTTTTCTATAATATCTTTTTAAATAAGGAAACAATTTTTTATTGTGCCATGATATTTAATCCATCTTTGGTTCTTCCTATCTTCTCTATAATGAACTACATAGTGGTGAACATCCATCTTTTCTTGTCCATCCTTAGCTGCTCCCCTGGGGTCAGTCCTGAGAAGTGGAATTAATCAAGTGTGTGTTCAGTGCTTTTTAAAATGGCATGTGAACTCTAAAGATCCCATATGTGAGGACAATAACATACTTGACTACTTTTCATACTCTACCTTCCTTTTACTGTATAGTGTAAACATGAGGATTTGTTGTATGGCATGGAATTTTTTAAACATTTATAATGGAGAATTTCAAACATGTACAAAAATGAACAGGACTGCGTATCAAAGACCCCCTCCTCACACACAGCTTCACCATGCGTCAGCTCCTGCTCAGCCTTGTTTGATCTCTGTTCTCGTCCACGTCTCCCTTCCCATATTATTTTGAAGGAAATTCTATATATCATATCACGTCGCCTGTAAATAATTTGTGTATCTCCAGAGGATAAGGACTTCTTTTTAAAGAAGCATAGTGCCATTGTTCCATCTAAAAGATTAATTCTTTCTTGGTATCAAATATCCAGTGTATGAATTTCCGTTTTCATATAAAAGTCATATGTATTTTAAATTGGTTTGAAACAGGTTCCAAATTAGGTTCTCATGTTGCATTTATTGGAAATCTTTTAAATGTTTCTCTATCTCTCTTTGTGTGTGTGTGTGTGTGTGTGTGTGTGTGCGCGCACACGCAGGCATATGCTGGAGATCAAACCCAGGGCCTTGTGCATACTAGGCAAGTGCTCTACCACCAAGCTATATCCCCAACCCTCTTAATTCTTTTCTTTTTAAATTTTAATTGTAGATGGACACAATAACCTTTATTTTATTTATTCACTTTTATGTGGTGCTGAGGTTCAAACCCAGTACCTCATATATGTGAGGCAGGCGCTCTACCACTGAGCCACAACCCCAGCCCCCCAACCCTCCTAAGTCTCTTTTAATTTACACTTTCTTCTTTCGCTTTTCCCCCTGGTAATTTGCTTTACAACATAATTAGGACTCTGGAATTTTCTACCCTCTAGATTTTGCCTCATACCATCCTGGGTACAGTTTAACATTCAACTCTGACGGGACGGCTTTTCACAAATCCAAAAGCACTGTATCCTCTGGTGTATTTTCTCGCATTTCTTAAGTATTTGGCTCCTTGTACATAGCTGAGGTTCAGAAATTAGCAGAGGACGCTCCACGTCATGCTGTCACTTGCCCTCTCACTGCGCCCCCTCCAGCATCCTGACTGTCCTGCCACTCTCCTGCCCACATCTGGGAGCTGGGCCAGCCTCCCCCATTGACCCTGCCTTTTCTGAGGCTCTGTCTATGAGACTGCACTTGTGTTTGTGACGGGCTCGCTCTGAGCAGAGTGCAAGCGTGTGAGTGCTGTGGTAGGTGTCCTTTCATGGGGTCCCGGGAGTCCCCAGCTCGCCATCTCTGCAGACGAGCTTCTCGAGAGCCTTGCTTTGTGTAGGGCACATTCAGTCAGGCACTTAATCAGGAAAGTGCTCGGATTTTACTTCAGGGTCAACCAGAAACCCTGAGTTCAAGGTCTTCCTAGGGTGCGCTCTTCTCCATCCTGCTTCAGGAGGAGCTTGTTGCACACACTTGACTCTTTTTTTATTGCAAATTGGAGTCTTCTGTTAAGAATCCCATTTTGACATCCATTCTTGTCATGGCTGGTTTGGTAACAGTTCCCTGTCATAAGTAGCACTGTTTTCTGTCTTCCTGCAGGTTGTCAAATCTATATTGCTCTTTTGAGTTAGAAAAAGGCTCTTTTCAGAGCAGATTTGGACGTAAATGCCTACCCCCCTCAGAGGTGGCCACAGCCCTAGCTCAGGCCTGCTGAAGGTGCTTTTGTATGAGACGAAAGTGGCCTCTCCTGGTTGGATTGGGGCTGCGTGCCAGCCTCTGCTTGTCCCTTGGCCGGGTACCGTTTTGCACATAGCCATGAGTAGTAGCCCACAGGACACCTATAAAAATTTTATTTAAAAAAGCTGTTAGTTCCTTAAACCAATGAGCAACACATCATGCAGAAATGAAAGGATGTTAATCAGAACAAAGAAGGCACAGCCCGGTCTTACTAGAGCATATATTCCACTGGTACATGTTTACAATGTCACACAGCTAGTTTATTATTTATTTATTTATTTATTTATTTATTTATTTATTTATTTTTTGGTGCTGGGGATTGAGCCCAGGGTCGCTCCACCACTGAGCCACATCCCCAGCCCTATTTTGTGTTTTATTTAGAGACAGGGTCTCACTGAGTTGCTTAGGGCCTCGCTAAGTTGCTGAGGCTGGCTTTGAACTCCTGATCCTCCTGCCTCAGCCTCCCAAGTGCTGGGATTACAGGCGTGCGCCACCGCACCTGGCTCAGCTAGTTTATTTTTTAAAAAGAAAAGACTCTGGTGTTCTGGGTTGCAGTTGCCTCTCGATGCCCTCTTAGTGCCACTGAGCTGTGACACACTACTGCACAGTCCATCCATTTAGAATGTGTCATTCAGTGGGTTTTTCCAGTATTTCCAGAGTCGTGCAGCCATCCCCACCATCAGTTTTAGAGCATTTTCATCACTCCAGAAAGAAACCCTGTATCCATTTATTGGTTGGGGCCCATTCCCCTCGCTCCCAACTCTCCAACCACTAATCCACTTTCTGCCTCTAAGATGTGCCTGTTCTGGACAGCTGGAACCCTCCTAAATGTTTATGGAGCCTCAGTGTAAGACTGAAAGTCCCTTCTCTTCCTGCTGAAGGTTTGATATCCTGAGTCTGAGAAACATCCTTGTTGTAGAGAATGAGCAGAAGAGGTGTGGAGATTGATTAAGTGCACAGGTGTCGCGGGAGAGCGAGTGTGCAGTGACCCTGAGTCTGGGAGAGGGAAGCGGGGATAGGCAATTTCAGAGGGAAAGTCGGTGGGTTTAGGGGGATGCATGAGCCCAGAGATCGGACAGGCGCCTGGGGCAGAGCGTGGGCTCTGCCAGGGTGTCAGCTCTGGTCTTCCTTCCCACTGTGTGCAGAGGACTTCAACCATCTCTCCCGCGTGAGATATCTGGGGAAGGAATTGACAGCATTCGACAGTCACCCAGGGCGTCCAGCCTTCTGGTAGCTGGGGAGCAGGGGGCGTTCAGAGGAAGCAGTGCTCTTCAGCACTGCACTTCCCAGGTGCCGTCCCGTGGGTCAAAGTCCAAAGTGGCCCCAACAGCAGCATTCTTAAATAAAACTATTAAGCAAGTGATCAACTGACCAATAAATTCCAGTTTTGGCATAAAAGTAAGAGATTAAAAAAAATAGTATCTTTCCCTTAACTTAGACACAGCTCAACACATACATTTATTTGTTTGTTTATTTTTTGGGCTGAGGATTGAACCCAGCACTTCAGGCATGCTTGGCAGGCACTCCATCACTGAGCAGCACCCCCAGCCTTTTCTTTTTTTTCTTTTTTTTTTTTTTTGCGGTGCTGGGGATTGAACCCAGGGCCTTGTGCTTGCAAGGCAGGCACTCTACCAACTGAGCTAGTCCTTTCTTTTTTATTTGAGATGGGGCCTTGCTGAGTCGGCCAGGGACGTAGCCTGCAGCACACAGCACTCACACCGCCCGTACATGGGTTGATTCCCCACATAACCAAGCAGCGATTCTCCAGCAGATGCCAACTCCAGGGTGTTCCCTGTCCTGTTCTGGCACTGTCTACCTGGACGTGGTGTCAGACCACAGGGTGGGGTTGCCCAGAAGACTGCTTCCTCCACATGTTGGTGTGAGTGGTGAGTTCCCGCCACTCCCTCCGTGAGTTGGATTAATTTGCCAGGACTGCTCACACAACTCAGGGAAACGCTTTTTACTCACTGTTTACCGGCTTTTTAATAAAGAATATAATAAAGGGCACAGAGGAGCAGCCAGATGGAGAAGATGTGCAGGGCAAGGACGCAGGGCAGGGCTGCGGGCTCCAATGCTGGGGTGAGCCGCAGCAGGTGGGCAGCTCTCCAGGGCTGTGCTCGGGGTTTGCCGTGGAAGCTGTAGCACGCAGGTGGGACTGACCATGTCAGTGGTGATGAGCTTGACCTTCAGTCCCTCACTACCCTGGAGGCGGGGGTGGGAGATGCAGGTCCAGCCTTCTAACCACAGCTCGCTCTTTCCAGTGACCCCCGCGTCCTGACGCCATCTAGGGTTGCAGCCACCATTTCACGAGTATACAGAAGACCCTTTGCACTCTGGAGACCAGCATAAGAGTGGTAGGAGTTCACCGCAGCCCCAGGACAGAGACCACCCCTGTACTCACAGCATCACAGAAGGACGTTCCCACTTTCAACATTCAGATTTCTCCATTTGTTCCTAGAATGCGATGTCATTGGTTGATTTGTGAAAAGTGTGTGTGTATAATGTGTGCGCGTGTGTGTGTGTGTGTGTGTTTGATCACTCACAGATGAATCCAATTTCCTGGCAGAGGAATCTCTTTGCTGTTTTTTTGTTTTGTAGTAGCGATTTTTTAATATAACAGCCCGCCGTGTGAGGTGTGAGAATTTCAAATGATACCCGAATGTGAATATTTAAAATGTCACCTTACGGATGTTTTCCAAGATGTTTTGCATTATTAATGCTGATGTATAAATCCTGTCTAATCAAAATGGAATTATATTATACATGTTCTTCTACCTCTTTATTTTTATTTTTTATTGCTTCTTACTTTATTTACTGGGTAAGTTTGGGTATTTCCCGTATCTGTCTTGTGGAATTACTGTAATTACTTTATTGCTACATAGTTTTCTATATTTGGATGTATGAAAGTTGATTTACCCGGTCACCTGTTACTACTCCAGAGCTCTTATAAAAAAGGAAATTGGACTTGCCCCAGGTAGTCACGTAGATGGAATAACGTCCTTGTCACACGTCACACCTGTGCTTGGCTGACTCAGAAGTATTGCCTGGCACTGTGGCCACTCGGCCAACGTCCAGCTTGTTCGTTTGCTGACGTGGCGGCAGGCACAGGTTCCGGGAAGGAGAGAGCATGTGCAGACTGTTTGTCTTTGTTGACAAACTGCTGCCACTTTATGAGACATAAAAACAGAACAGTCTCCTCTGAATTGTGTCTTGGCCTGTCCCCTCACACCTGCAAATCGTGCCCGTGACGCGTGGCTTCAGAACACTGCCTCAGATGTAGGAGCTGGGGGCCGGCCTGAGGCTGTGCCTCTTCTGAACATAAACTAGTATTTCCTTCTAAAAATAGTGTCCTTGTCAGTTTGTCTTGTGACCAACCTCTTTTTCATAGAAGTGACTTATACAAGAAGATCAAATGGATTGACTTTCTGCAGTAACTTGATTCTGGTTAATTGAGGCTTTTGTTCACATCACACCAAGTCCCCTGGGCAAGGCTGGTGAGGGCTGAGGACTTTATTTCGTGGAAACATGAAGCTTAGAAGTACGTGATTCTGGATTCCTCCCAGGGCGTGAAGCGGTGACCTGGAGCAGTGCTACCAGGTCCCGGGCCTGTAGACCTCCTGACAGCGCAGGCTGAGGCGCAGGCCTGACGGGTCTGAGGTTCTGTGTGTCCACCAGGACAGGCCCCACTTGGTGCTGCAGGTGCCCCTGCTCCTGGCCACCCTCCATAGTGGGAGCCTGAAGTTTCGTCCGTCTTTAGGTTTTGGTAATTCTTCCTGTCCAGATGTGTTCTAGGCACACATGTGTCCTTCATGTTCATGTGTCCTTCTTCCAGAGTTTGGACTACGATCGCTGTATCAATGACCCTTTCCTGGAGGTTTTGGAGACGATGGATAATAAGGTGAGTCCCACAGTTCTTGGTCTCTTGGGACTGAGTGGGCCTTCAGACCATTTATCTTCCACATGCTCCTGGAAATGTCCTTACCCCTTTGGTCTTTAACTTTTTCATGAGATATTGGCATTTGATTCTCTAGACCTTCCTCGTGCCAACTAGAGTGCCCACAGCCGGGGCACCTGGCCAGCCCCGTAGGGGTCGTCATTCTGGCATTGTGAAGCAGCTGAGATGCCAGACATCCCCCTCACACGACTGCTGTCCCCGCGGGGTTGAGTCCAGAACTGGTTGGTCAGGTGCGTTCCTTCCCCGCTGACTGCACCATCCTGTAACAAGGGGATCGTTCTTTTCCCGTGTGCACAGAAAGGTCGAAGGTACGAGGCGGTGAAGTGGATGATGGTGTTCGCCATTGGAGTCTGCACTGGGCTGGTGAGCAGCGGGACGTGGGGAGGTGGCAAGCCAGAGGGGTGGGAGGGTCAGAGGGAAAGCCCTGGCCTGGCTAATGACTTCTGTCAGTTGTTACTAGGGCCTTTATAACATTGTAACAGTTGTCACGACCAAGGCTGCTTTTTCTTTTTTAAAAATAATAATGGTGGCCAGGTTTTCCTGCTTCGCTTGCTATTGTGTTGTGAAACGAAAGTGAAACTTACATCTCAGGGCTCTTTAAGTGCTCAAAGATTTGACCAAACTTCCCTTTTGTGAGATGGTTACAGGTCAGAGTCCCGAGCTCGGCAGCATAGCTGCAGTTGGTAGTCAGCAGCCTCGCAGGTGGAGGGCACTGTGGGCGCTGAGGTCATGCTGCCCTAGGCCTCTCCCTGCACGTGGCTGATGTGCCTGGAGGGTGGAGCTGGCCGCTGTGGGCGGAGGGGTGTGCCTGAATGAGCAGGGTTCCTGGCTCTGCGTGTTCACAGGCAGAGCAGACAAGGATGGTGGGGAGCCTTGCCAAGACTACAGAGCAGCCAAAGGTCTGGAGCGGAACTGCTGACTTAATGTTGGTAAACCTGGAAAGGAGAAGCTGGGAAAGGCAGCAGCCAGCCAAGAAGATGCACGTCAACTCTTGACTTTTCACTAGTGCAGTGTTAGCAAGGGCGCACCTGCGCCTGAGCGGCAGCCTGCGTCTCCTTCCTCTGGAAAGGCACAAGTCTGGTGCCTGACTCCATGGTAGACCTGGGAAGCGTAAACCTGTTTTGAATGTAACCCAGCTCCAAGGACTGCCAGTTTCTATTTTCATGACTCGCGTCAGACTTTCACTGTAGTAAATTCGCAGGGAGCATCTAGGTAAGACTAATGGTGTCCAGAGGCTCTGCTAACATTCTGCAGGACGCCATCATGGGGAGACTTGGGTTGACGTGCGTTATTAAGGTCTGAGTGTCTGTGTTGCCGTGTACCTTTCTGGGTGCAGATTTCCTTGTAATAAGCTTAGTCATTAGCCATGTAGTTACTAGTCTTTCTGTTCCTTTTATACTAACTCCTTTGAACTGCCAGTTGTCACTCCTAGCAACTTTTCCTCACACTCTCAGATGCCGGGAAGGCAGACCTCCCTTATAAAGTAGCCCCCAGCAGTCGTAGCTACAGGCTCTCCTCCTTTGATCTGTCCCTGCTTCGGGCTCCAATATTCATAAGCTTCCAGGCGTTGGCTTGAGGGAAGGCCAGAGTCAGGGGCGTGGAGCCTTTGATCCTGTCTCCACAAGATCAAGGCTTTCTGATTCTCCTTGAAGCACTCATGCGAGTGGAATAGTGGGTCAAGGTTGTTTCCTCTACTCGGGGAACTGTGGACTGTAGGATCTTTCTAAGTCAATAGAATGGCTTAGGAAAGAGAAAATGCTGGCAACAGATTTGCAGAAACTCCAAATGCCCAAGTAATCGCTTCCTTTGAAGTAGCATCCTCAGCCACCTGCTTATCCAGCCAAGCATTGCTGGAGACGTTTGGCCATTCCTCTTTTGAAACTGCCTTTGGAAAGAGCTGAGTGGGCCCCGTACAACTCAGTGTTGTTACTCATTA
Source organism: Glaucomys volans (assembly GCA_020662805.1). Lineage (NCBI taxonomy): Eukaryota > Metazoa > Chordata > Mammalia > Rodentia > Sciuridae > Glaucomys > Glaucomys volans. Next base: position 440,576 of record JAJEJO010000957.1, on the reverse strand, counting down.
CCTCGGTGGTCTTCCCGGGCTCCCATCTTTCTCTGTACCCTTTTGCTACTTTGTGTTGCTTTGCTTCTCTCCACTTGGCTGGACCCTTTCTCCAGTCTCTGTTGGGGCAGAGATGTCCTCAGAGCCAGAGCGACTAGCCAAGTTCATTCGCACCTTGCTGGTGCGTAACTTGACCAGCCAACATCCGTGCACTGTGGGAAGCTGCTGCCCCAGGAAGAGTCTGACAGGTCTCTGCTCTCTGCAGGTGGGTCTCCTTGTGGACTTTTTCGTCCGACTCTTCACCCAGCTCAAGTTTGGAGTGGTTCAGACATGTATCCTTTATGTGCTTCCTGATGCTTCCAGACCAAAGCTCAGTGATCCCTGAGCTTCCTCCTTACCTAGAATGGGCTGGACAGGAAACAGAATGTTCGAAGAGCTCCTTGCTAGCCATTCAGCTCTAAGGTTTTAATTCTCATTGAATTAAAGAGACTCACGTTTGTGGTTGGTTAGACACAAATGTCACAAATACAGCTGTTCTCCCCAGTCTGTAGATTCAGGGCTCCCATCAAAGTTCCAACATAATTTATCACGGAACTCAAAAATTCTCTTTCTAAAGTTGTATAGAAGAGTAAAGGGCCAAAAATGATGGTTTTGAACAACAAATTGGTGAACTTGCCCAACTAGATGCCAAGACTTCGAAAATTTAAGATGTAGTAATTGAAACAGTGTCATCTTGGTGCAGTAATACCCAGTCGGACCAGTGGGAAAAACAGAGAAGCAGGAACTGGACCACACAGGGAGAGATCTGATGAATGGTGGCAAATTCGCAATCAGAGAGAGAGAGGGAAGGGTCAGTTAGTATGAGATGCTGGACGGTAGCTGCCCCTGTGGAAAAGCATAGAATTAGATTCCCACTCACGCCATGAATAAAGCTGAATTCCAGGTGGATTAAAGATGTAAACAAGCAAGACGGAGCTTTACAATGAGGTCCAGGGTTCTTAAAACTCTAGAAGGCACAGGCTGTCAGGGAAAAGACCAGTAAACTTGGCCCTATTAAAGTAAAATTTTCCTTTACAAAGACAGACAAAAAACCCAGAAACAATAATGAACACTATAAATAAAGTAACAAAGGCCACAGCCTGGAAGACGTTTTCTGTGCATTGAAAAGGCAAATAGTCTTCAGAATATAGAAAGAACGCATGCCTAGAGCTTAGTTTAAAAAACTCCAAGAACCCAATAGAAATGGGCAAAGCCTGCAAACACGTGGTTCTCGAGGAGGAAACCCGAATGGCTGGTAAGCCCTTGAAAAAAATAGGAAGGTGACATCCCTGCTCAGGAATTCCTCTCCTAGCGTGCACCTGGACAAGTCCAGGGTTCGTTCCTGCCGTGCGATAGGAAGGGGGTTGTCAGGTGTGAGCTTGGAAGTGGTGTGTCCACAGGGTGTTGTCTCTCGTGGAAGTTGGACATAATGACCCAAGCAGTGTTGCTAAGTGTCACACCTGGAGGACAGGGAGGTGTGTGCTAGGCAGCTGGCCTGGCCTGGAAGGCGTTCTCCTTGACCCGGCCCCTGCAGCGGTGGAGGAGTGCAGCCAGAAGGGGTGCCTCGCCCTGTCCCTCCTGGAGCTCTTGGGTTTTAACTTGACCTTCGTGTTCGTGGCCAGCCTTCTTGTCCTAATTGAGGTGAGCTGGTTTGGGAATGGCCTGTCGGCTTACAAGGTTTTGAGTCCTGCACTTATGTTCTCCATCTCTGTTTCCAGAATGTCAGGAAACCACTCTGCGTAGCTCCTAGATTCCTGCTGAAGGGCTCTCTCGCTCACTCAGAGGTGTTTCTGGAAGTTAGGGTTAAGTCTCTGTTGAGATTAAAGAGGAAAAATCTAGATTCGAAAGACAGTTCCAACCTTGGCAGCACATTAGCATCACTGGGAGAACTTTTAAGAAATATTCATAGATCAGAATCTCTGGACGTGGGGTTCCACTTTGATTGTTGAAAGACTCCCAGGTGATGCAGACTCATGGCACTGTGAGGAACTTGTCAGGAATGCCAGTGATCTGGGAGCCTGTGATCCCAGGGACTGGGGAGGCCGAGGCGAAAGGATCTCAAGTTCAAAGCCAACCTCAGCAACTTGGCACGGCTCTGAGCAACTTAGCAAGACCCTGTCTCAAAGTAAAATAAAAGGGGGGCGGGATGTGGCTCAGTGGTTAAGAGCCCCTGGGTTTAATCCCTGGTGCCAAAAAAGCAAAAGGCAAATGCTCCCGTTTTCCCTGAGACCTACTGAGTCAGGAGTCTGGGGAGGCCCAACTCCTGTGGTTGAGCAAGCTGTCAGGTCACCCTGCTGCTGCTGGTACACCAGAGAAGCAATGGAGTTTGAAGTTACGCATGTGCCTTGTCCCCACCAGCCAGTGGCAGCAGGTTCCGGGATACCTGAGATCAAATGCTACTTGAATGGTGTAAAGGTGCCAGGAATCGTCCGGCTGCGGACCCTGCTCTGTAAAGTCTTTGGAGTGCTGTTCAGCGTGGCTGGAGGTGAGGGGTCTTTCTACTTCCCCTTCAAGTAGTCATTGGCAGAGAGACCAGGCATGCTGTCTGTGAACTCATTTGATTTGGATGACGGGCCTGCCCCTAATCGGATGTTTGCGGGACACTGTTAGTAGGGGACCATTTGGAGTTATCTGACAGACATGCCATTCTGTTGAATTAGGACGACCATCCAATTGTATGTGGGTTGCTTTTATAAGAATTAGCAAGCTTTCTGTGTAAACATACAGACTGGCTTTGTGAGCTATGAGGCAAAATTGAGGGTACAGTGTAAGTACTTGTGTAACCCGTGAGAATGTCCCCACTTAGGAATGTAAAATCCACTCTCGGCTCTGCATTGTACCGAGAGGCAGGGAACAGGTTTGGCCCACAAGCTTCGGTTTGCCAAACCCAGATTTAGACTGTAAGGAGCAAGACTTTAAATGGAGCCTTTCTGATGGGAGTTTGGCTGTCTTTCTCTTAGAGAGCCGTGCTTGGGCCAGCGGGGTGGCTCTGGCAGATGCTGGCCTACTATGTGCAAGGCCCTGGGTGTGATCACCATGGTGAATGCTCGTGTCTGTTTTCTGGTCGTGGGGAGAAGGTCTATGTGGCACAGGTCTCCTGTGCTGACTAATGATCACCTTTGTCTCTGTTCTTAGGACTCTTTGTGGGGAAGGAAGGCCCCATGATCCACAGTGGAGCTGTGGTGGGAGCTGGCCTCCCTCAGGTAAGTTGGTGGCCTCCTGGATGGGTCAGGGCCATGCCTCTGGTTGGATTTGGAAAAAGCCATTGGAATCACCCTAATGTGACTTGGAACCTGATGCTGTTTGGGGTTAAGAAAACAATATGGCCTGTCTCCCAGCAGAGCATTTGACTCCTCGGAGCAGAAACAGGACACGGAGGGAAAAAATATGAGAGACAGGTGCAAGTCACCTGGCTCCTCCACAGCCATTGCCAGGCGCTCCACATCGGGTGGCATGGCGGCTCGTCTGTGTCCCCAGAGGCCTTCCAAGGGGCTGGGAGTGCCGGCTGAGATGGCCACAGGCCCAGCTGTGCTGAGTCCCCTTAGTGCAGACAGGGATGGCTGCCGGTGAAGCGCGGCGTGTGCGGATCCTCACACCAGCCCGGCTGCTCTGGCCACTATGTTTACTGTTATTCCCGTTCTCAGAGGAAACCCCGGCGAGCGAGGTCGAGGGACCAGCTCAGGGCTCCAGACTTGCCATCTCGAGGGCCCTTTCCAGATTGCTGGGCCGCGGTGTGAGAAGTCTCAGCCCCTGCGAGCTGTGCCGCAGGCCTCACCCGCCCCTGCTCCGTGGTGCTGGGTGGCGAGTTTCCGAGGCAAACGAGGGAAGACTCTTCTCTCGGGCTCACTTTTCTCGCTACTGCCTCAAGTCCCAGGTCCCCAGGAGTGAGCTGAGAGTGGGAGGAGGCCAGGCGGGGCCCTGGTGTGAGGAGGTGTGGAGCCGTGGAGGAGCGGCCCTGGGCCTTCCTGCGCTGCGTCCCCAGCGGGGCTGCCTTCCTGTCCCGGGCGCTCTCCCTCCTGCTCCTCCTGGTCTGCTTGCTCAGCGGCACCCCTTCTCTTTCTGACTTGTCGACTCTGCATAACCTGCTTTCTGAAGGGCCTGGAGACCTTGGAGGCGGGAAAACTCAGCTCCTCCCAAGGGAGGTGAGTTCCTTCCTTCCAGGTTGCTGTTCTGGAAGCTTCTTTTTTTGCAGCTCAGCTGCCCGAGTGTGCTCAGGCCAAGGGGCCTCCTGGATTCCTGCCGCATCGGTGCCCACGGGTCCCTCTCTGACTTGTCTTCTCTTGTTTTAGTTTCAGAGCATCTCCTTACGGAAGATCCAGTTTAACTTCCCCTATTTCCGAAGTGACAGGTATGGAGGCGTCAGGAAGTGACTTGTTTGTTTTGTTTTGTCCTTCGCTGCGCAGGGGCTGAGCCCGGGCATTCCGCATGCTAGATAAGCTGCGACTCCAGCCCCAGGAATTCGTTCTTATGAAACCCAGATTGTTGGGCCAGGGGTGGAACTGCACGTGGCACGTGGAGTCCTTGTTGACGTCCGGCCTGTCGGACCCAGAACCGGCTCTGGCCTGGCCCCGTGGCCTGTGTGAGGAGGGGTTCATGTGAAACCCGTCTGGCAGGGAAGACTAGGGGGCTTTGCATTTTTTTCTGAAAATAAGAAACAGAAGGACTGAGCTGGCATGGTGGGTCTGATTTGCCATGCCCCAGGCCGGAGGCATCTCAGGTGATGACGATGGTCCCGGATTGAACACCCAACCAAGGAAGGGCAGCGGGCCTGCTTCCAAGGTGTTATGTGTTCCCAGGTGACTAACCCGACCAGGCATGGTGGCTCGTGCCTGTGGTCCCAGCTTCCCAGGAGGCTGAGGCAGGAGGCTCACTCGTGCCAGCCTGGGCAACACAGGAAGACCCTGCCTTTCAGGGTTGGAGGCTCTCCTTCTCGGGAGACCCTCTCCCCCTGTGGACTTGTGTGTCGCCGACTGCACACCTGGAGGGCCTTGGAATCAGGGGCCCCCTCATCCTGGGTCCGCCCTCTTGTCTTGTTACTGCCAGTCCCCGTTGGCCTGTTCCGCCACGTGTGGCCGTCAGGCACGCCGCGTGCTCTCTGATGCCGTGGGTTTTGGAAGAACGCTCTGGTGGGAGCGTGGTCAGCACCCACTGCTGGACCCTTTGCCCCTGAGCTGGGGCGGTGACTCCTGAGTTCATGGGGTGCGCACGTTGGGGTGCTCCTATCCCAGGTGAGGGGCCACTGCACTGAGGGGGCTCTGACGAGGGAGCGCTCGTCGCAGGTGAACCGCAGCTGCTGCCCCGCTGGCACCAGAGACCGGCCTTTCCCGGTCCTGACGAGTCGTGGCCGAGGAGGGCAGATGTGAGGGACATGGGGGGAAAGGTTCACAGAAGAGGAAGAGACGTGCCTTTGGCCGCGGGCTCTCCTGAGGAAACTGCCTCTCTTCTCTCCTCAGAGACAAGCGAGACTTCGTGTCAGCCGGGGCGGCGGCGGGCGTCGCTGCGGCTTTTGGGGCTCCCATTGGGGGCACCTTGTTCAGTCTGGAGGAGGGTTCGTCCTTCTGGAACCAGGGACTCACGTGGAAAGTGGTGAGGAGGCTGTCACTGAAGCCACCAGGCCTGAGCACACCCCGGGCACATGGGCCTCTTAATGTGGGCGTCTGGATGGGCTGGAGTGTCACTCAAGCTGAGCTTCCTCAGCCGCAGCAGCCAGGACCCCAGCCTGGGCTTTTGTACTTCCCACACCGTGCCGCCCGGTGCCCCTTCCGGTGCTGCTGTCTCTCCCCGAACCCGACACGCTGGTGGAGAGGCTGTTGGCGGAAGGTGGGCGGTCTCGGTTGGCACTTGAGCCCACTCCTGCTCCAGGCAGAGTGTTCGTCACCCCATCCCCCTTCCCTGTGGCCTCAGAATCCACTCCTAGGAGGCTCTGAACAGATGGGCTCCCATGACGGGGTGGTTGAGGGACAAGTTCTTAGAATAATTTTAACTTATCCCCCTTGAGGTGGCCGTGGTTTCCAGACCTCTGAGTCCCAGCCCAGGTTTTGCTGGTCTCTGGTAGCACCCTGAGTTTTGGGAGGAACTGTCAAGGAGGAGGCAGGACCTGGTGCCATTGAGTGTTCTTGGTTTTTGTCCCTGTATCCCTAGCTCTTTTGTTCCATGTCTGCCACCTTCACCCTCAACTTCTTCCGTTCTGGGATTCAGTTTGGAAGTTGGGGTTCCTTCCAGCTCCCTGGATTGCTGAACTTTGGCGAGTTTAAGGTATGTCTTGTCCTTACTCCCAGGAGTTCTAACTTACTCGTGAAACTTGCTGTTAAGCAAAGGACCACAGAGAAGTGGGCCTTCTAGCGGGCCGTCTCGTGCTCACATCCCATGCGTGCCTGTGCTGGTGGGCAGGATCCAGCTCGGCCCTGCTCCTTTAGAAGGGAAGGCAGCCCGCTCTGTTTCTGTCTTCTCCTCTTCTCTCCCTCTGTTCTCATGGCTGCTGTGGTTTTCTCTCTCCCTCCCTCTCTCCTCCTCTCAGTGCTCTGACTCTGATAAAAAATGTCACCTCTGGACAGCTATGGATTTGGGTTTCTTCATCGTGATGGGGGTCATTGGGGGCCTCCTGGGAGCCACATTCAACTGCCTGAACAAGAGGCTTGCAAAGTACCGGATGCGAAACGTGCACCCGAAACCTAAGCTTGTCAGGTATCTGCAGTTGCCCCCCCCCCGTGTTGTGGCTCCCTGAGCTCCTGTGGGCCAGGCCACTCGTCCCGAGGGAGGCATCACATGCCCACCCAGTTCCCACAACTGCTTTGGTTTCTCATTGAGACTGAGAGTGTAAACAAGGTCATGAATCTGCCCTCTCTTCAGATGGGCCAAAGGGCTGAGTCTGGGCTTAGTTGATGTCCAGGGTGCTGACTGAGCCCCACCCTCTCCTGACCATAACTAGCACCCAGGACAGAAGTCAGGAGGGTCAGTGTGGCCCTACTAAGGGGCTGGTTGTCGTAAGATGCTCTTGCCCCAGGACTTAGCATGGGAAGCTGTTTAGTCCCTCAGGGAGAGGGGATGTGGCCAAGAGCCCACTGTATCGAACACCTGTATTTATGTACAAATTGCTGGCATATATGTAATGTGTGTGCGTGTGTGCGTGTGTGTGTGTACACACGTGTGCACCACGCGTGCCATGTGGATGGACTGGGGGCTGCTGTGCGTTTCCTCTGGGGGCGGGGGAGGTGGGCAGGTGTGTGGTGGGCTCTCCAGGCCAGGTGCTTTATTGTATTGTGACAGCCGTGCTCTGCCTCCTAGGGTCTTGGAGAGCCTCTTGGTGTCCCTGGTAACCACAGTGGTGGTGTTTGTGGCCTCGATGGTGTTAGGAGAATGCCGACAGATGTCCTCTTCGGGCCAAGTGGGAAACGGCTCGTTCCAGCTCCAGGTAACCTGTGCTCCTGCCGCCTTTGTTGCAGAGAAGGGTCCAGGAGCGTGCCTGCTTAGAGCCCATCGCTCCACACCTGCAGCGGATTGCCAGGAGACGTGGGAACGTCTTTTCCCCTGAGGGGGGTGTGCCAGATGCCTCTGCCCTCGCCTTCCCCAGTGACCGTGGCCACCACAGAGGGTGCTCCTCTCTAGGAAACAAGCATAAGAAGCTGGCCGTGCAGCTTCCCGAGTCCCAGTGCACGCCGCTTCCTCTCAGGGACCCCAGGTCCAGGGCCTTCTCGCCTACTGCCTCACCTTCATGGTGTGAGTCCTTCTGACGTCTGCGTCAGTGAACCACATCCTAGCTCTTCCCACCTCTTCTGGTCCTGTTGGCTCGAGTTCACGCACTGGCATGCACCCTTTTTGCGTTTCTTTTCCCCTTCTTTTGGGGTCCATGGCATTTTCCAGAATCCTTCCCTGAGTTTACTCTTCCCTTTGCTTCTGGTCCACTCCAGTGGGGCATGGCCTCTGTGCTGGACACCAGTGAGCCTGCTTTTCACTGTGCCTTCTTGTTGTTCCTGAGCAGCCACTTGAATCTCTCAGAGCCCCTCGGGGTCCTTGTCTCAGAAGGGGTGCCTGGGAGGGTCCCCAGGAACATCCACGAAGGCCTATGACGTATTAGTTACAGGGTCAGCAAACTGAGGCCCACGAGCCACGTCTTGTCCTTGGGAGTGCTTGTCTGCATCCCCAGGCTCACGGTTGGAAAGGGAGAAGGTGCCACAGAGCCACGTGTGGCTGGCAGAGTCTGCAGTGCCTGCCCTCTGGCTCCTACAGAGGGGCTGGCTGGCCCCTGTCCCCCAATAGTCCCAGGGCTGCCTCGTTACCAGACAGTGGTTTCAAAATGTGATCATGTAACATTGATATATGATTCAAGAACAAGAAAGCATTTTGCAGTCAAATGGGTTAACCAGAATTAAATAAGTTTCTTCAGGCCATTATGTCCCATCATCCTATATATAGGGCACCTGTGTAAAAACTCAAATTGAGCAATTTTATAGGTGTCTTATTAAAAATCTGTAGGTTTTTACAGGTGTCCTGTATATAAGATGGTGGACATAGTAGGTAAATGCAGGACTTCTTGGGGCCTGTGGCCTTCTAACGATGCTGTGAAGGGTTAGCGCATTTCCACGTGCCAGCTCTCCCACACCATTTTACAAACCTGATCACCTCCTTACCGCCACTGTGCTGACAACATTATCCCCATTTTACAGATGAGAAAACTGAGGCCGAGTGAGGTGTTGCCTAAGATCCCTCAGCTAGTGATGCATAGCATGAGAGTAGGTAGTATTCCCGTGCCGTAAATGAGGAAGGTGAACTTCCGCAAAATGAAATGCCTTCCCTGGAGCGGCAGAGTTAGAGCCAAAGCTGTCTGGTTTGGAGTCTGCACCGCTTAGCAGACTCGCTGGTTTCTAAGAAGTGCTGTGGTGCAGGGTTCTCCGTGCAGCTGATTACAGAGTTTTCCCCAGAGAGCCCTGAGCTCCAGTGTTCCTGCAGACACAGCTTGGGAAGCTCTGCGTGTGTCAGTTACTACGCCGTCACCTGGCTTGTCCACTGCGTGCTCTCCCCGGCTGCCATGCTGGGCTCCGCACACACTTCCCCGATGCCCGGCTCTGCCAGCAGGAGGCGCTGTGCTACTTCCTCCTGCAGCTGCGTTTGCACCTGGTGGATTACACAGCCCGTCCCCGCATCGTGTGGACGCCTGCGCAGGGCTTCTTCGTAGCATGGAATCAAATCAGGGAGAACACACACCCTTTATTAACCCTGTGGTGACACCGTGTCCGGTGGACAGTGACGGGCGCCAGACACTTCCCCTGTAGTTGTAGTTAGAACCCCAGAAACGTCATGGCCTCTGGTAAGTCAGGTGGCACCGAATCGCCTCTTCCTGCACAAATGAAGGCGAGGACAGGAGGCCTGGAATGTGGAGCCAGAGCCTGTTCTCCCATCTGGTTCCGTTCTCCAGGTGGGGTCAGGCGGAGGGGCAGCTGCAATGTCTGCCTCCAGCCCTCGGGTCAGGCTGGGTTCCTTCTGCAGAAAACCCAGAGCAAAGGCTTTTTTCATTCGGAACCTAAGTTGGGGCTTCAGGTCAGGTGTGCCCTTGCCACCTTGTGCTCCCAGCCGCTTGCTTCTCACGGCCTGTCCCACAGTCCATGAGGCTGTCAGGCTTGGCTTCTGACACTGTCGCCTACAAAATCAGCACCAGAGAGGAAGCAGCACTGAGCCCTGGTGAGCCTGGTGTTGGTTAGGAGCGTGCTGGACAAACGCCCTTGTCCTGATTCTTTGAGAGCCCAGAGGATTCGGCGTGGCAGGAAGTAGGTTTGGGTGTCAGTCAGGTTTTGCAGGCAGAGCTGTCCACCAGACTCAGCCTCGCTGGAGCCATCACGCTTGAAGGCTCAGGAGTGCCCTGCAGGTGCCTTGTGTTGACTCTTGGATTCCTGCTTCCTAGGTCACATCAGAAGATGTGAATTCAAGCATCAAGACATTTTTTTGCCCCAATGATACCTACAATGACATGGCTACCCTCTTCTTCAATCCCCAAGAGTCTGCCATCCTCCAGCTATTCCACCAGGACGGTGAGTGTCTGCCACCCACTCCCAGGGGTGCCAGGCTTGCCCTTCACCCTGAGCAGGGACAGGACTTTTCCTTTGTAACATCAATCAGATCAAAGGCTTCTGCCTCCAGTGCTGGAGCTGAACGGGCCAGGGTGAGGGACCTGGCAGGAGCTGAGACTGCTGGGCCTCAGCGGCGTCTGGCTGTGCGACTCAGATGGTTTTGCGTTACAGGGACTTTCAGCCCCATCACCCTGGGCCTGTTCTTCGTCCTCTACTTCCTGCTTGCATGTTGGACTTACGGCATTTCTGTTCCAAGTGGCCTTTTTGTGCCTTCTCTGCTGTGCGGAGCTGCTTTTGGACGTTTGGTCGCCAATGTCCTGAAGAGGTACAGTGCGCGTGTGCAGAGGTCCGCCCGTGGGAGCCTGCAGGCCGGGCCTCCTGGCGCCCCTCCCTCCCACGCCCACGGTTCTGCCTCATCCTCCGTTTCTTTCTTCACCAGCTACATTGGACTGGGCCACATATATTCAGGGACCTTCGCCCTGATCGGCGCTTCGGCCTTCCTGGGCGGGGTCGTCCGCATGACCATCAGTCTCACGGTCATCCTGATCGAGTCCACCAACGAGATCACGTATGGACTTCCCATTATGATCACCCTGATGGTGAGCATTCCTGAGGCCCCTTCAGGCTCAGGGCCAAGTGGCACCCCAAAGGGCCCATTTTTAGGTCTCTGCTTTGTTTCAGGTGGCCAAGTGGACAGGGGACTTTTTCAATAAGGGCATTTATGACATCCACGTGGGCCTGCGAGGCGTGCCGCTTCTGGAATGGGAGACAGAGGTGGAGATGGACAAGTAAGGCCTGGTTTCCTTCACAGCCCGGGGTCAGGGGTGCTGGTCTTTGGTGGAAACAGTAACTCCAGTTTCTTGGATTGGAAGAAACGAGCACGTTTGCTCCCCCAGCAGGTTTGGGAATGTTGAGCAGCTCGGGGAGGCAGAGCCAGGGGACAGGGCAGGCGCTGAGGAATGGTGGGGTGGTGGAGGCAGGGCCGTCCTGATCGTTTGACTCCTTCAGCACCTGGCCACATGGACAGAGCTCGCTCCGGCAGGGAGACCCGCCTGCCTGTCCCCGTGCCCCGCAGAGCGTATGGTCAGCAGAGATTGTGTTGGCACAGTCGCCCACAGCCCACCTGATAATCCACAAACACTTTGGGCCTCCTGTTGGAAAGCGGGCAGTGTCCAGATGGGCTAATATGGGGGCCAGGAGCCATGTCTGTAACAGGCCATTAGCAGGTGCTTTCAGCTTTACGCACCTGTCACCCCCCAGCTGTTCTGTCATAGCAGGAAAACGGCTGCAGATGCCGTGCGAATGAGTGAGCTGTGGGCTGTGGTTACTACCCCTGATCTACAGGGGCAATTAGGGGTGACTTGTGCCCGACCCCCAGCACAGGGGATTGAATCTGGGGGTGCCAGGGATGTTCTACCCTGAGCTATATCCCCAGCCTTTTTTTTCAATTTTGAGACAAGGTTTAGCTTAGTTGCCCAGGCCGGCCTTGAACTTGTGATCCTCCTGTCTGAGCCTCCAGAATAGCTGGGATCACAGGCGTGAATCATTGCACCTGGTTGAAAGGTAGCTTTTTAATTTTTTGATTTTTTTTAATAAAATTATTTTTATATTTTTTTTTTGTTGTTGTTTTTTTTTTTTTTTTTTTTTTTTTTTTGGTCCTGGGGATCGAACCCAGGGCCTTGCGCTTGCGAGACAGGCACTCTACCACTGAGCTACATCCCCAGCCCCTGTTGACTTTATTTTATTTATTTATTTATATGTGGTGCTGAGAACCTAACTCAGTGCTTCACACATGCCAGGCAAGCACTCCACCACTGAGCCACGACCCCAGCCCACTAAAGATGGCTTTTTAAATTCCAGTGTGACAGTGATTCGGTAGCAATGTGTAGAATGTGTGGTAGAGTGCCAGGCAGCGCAAGCAGGGTTTATGTTGGGGGACATTCATGTCGAGGCAAGGGTTGGACAAAGGCCCACCAGCCCAACAGAGTCAGAGTTCACTCCAGGTGTGGGAACAGCGTGTGAAACAGGTGGAATGGACTGGGGTCAGGGATCTGCTGGGGATGGTTCAGAGGAGAGGCCTCCGGGGGCCCAGGCAGCAATGGGGAGCAGTGCAGCCAGTCACTGCATGCTTGAGCCGTGGGCTCTCCTGAGGCCAGACTACTTCTGCCTCCCCAGGCTGAGAGCCAGTGACATCATGGAGCCCAACCTGACCTATGTCTACCCGCACACGCGCATCCAGTCTCTGGTCAGCATCCTGCGCACCACGGTCCACCACGCCTTCCCAGTGGTCACAGAGAACCGGGGCAACGAGAAGGAGTTCATGAAGGGCAACCAGCTCATCAGCAACAACATCAAGTTCAAGGTAAGGGGAAAGGCCACGAGGAAGGGTCCTTGGTGCCCACACTGGTGCTGCCACATCCGCAGCAGGGTCAGACTTGAGGGAGACCCACGCTGTCCCCACTCTGCGGCAGAGGTTTGGCAGCACAGGTGCACGCTATCAGACCACAAGGTGCGTGGGCATTCCACGCAGGGGCACATTACCACTGAGCCACATCCTCAGCCCTTATTTTTTAATTTTGAGACAGGATCACACTAAGTTACTTAGGGTCTTGCTAAGTTGTTGAGATTGGCCTTGAACTTGTGATCCTGCCTCAGCCTCTTGAGTCACTGGGATTCTAGGCATGTGCCACCACACCCAGCCAGAGCTTCTTTTCAATTCAGCAAGTTTCATTATTCATTATTTACTATGTACAAGTGTCAGCGAGGGTCCTAGGGTTGCCAGTGATGGAAAGGGACTCTGACCTACGTAGAGCAGAGAAGGGAATCTCTGAGCGTCAGGACAGACAGAAGGACTGAGGAGCCGCAGGCTCTGGGGACGGCAGCACAGAGCCTCACGATGCCCTTTGTGGTCCCAGGAGGAGCGGTGCTGCTGGTGTCCCCCTGGGTTCTCCCGACTCACACTCCAGGGAGTGGGCAAGTCCCAGCCTCACGTGGTCTGTGTCCCCTCCTTGACTTTGGTGACTTCGGGAAGGTAGCACATCTGGTAACAGTCCCTCCAAGGCAGGACGTGGGAGAGGGATTGGTCCCCTCTGGAAAGTTGAGGTGTTCTTCCTGAATCAAAGCGTAGGGATGTTGGGGCAGCAGGAGCCCCGGGCCAGGGCCCGGGTGCAGCTCAGTGGTGGCGCGCTTGCTGAGCATGCCTGAAGGTGACGCCCCAGCTCCACGAAGGAAAGACAAGGACAAACAGGCCCAGTGCCAGGACTCGGCCCGAGAATCACAGCCCAGGAGCCAGCAAGTCCCCTGCAGTCCTGCGATGGGGTGTGTTGACCCTCGATGCCCCCAGGTCCTTGGCTCTGCGAGGGCTGCTGTGCGGTGGCCTCCCTGCAGGAGCCTGCCATTGTCTTCGCTCCCCGTCCACAGAAATCCAGCATCCTCACCCGGGCCGGCGAGCAGCGCAAGCGCAGCCAGTCCATGAAGTCCTACCCGTCCAGCGAGCTGCGGCACATGTGCGATGAGCACGTGGCCTCCGAGGAGCCTGCTGAGAAGGAGGACCTGCTGCAGCAGATGCTGGAGAGGAGGTGAGGGCCCCGCCGCGCCGGCTGCTGGTGGCCGCCCGCCCGGGCGGTGGGAGGCCGGCCTGCCGAGGTGCGCTAGGCAGCGTCTGGTTTCTGTGTAACAGATACACCCCCTACCCCAACCTATACCCCGACCAGTCCCCGAGCGAAGACTGGACCATGGAGGAGCGCTTCCGCCCGCTCACCTTCCACGGCCTCATCCTGCGCTCCCAGCTCGTCACCCTGCTCGTCCGAGGAGTCTGCTACTCCGAGAGTCAGTCGGTAGGTCTCTGGTGAGCCCGGGACTGGAGGCTGGCGGGAGAGCCAGGCTGAGCGGCGTGCTCACGCTCCCTGTGCAGCCGCCTCCTGGCCCGGGAAGCACTCCTCCGCCCACCTCCTCCCGCTGTCCAGGCCTCCTGGGCAGCCTGGGGGCTGCTGATCCAGTACGCTGGAATTCCTGCTAAGACTGGCCTCTTTTTTGGTACCAAGGACTGAACCCAGGGTGCCCTACCACTGAGCCAAGTCCACAGCTCTTTTTACTTTTCTTTGAAGTGAGGGTTTCATTCAGTTGCTGGGGGTCTCACTACGTTGCTGAGGTGCCTCGAAATGGTGATCCTCCTCCTCCTCAGGCACCTGAGCTGCTGGGATTGTAGGTGCGTCACCGCGCCCAGCCACGAGGGAGCTTTCTCAAGTGTGTCTTCAAAAGAAGCGCCATTCTTCCTGTCCTGCTGATTTTCTTTTTTCTCTTTCATTGGTTTTTGGGGATGTATTGTTCAAAGTGACCCCTGAGACCACCCATCACACAGACTTTCTTTGTGGGGAGACTAAGAGTTGCCCAGAGACCTCGTCTCCAGGGTGACTCTTGGGCAGGGCCATGAAGGGACAGGTTTCTGAAGAGCAGTTCCCATGGGCAGAGCAGCAAGGGCCCTGGGTGGAGTGTGGGGACCAACCTGGTGAGGAACCCAGAAGGGGAGCTAGGGGCTGGGTCCTGCAGGACCTGGGCTGGCCTCGCTGGGGAGTGAGGTTGCCCTGAGGGCAGTCGCTCATTCTGTGGGGACAGCCATGTGGAAGGTGCAGGTGCTCGGAGAGGAGCTGGGGAAGCAGGTCACCCGGGCGAGAGCAGTGACCAAGGCTGTGGCCCCTGTGCAGTGACTGGGAATTGAGGGAAGGCCCGGAGGGAACAGTTGGCTTATGTCACTGTCTTGTGGCTGTTGGAGCAAACTGCCATAATCCCAGGGCCTGGGATCAGCAGGTCAAGGTCAAGGTACAAAACCCAGGAGTGGTCAGGCCATGCTCTCTGAGGGCCCAGGAGAGGGCCTGTCCTTGCCCTTCCGAGCTCCGGGACTGTGGCAGTCCTGGGTGTGACTTGGCTGTAGACAGACTCGTCTGGCTTTACCTCTGTGGTCACACCGCATTCTTCCTATGTCCTCTTCCCCGTTGGTGAGGACACCTGCGTTGGATTTAGGGCCTGCCCTCATCCAGAATGACTTCTCCCCACCCAGCTTGGACCAGGGATTGAATGAACCCAGGGGCACTTAACCACTGAGCCAGGTCCCCAGCTCTTTTTATTTTATTTTTATTTTGAGACAGGGTCTCACTGAGTTGCATAGAGCCTTGCTAAGTTGCTCAGGCTGCCTTTGAGCTTGCAATCTCCTGCCTCAGCCTCCTGAGTCACAGGGATTACAGATAGGCACCACCATGCCCAGCCAGAATGAGCTCATCTTAACTGGATTACGTCTGCAGAGGCCCTATTTCCAGTAAGGTTACTTCCTAGGGCCTCGGGTGTAGAACTTGGCCACATCTTTTTTTTTTGGAACCAGGGATTGAACCCAGGGACACTCCACCACTGAGCCACGTCCCCAGCCCTATTTTGTGTTTTATTTAGAGACAGGGTCTCACTGAGTTGCTTAGGGCCTCACTAAGTTGCTGAGGCTGGCTTTGAACTCGAGATCCTCCTGACTCAGCCTCCCAAGTGCTGGGATTACAGGTGTGCGCCACCACGCCCAGCTTGGCCACATCTTTTGAGGGGATATAGTTCCACTATTTATTGGCACCTTTCTCAATTAAACTTCAGAATAACCCATTTGTATCTTGTAGTGAAAGAAAAGGATATCCAGAGAGGTTAGGGGCCTTGCTCAGGGTGACCCAGTCAGGACCAGCTGAGAACTGGCTCTGGATCAGGCCGTGTCCCTCCAGAGCACCTGCTGCTGCCCAGGCCCTGCACCACTCTCCTGGGCAGGGGCATGGCGTAGATGTGGACGTGAAGGGGGAGGGGCTGTGTGACCCTACCAGCCCTGGTGAAGGTACTGTCCTGGTTGGAATTGCAGAGTGCCAGCCAGCCACGCCTTTCCTACGCCGAGATGGCTGAGGATTACCCGAGGTACCCCGACATCCACGACCTGGACCTGACGCTACTGAACCCTCGGATGATCGTGGTGAGGGGCCGTCCCTCGGGGCCCGCCCGGCCTGGAGTGCTGTTTGCCTTCCAGGCCGTGGGTGACTCTTGCTGTCTCTTCTGCAGGATGTCACCCCATACATGAACCCTTCGCCCTTCACCGTGTCCCCCAACACCCACGTCTCCCAAGTCTTCAACCTGTTCAGGACAATGGGGCTGCGCCACTTGCCGGTGGTGAACGCGGTGGGAGAGGTGAGTCCTGGTGAGAGGGAGCCGGTGCCCCTGCCTCTGTGACCCCCCAGGCTGGTGGCTGATTTCACAGGGAGGTTGCTCAGACCTTAGCAGCTCTCCCAGGGACCCCAAAGAACCCAAAAGGAAAGCCATAGATTTCTGTTCAACCATATAAACATTCACCGGGGCGTGGGATGGAACCCAGAGCCTCACACGTGCTAGGCAACTGCTTACCACTCAGCACACTTCCAGCCCTCGTTATTTTTGAGACACAGTCTCCCTAGATCGCCTAGGCTGACCTCCAACTTGTCACATTCTCCCGCCTCAGCCTCCAGTGGAGGGGAAGGTTGGCTGATTTCTGTGGCCTTGCAACCCTCCGTCCTCTAGAGCAGATGAACCTCTGCCCGTGTGGCCAGCAGATGGCACCAGCGTGTCATAGCCTCCCTCACTGCTGACCAGTCCCATGGGGGGCTCTTCATTCCAGTTTCTCTTCACTCCTGACCCCATCTGTGTTCCTCATGTCCCCACCCGGATGGTGCTTGGTAGCATCTAATGAGAGACTTCCAAGCAGAACATGTGGAGAGTTTGAAGGATCCACACCTAGTAGCAATTTTGCCACGAGCTCTTCTGTTATTTCTTTTTAGAGCTTCATTTTTTTTCTTATTATACAATGATTGTAATTTCATTTTAGAATGAAATTACAGCATCACCATGACAACACGCAGCCCTTGGGTCTTTCTGCAGGACTGGAGATGGACTGTGTGTCAGTTTTGGTGACAGTGCCGTTGCCTGCATTCCGTACAATAGCCTGGCTTTTCACTCAGTATTTTCCACGGCAGGAAACATCCACCTGTGAATGGTGTTGCTTTTTTTGGCAGAGCTGAGGATGGAACCCAGGGCCTCACACATGCTAAGCACACACTGTCACTAGGCCACACTCAGCTTTCTTTAATTTATTCGAGAGCAGGCCTCACTAAGATCAGCAGGCTGATCTTGAACTTGTAATTCTCCTGCCTCAGCCTTCTGCTTAGATCACTGGGATGACAGCTTGCCCGGTGTCTTGATGGTGCTGTAGCCTGGCCGCCCATTCCCTGTCCTCTCTGTGGGATACTCAGTTTTAAGTCTCACCACAGCAGTGCCCCCTGCTGGAGGCTTTCAGGACGTGTGGCCAAATTGCCCTCCAGGGGAGGATACCAGAGGAAAGCGGTCTCAGACCCAGTCCCACAGGCGCCTTCTCACACAGGTTTAATTATAGGGGTGAGCTGTGTTTCTTGAAACTCCATTAACGAGTTCCAACAGAGTTGGTGCAGTGGCTTTGGGGTACCCACCATCAGTAACACGGGCACGGCTGTAAGGAATCGTGAAAAATGGCTCTTGTAGGTAGCTCTGCAGGGTGGGGATCACGAGGTGTAGCAGGGGCCTTGGGCTCAGGAGCCCTCTGGGTCCCTGCCTCTTGCACACGCCAGTGAAGCAGGCAGGCATGGTGGGAACTGACAGCCTGTTTAGGACACACAGGGCTGGGCTGCAGCTGGGTGGTAGAGTACGGGCCTAGCATCGAGGGGCCTGGGTTTCATCCCAGCACCAAAAATAAATAAACACACTAAATGGAGACAGGCCAGCTCAGATGCTAGCCAGCCCAGCCGAAACCCTCTGGAGCTCCTTGGGTCCCCTGATTTCGTGAGCCCTAGTTACCTGTGGTTTTTACGCAGGGAGCCTGTGAAGTGGCTGTGCTGATCCTCCTTGTCTGGCCCTGCACTGTCCCAGCCCCGATTCTGTCTCCTCTGTGTCCTCTGACACCCCCTGGGCAGCTGTGCTGGCCATGGGTGTTCTCCTGCAGGTGACCTGGGTCTTCTCCTTGTCCTAGATCGTGGGCATCATCACGCGGCACAACCTGACCTTCGAGTTTCTGCAGGCCCGCCTGCGGCAGCACTGCCAGACCCTCTGACAGCCTGCCTGCTGCTACCACCAGCCCCCTCGCTCACACTCCGGCTGCCACAGCTGGCCGGGGCTTCCAGGGCACGGGGTTCCTGGTCACCGGCCTGCTCAGAACCTGGTCTTGTGTACCGCTTTGCTGGTCAGAGGTCCTGGGGATGATGTCGAACCTTGAGAGTTCGGACTTTCCTAACTTCCTCAGCAAGTCCTTCCTCTTTCCTGCTCCCTGTGTCCCTGCCTGTGTTGGCACAGGCCTGCCTCGGCCCCCGAGAGGTCCGTGACTGTAGGTGGAAGTCAGGTTAGACCCCGAGGGGACACTTGGAGCAGTTTCCTGCCCCACATTGCTTTCCTGGAGAGCCCAGCTGCTGCCTTAACCCTTCTGGGAGGGGGTTAGGCCAAGGAACACACTGAAGAGGCCAATTGCAAAATCAAGTTCATGGCTAAGTTTAGGAATTGGACACCAAGAAAATTCCCCATGTTCAGGAGGTCACCTTTGTTGGGACTCCTCACCTGGTATTTTCTGCAGTTCATCTTAAGGGAGCCGCTGTGCTCAGGAGTGAGCAGGCGCTCTGCTCTGGCCCCTGTGGTGTGACTCCTGAGAGCCACCGCCCTCTGGGAGCGGAGAGCATTCAGATCCCACGGCATCTGCAGGTGATGACGAATCCAGCCACAGGGGCAGACTGACACCACCGCTTCTCCATTTGCAAACTGCTCCAGGCCTCCCAGGCCACATTTGTCCCCCCATCTGTCCCCAATCCTTTCATCTCCACAGTTTACTAGACTTCCTAAGTTTTTATCTCCATCTTCCTGGTGAGACAGCCCCAGTTCAGTCTTGGCCTCACCCTCAAACCAGGTTCCCCAGACAGAACTTTCCCGGAGCCCTGGGGAGTGGGGTTATTCTTGGAGTTGGCAAGAAGTCCAGCCTGAGCCAGCTGTCACTCAGAGCTACTGTGAGGAGAAAGCAGGTGGCTTCTTGCAAGGGGGGTTTCCCCTTCATGGTCACCTCGCTCCCTGCTGCCGGCCTCCCCAGCCTCCTGCGGGGCTCAGAGGCAGGAGCTCCAGCAGGGTCTGTTGTGCTGGAGGGGTGGGGTGGGACGGGGAGGTGTTTCCGGCTCGCAGGTGCTGAAGGCTTCAGTGTTGACCAGAGGAAGTGCCCACCTGCCTGCTCTTCCTGCGAGTGAGCTCTCCCTCCAGGCTGCTCAGTTCTCTTGAGCATCTGGGTAGGGACGTTGGCACCTCTTCCTCTGACTTCCAGGTGTCTCAGCATCTTGGTCCCATCAGGTGTCCTTCTAGCAGCTGTTCTTTGGGACTCAAGGTGGCATTCATTTGCATTAGTGTTCTTTAAACCGTGGAATTGCCTGAGGGCATCAGTTCCCAGGCCTGGCTTCTTGCAGCCTGGGCATGGAGTCCCTCCTGGCTTGGCCAGGCTGGGTCTCATGTCCAGCCCATTCTAGAGAATCATTCCTTGTGTACGCGTGGGCTTCAGGCTCTTTTTCAACTGACCATGGCCTGTGGCTCTCCTGTCTCCCCTGTTTATTCTCTTGACCAAAACCACTTGACCATGCTGTCCGTTTTGCAGCTTCTGTGGAAGCTCTGACTGTGTGCCAGGAGGTCCTCCCAGCGACAGTCCGCAGCTCAGAGTGCTTTTCGGTGGACGCAGCTTCGTCCTGTGCTGTCCAGAGCTTGACCACATTGTATCTTCCTTTTACTAAGAGCCAGTTGTATTGAGCCAGTTGCCCAAGTCAGGAGGATGCGGTCACGCTGTCCGAGGGCCCTCGCCCGCCCCGCCTGCGTGGAGAGCCCTGGGTGAAGTTGGTGGACCTCATCCCTTGAGCATATGAGTAGTTCTGCCGATCAGTTTACCCAGAGATAGAGAGTAGGGTGCGGGTGCCTCCCTGGCTGCTGAGGAGGCCCTGAGCCCAGGCCCCCTAAAGGCGGTGGTTTCCTGTGCTCCTCCCTCCCTATCTGCACCCGTCCCTCCCAGAAAAACCCAAAGATGGTGACTTCTCCATCCACACGATTACTTGTGACCAGTAATCGTAAGTCTTGCTCCTTCGACTTCCCTGCAGTAGAAACCAGTGCCCTCGGCATCTCACTGTTACCCAGCCTGTCGCCCGCCTCGCCCAGAGCGCTGGCACCTGGATAAAGCATCCGCAGGGGAGGCGGTCCCTCGAGGGGCTTGTTCCACCTCCAGTGTGGTGTGGCTCCCCAGTGAGGCAGTCAGGCCCACAGGTCTCCAGTGTGGATGGGAATTTTTCCCATTTGGGGATCTCTGCCCACAACCTGGTTGAACAGCTCCTGGCTGGAATGGACTCTTGCTTGGCCAGGATGACAGTGTGACAGTTCTGACGCGGGGTTGTGCCCTGGCACGGTCCCGGGGACAAGGAGGCTTCAGGAAAGGCCTCGTGGCCTTCAGTATTGCCGTGCAGTGCCACCTCAGCCCCTGCTGACCTTGGGCCCCCAGCCGCCGCCTCCGTTGCACTGTTGGTTTACAACGCAACGTCAGCTAATTCCACTGTGTATATAAATTGTATTTTTTTTAATTTGTAAAATTCTATTTTTATTTGAATTTTCAGAACTTGGAAGTTCTCGTGGTAACTGTAACATGTCAGAATAAAACGTCTCCTTTAGCCCTGGCTCGCAGAGTTCTTTCTTTCCAGGGGCACCTGGCTTTGATTTGGTTCCCTCACCTTCTAAAGGGCCAGTATGTCAGTGCGGGCAGGTGGCCTCACAGCTCACGCTCCCGTGGCTGCCCAGCCGGCCTCTTCACCCACAGCGGGCGGCTCCCCTGGGTCAGTCAGCCGCTGCCTCAGCGAGCGTGGTCCCCTGGCCCCTGTGCATGTCACCAGGGCACCCTGGTCCCCCTCACATGAACACCAGTCCACCCAGGGTACTCGTCTCTTCCTTCTGTGAAGGTCCTGCCTTCCTGCCAGCGGCTGCTTCACAGAACAAGGAACGGGGACGCTGCCGGGTCTCCTTGTGCAGACTCCCCAGACGCCACCAGAGGGATGACGTTGGCTCCGCCTGTGCTTGTCACCGCAGTGCTGCTCTCCGTAACCTTGCTTTTCTTTTTGCAAGAACTGTCTCCACGTCCTGCCTCAAGTCGCCCTGCCACCAGGGCCCGCCCAGTCTGGCTCCTGCACCCATCCCCAGGCTCCCTGCAAGTCCCAGAGACTTCCTGCCTCGTGTGTTTGTCACTTGGGTCAGTTCCAGTCAGCGAGAGCCCCTCACTGGGCCGCACCTCTGGAGGAGGTCTGATGGCCACCCTCTCCCTCCAGAGCCAGGCTTGCAGAGACACTTTGCCCCACCTCTCTGTCCCTGTAAGTCACCCTGTGCCTCTTGGTTCTCTGCCCTTCTGTATTTGAAATCCAAAAAAGGAGAATTTTGGACATGATTAGGGTCTTCCCTCACTTCCGCGTGCCACTGCTCACTGTGGGCCTCCCCTGGCCTCTACCATAGGCCCATGTACTTGGTTTCCTCTTCCCAGTTTCTGTACAAGACCAAGACAACTTGGCCAGCAGTCATGGAGTGTCGAAGATGGGTGTCCGGAAGGGTGTCCCCCTCCGGGCGCTCACGGTCACACATGTCAGTCCTGGCATGACAGTCACAAAAGTTTTCTGTAAAAAGACTCAGGTCTACCGGGCACATGGTGTCAGGGAAGAAGTGGCCTTTGCAGTGAGCCTCGAGGGGTGGGTAGCGCATCCTTGGCGGGGGCAGGCAGCAGGCATAGGCTGGAGGGAACAGCCGGAATAAGGCCCAGAGAGGCAGTGGTGAGGGGGCCCTGGAGCATCAGAATCTGCGGAGGAGGGTGGTGGCCAGGGTGACGGGTGGGCCAGGTGGAGTTCCCTCCCTGCTTGGGTGAACTGTGTCTGGTATTTTCTGCTTTAGGACAAGACCCCTTTCAGATGTAGATACAAACACACGGCCTCTTCCCCGGTAGCTTCCACCCTGGGACGGTCCATGAGTCCAGGCCCCTTGGGCCCGAGTAGAGAGAGACCGTGGCTGTTTTTCAAACACTGTGCTAGTTCGAAAAAGGCACAGGGACTCGCAGCCTCCACCTGGTTGAGCTGCCTTCACTTTGCTCAGCGGTTAAACCCAGCCCTTGGCCTACGCAGCCAAACTAGAAGTGAAACTTGCTTAGTTGCAGCAGCTGACTCCTAAATAAATTGGAGAAAACATAGCAAACAGCCTTGTTCTCTAAATGTGCCCCAAACAAAACAAAAACTGGAACCCATAAGCACTAGGGATGTAAATGTCCTCTGTTGGGTCCAGCTTCGTTACTGCAACCAGGAAACAACGTGGAGGTGTTTGTGAACTTTCCTTTCAATGAACAATGAAGGAATCTGGAGAAAAGTAAAGGAAGTGCCTTTTCAGGCTCCAGGGACTTTTTGGGTTCTGGGGTTGAGGTTGTTGAGGAGGCAGAGCAAGTTGGGAACTGCAATTTGAGGTCCCCACCTCTCACCAAAAATAAGGGGGTTCGAAGAGAAAGAAAGAAACAGCAGTCTTATCTCTGACAAAGGGTAAGGGGTGGAGAAATACGGGCTCAATTTTTCTCCCTAAAACAAAGAAATGACACCTGGGGCGCTTGGCTTCTGTCCATGGTGCTGAAGTTTATTGGTTTTGCAAGGCTCTCAGGAGCAGGTGGGGTCTACCGTGATGCGTGGGGTGGGAGCGGCAGGGTAGCCACAGCTAAACCACTTGATCTACATTTAGCATCAAGTGAGAGAAATGTCGACAGGAGGTTGAATCTCCAACAGTGTGCTCATCACAACTCAATGGCAATGAGATGAGACCCAACTTGGTGACAGACCCCCAGGACCAGGGTCTCCTGCAGTCTGCTTGGGGCCCAGCTGCATTTCCTCCCGGCTGTTATCTTCGGTACTACAAAGAGAAAAACATTTTGGCTTGTTGATCTGGCTCTCCTGGAGGGTCAACTTCATGGGACAGTGCCAAACCTCTTGACCCTCTGGGCAGTCACTTCCCCCCAGTGCCCCTTCCAGCCTGATGACCTCTAAGATCGGTAGAGCTCAGAGGAGCAATCCTTGTCAATGTCACTCAGACAATGACAATGTCACTGCAGGATCTTGCAGTTCCGGGAGGAACACAAATTGCCAATTAAGCAGATCAAAGATGATCCGTATTTTAATTTTTCAATGTTGTGGCAGTAACCTTTTTAAAAAGCAGTTATTCAGCAGGCTGCAGCTGAGTGTGATGACACTGTTCCGAGACTTGTGGGGCACCCCCCAAATGGGGGCAGAGATCTGGGAAGGAATTCTCCTCCACACTGGTCCCCTCCTGCAGAAGACGTCCCCTGCTAGTTCTCCTTCAGAAGACTGCAATGGCAACACGGCCACCATTTTCCTTCCATCCCACTCCCAGCCCCAGTCCCTCTTACCCGGAAACTGTTGCAGCCCAGTCCACTCTGGGCTCCAATCCTGTCGATCCTGCCCCCGAAACAGCTGGACCTCCGCAGGCTCCGGGGGGCGGCAAGCAGTGCCCTCAGCTTGCTTTTCAAGAGGGCAGATCGGTCAGAGGAGTCCCAGGGTCCCCGGCCAAGGGCAGCCCCATCTCTCTGGGCTGGGTTGACCTCCCCGGTCCAGGAAGACACCTCAGGGAGGGGACTGAGGGCTGCCCCTGCTTCCTCGTTCTGCTCGCTCAGGACTTGTGGGGGCACAACCTCATCTTCTAATGGCATCTTCTCCTCCAAATGGTCTAGCAAATTCTTCGAAAAAGGAAGATACGAGGGGAAGGGAGAGGTCTCACTGACTTGGAGAGAATCAAAAAGAATGGGCCCCGTACCAGAAAGCCCCCTGGCTCCTGCCGTACCCCTTCCGGCCCTACCTTGAACTCCACCAGGTCTGCGCTGGACATAGCGCCGTACACAGGGTTAGCTCCCGTTTGGCCTGGAAGCTGGACCACCAGGAAGAGGAGGAAGCTCACGGCGACAGTGGAGAAGGAGCCCATGCTGGCCGGGGTCAAGGTGCGATCGGGAGCCTGCTGCCTCTTCTCTCTCCTCTCTGGCCTCCCTTTCCTGGCCTTCATCCGTCACTGTCTCCTGCTGCCCAGCGCCTCCCGTTTTTATAGCCCCCTTGCTGTCTGAGCACGCGGGACGGCTAGAACCTCCCCATTCTGTCACTTGCAGCGATAAAGTGGCGCGGTGAGGAGCCAGCCGAAGATGCCCTTTTAAAGTTATCAGTCCAGCAGAGCTTGCACGGCCCCTGCGCCTTGAGCGGCTCCGGCAGCCCCCCAGATCCTCGGCTGCATGGGCCACATTCTTGCTGATTGGCCTCAAGAGGCCCCCACTTCATAGGTGTGAGAAGAGCGAGAGCCCTTGGTTATCTGACCGCCGCCCGGGATTCTTTCTCCTCAGCAACGGGACCCACGCGGGGAAGCGAGGGTGACTGATGCTGGCTGGCCGCTGCCCAACTCCCCCTGCCTGTGTGTGGCTCAGCTGTCAGGGGCTCCAAATAAGGGCGGGAGAGGAGGCCGTGGCAGGCGGCCAGAGGCTGGGCCGAGTCGGATGCTCCAGCTGGCTCCACACCTGATTCACGGGCTCGTGGGCGGCGCTGCCCGCACCCCGGGCGTCCTTCTCAGCGGTCAGGTGGAAGGGAGTCATTTTTTGGAGTATTAGGTCAGCTGGGAGGCAAGTGGGATGACGGTTCCAGGAATCCAGCTCCCAGTCCTCACCGGAGCTGCTCCTGCTGCAGCCCCGTGGTGCCCCCCAGGCTCGCGGGGACAGGCCTGGGGGGGCTCCATTTCCGCCTCCCACCTTGCTGCTCACAGGATTGAGGCTGGTGACGGCCCCACCCTCTCCAGGAGAGCAGCCCCCGCCAGCGGCCACGTTCCCTGCCAGGCCTTCGGTGTCCCTCTCTGAGGCCAGGCAAGCGACTAAGCCACAAAGGCCTCAGCTCCCCGAACCCCACAAGAGAAATAGCCACAGTGAGGCTGCCCACCTTCAGTGAGTGGCCTCTGCTGGCTGAACCCCAAACTCCATGTGCCGCTCAACACGTTTATGGCGGAGGGTCGTGAAACTGAAGGGCTGAGAGACCCGCATCTTAGCCTCCAAAAACGAGTTCCCTGCATCTTTGTGGCTCATTTTCTCATCTGTAAAATTGAAGAAAATGACCGGGCGTGGTGGCGCATGCCTGTAACCCCAGGAGCTCAGGAGGCTGAGGCAGGAGGATCGCGAGTTCAAAGCCAACCTCAGCAACAGTGAGGCGCTAAGCAACTCACTGAGACCCTGTCTCTAAGTAAAATACAAAACAGTGCTGGGGAGGGGGCTCAGTGGTCGAGTGCTGTGAGTTCAATCCCTGGTACCCCCCGCCCAAAAAGTGAAGAAAATTAGGAGCCAGCCCCTCCCACAGCTCAGTGCAATTTTGGAGCTCAGAAGAGCTACTCTGAAACAGGGGGCTGGTCCTGGTGGTCACCTTGATCAATTGCTCAGATGTGCCAGGCCCTGTGCTGAGAGTCATATGTGACCATCTCATTTTCAACCCCCCAGGAGGGGGGCACTATTGTTCCCATTTGCAGAGGGACAAAATTCCAGGACGGGAAGCCCAGGGCTGGCACAGAGCTTCACATTCCCAAGCCTTTCCGTGCACACTGCTGCCTCTGTGCCCTGTGGGTGAATCCCCAGTGAGACACGGCACGACCCCTCAGATGCCCCAGAGCAGACCCCACCTTCCCTGCCCGGCGGCTGTAGCTGTGTGCGTGATGCCCTCTCCTTTCTGACCGTCACAGGAAAGGGCCACATCTGATCTCCGTGACCCGTATCGGATCCAACTGTGCTTCAGACAACTGGGAAGCTCCGGATCCATGTGTTGAGTGACTGGGTTCATCCTGGCCAGGTCCTCCCCAGCTGTGGTCCAGAAGGAGCAGCTGTTGGGTAGCCACAGGGCAGCACATGGGGCAGCAGATGGCCAGAGGTCACAAGAGGAACCTGAGGTGATAGTGTTCTAAGATGGAAGGAAATGGGGAGCCTCCTCAGCCATCTTGAGGGTTTGGGCCTCTTGAAATCTGAATTGGTGCATTCTAAGTAGGAGATCTGTGGCCAAAAATCCTCCTGATGAGTCTCTGGAATGCACTCACAGCTTAATTGCTCAGATCCGGGTTATTATTAGCAAAAGGGATTCAGCATACAGCCAGCCACACTGGGGGACTCGGGCTCCCTGCCGCGTGCGTCACTGAGTGCGTTTCCTGGAGATGCTCTTTGAGACAGGCCTTTGATGCAGGCGGAGACTTCCAGAAAGAAAGGCTCTATGGCAATGGCTTGGCCTCCAAGGGAGAAGGCGCCCTCTCCTGAGTCATGTCTGGGGTCCACAAATGACCCCAGGAGAGCAGAAGTCCCCTCCAGGCTTCAGGAAAAGAAGTTCAGAATTTGCCCATCTTCTTTTATCAAAAGCAATTTCCTTCTTTCAGAGTGAAACTGGAATGGGACGTGAGCGTCATTTGCTGAGTTTCTTCTATTATCCGGGGTTTTTACTGGGGAGGGAAAGAACGAGGAAAAGGATATTCCATTGTGCTGCCCAAAGGCTCTTTGTAGAACCAGAATTTCCTCCAACATCAACACAGCCAGGTGAGACCCAGTCTTCACTCGCATCCCCCCGGATTCTAATAAGGCCTGGATTTGAACCTAACGTGGGAAATGACGTAACACTAAGCTCCTCTCCATGCCCGCGTCCCTGCCCAGCTCCGGGGGCCTGGGGGAAGACCCCAACATCTCATGGGCTATCGAGAGGCCACTGTAGGGGTGAGAGGAAGAAGGGCTACAGGCACAGAAAGCCAGGCCCGCTGCCCCCTGCCACCCCTCCAGCTGGACCACCAGAACTGGGCCTTCCTTCTCTCTGGAAAGGGCTCGTCCCAGTCCTATGGCGGAAGGAACGAGGCCGGTGGGTGCAGAACCCAGAATCTGGGTCTCTCTAGTTTCTGGCCTGGAGTTTGGTTTCGTGACTCTCCCTGGGGACGCTGTGGGCGCTGCAGGGACCCTCCAAGTCCCAGGAGTGCCGCATGTACAGAACTGGCAGGAGAACCCGTCACACTGGTGGCATGATTCTGTCAGACCCAGGGGTCTAAGGCAGGAGCCCCACTTGGGAGAACTCGGTAGGGCACTGTTGCGCATCTAAGAGTGGCCGCTTCTGACTTTGAAAGCCATGTTCTATTCTTTGGTGCAATATGGAGGACACCAGGAGCTGACCGTTAGGGACAGATTCCCTGAAAAACAAAGCCCAAGGCAAACGTTCACTTGCTGAAGCTTTGTGGGGGTACCAACCCCAGGGGAAGGACAGTGAGGGGAAGGGAGGCCAGGTACCCTATTAGTTAACCATTGCCGCGGTGACAGGCCCACGTCTCTGTCACCTGAGCCCCACCTCTTGTGTGCAGTCCCCGGAGACTGGGGCAGTGCCGGCCTCCCGTTCCCTCCTCAGGGACAACCTGGGGAGCAGTTCTCTGTGAATTCTGCAGGTGCTCCACGTGGCCACCCACCATGGTGGCTGGGTCAC
This sequence comes from Glaucomys volans, assembly GCA_020662805.1. Taxonomy (NCBI): domain Eukaryota; kingdom Metazoa; phylum Chordata; class Mammalia; order Rodentia; family Sciuridae; genus Glaucomys; species Glaucomys volans. The sequence goes on along the minus strand of JAJEJO010000957.1, from coordinate 412,888 downwards.
ATGTCACCTTGTGCTTGCTCTCCCTTCTTCCCTACCTGTGGGCAGCTTTGAATGGCCCCAAGGACCCCGCCCTGGTTCTCGGGCCCTTGTGCCACCCTCCCCCTCGGATTGTGTGAGAGGTCTAGCAACTCACCCCCGAGACGATGCCGCCTGAGCTTCGGCTTCCCCGTGTCTCCTTCTCTCAGCCTCCTCTCCTACCTGAAGGAAGTCCCGATACTTCTCTGTGGACTCCCACAGGGGAAGGGAGGGATTCCTCCAGCCAGCAGCCAGTCAGCAAGGACCCGTGGCTCTCAGGTCCGACAGCAGATCCTCCCCCAGGTGGCCTGGCCACGACCATGGCCCTGGCAACATCTTCACTGTGGCCTCTGAGAGCCCTGAGCTGGCGGCAGCAGCCCAGCAGGTTCTCATCCTAACCCAGCCCTGGAGCGTCAGCTAGTGGGCGTGATGCTCTAAGTTGCCGGGGCCTGGGACCCTGCAACTCGCCAGGACCCTGCTCCCTTTGAAACCTGAAAGGGTGTCCTTTCTTCATCCTCCCCCTTCTCGGTTCTGGTGGCCATCCCTAGAAGTCCTCAGCTTTGTCTGTGACCCTCCAGGCTGGCTGCCTCCCCTCCAGGTGTCCCTGCCCCTCCTCTGATGAGGACTCTAGTCGTCCTGTCTCAGGGGTCCGCCCTGCACCAGGGTGACCTCTTAGTAACTAATTACCCCCATAATGACCCTATTTTCAAACAAGGGTACACTCTGGGGTCCTGGGGGTTAGGAGTTCTATATTTGGGGGGCCTAATTCACCCCCAGGAGCACTTACCTGCAGGGTGTTCCCAGCCTCTGGTTCTCACTGGCCTAAGGACCAGCCCACCCCAAGGCGTTGCCTCCTCTGCAAGTCTGGGCTACGCTCAGCTCCTTCAGGGGCGGCTGCAGAAGCCGGACTCCACGTGACCAGCTCGGCTTGCATGGGCATTCGCCGGGGGTGCAGCCCCCACCGTGGGCGCCGCATCAGCCCTGGCTACAGCTGCATTTGAAGGGCATCGCAAGGTCAGGCAGGCCCAGCAGGTGAGGCAGCTGCAGGCCACCGTCCCAGCCCCAGCACCTAGGGGGACATACCGATCTTTAGATACGGATTTTCTGAACAATGAAATCAGTGAGTTTGCCTTGGTGCTCCTCCACCCGGGCCCCCAGATACACCGAATGCCCACTGCAGTACCTTGCCCTCCCAGGGGACCCATGGAGAGAGTGTCACGCTCACACTGAAACACAAAGCTTCTGCAGAGAGAAATGAATGGGAGCTGGAGTGGACGGGCTTCGTGGGCAGCTGGGCAGCAGTCAGCTGGGCCTGGACATGGAGCTCAGGGGCAGGAGAGGAAGGAACCAGGGGCGTGGGGCCTGCCTGGGTGGTCCAGCCAGGGAACCGAGGGGAGGAAGATTCCAAGGCCTGGAGTCATCCTGGGAGGGGCCCTGAAGGTTTCACCGCTTGGGCGTGTCTTAGTTTGGGTTCTCCCGAACTGGAGACCAGGACTCAAACAAACGGCTTATTTTGGAGACAATCCCTGGAAATGCCAGCAGGGGCGTGGAGAAGTGGTGCTGGGACAGCAGACATCAGTGACCACATGAGCACTGCAGGGGAGCCAGGTATGCCCAGGTGCCAGAGGCCATCCTCAGGTGGAGAGTGTGGGGCTGCTGCTGGAAGCAGTGCCATGGGCTGGGCAGGGGCCGGGGCAGGAGCCAGGGTCCCAGGGCAGACACAGACTGCTGTGTGGGGCTGACTCCTGACCCCGGGGGAGGTGGGCCACTTAGTGGAAGAGGACTGACCCTCTAAGATAAAATCAGAGGTGAGAAATTAGGGTGAAAAATTCTAGAGAGAGGACCGAAGGCTGAGCCACAGCAGGAAGGAAGACCAACAGCCAAGTTCATACTCTGGTTTAGACCTGGGTTTGCATTTTTCCCTCTTGCCATGAGTCCTTCTCAGAAGGGGTTAAAGCTGCCACAGGGAGAATGGGGAAGGACTCAGGGCCAGGCATGGTAGTGCACACCTGTAATCCCAGCGGCTCAGGAGGGTGAGGAGAAGGACCAGAAGTTCAAAGCCAGCCTCAACAGCTGGCAAGACACTAAGCAACCTAGTGAGACCCTGTCTCAAAATAAAATACAAAAAAGGGCTGGGTTGCTCCTCAGCATATACCCAAAGAACTTAAAATCAGCATACAACCATGACGAAGCCACATCAATGTTCACAGCAGCTCAATTGACAAGAGTTAAGCTATGGAATCAGCCTAGGTGCCCTTCAACAGATGAATGGATAAAGAGAATGTGCTAGATATACACAAAGGAATATTACTTAGCCATAAAGAAAAAAGGAACTATGGCATTTGCCAGTAAATAGAGGGAACTGGAGACTATCATGCTAAGTGAAATAAACCAATGCAAAAAACCAAAGGCCAAATATTCTCTCTAATATGTGGATGGTAACTCACAATAAGGGGTGGGGGGCAGAGGCTAGAAGTTCATTGGATTAGACAAAGGGAAACAAAGGGACGGGAGAGGGGATGGGAGTGGGAAAGACAGCAGAATGAATGGGACATCACTTTCCTAGGTTCACATATGAGTACACGACCAGTGTAACTCCACATCACACACAACCACAGAACAGGAAATGACACTCCGTGGATGTGTCATATGGCAAAACACATTCTACC
>JAJEJO010000957.1:389883-409804 GCA_020662805.1 Glaucomys volans | reverse complement strand
TGCATTGGCTACAAACAGTGATTGAACTGCCCACCCCACTCACACGTCATTCTCCCTGTAAATGCTGACAACAAAGGAACTGGCTTGTGATTCCCCTCCACATCGTTTTCAGGTGTACGGGTGGTCGTCGCTGGCCAGCTATAATAAAGGCTTCTTTTGGCTTTACGTGAATGGCTCAGATGATCTCGTTCTTGTTGGGTATAACAGAACAAGTGATAAGTGTCTGTGGAGAAAGATCCTTTGGTAGATTGAGGACAGGTTAGCCAGGGAGGTTGCAGTGTGGCACAGCTGCACGGGGTACATCAGGGCGGGCAGGGTGTATTTTTTTTATTTTAGGTACTAGAGATGAAACCCAGGTGTGCTTTACCTCAGTCCTTTAAAACATTTTTTTTTTTTTTTTTGGAATACCGTTCCACTAAGTTGCTCAGGGCCTCACTAAGTTGCTGAGGCTGGCCTTGAACTTATGATCCTCCTGAGTCTCTGGGATCACAGGCATGCGCTACAGGAGGGCTGGTTTTAAAGGGCATGCCCTGTGGTGCTGTCTGCCCCACCACCTGCAGGGGAAATTCATGAGACAGACGTCCCTCTTCTGGGTACACCAGGCTGCCCACTGCCCAGTCCCCAGCAGTCACACTTGACTCCTGCACAAGTGCCCTGGGATCCTCCTTCCTGGACCTTTGCTTGGGGAAAAGACCCAAGTAACAGGATCGAGTGTGTGTGCACGTTCCGCCGACTGAGCTCTCCTTGTCGATGGGCTGGCCTCACCTGGAAGCTTCTGAAGCCCCGCCTGTGTTTGGGGAGCGAGTGTTTAGGGAGGGGTGAGGCCTCACCACTGAGCAGAGGAGCGGGCTGCCAGCAGGCTGTGTCCCCTGGTGCTGAACTGAACGATGCCAAGAGGAGGAAACTCCACCCCACCGGCAAGTCCAGCCCACTGGCTCGGGAAAGGCTGGGCAGGACAGTGGTGAGGAGCCTGGCGGAGCCCTGGCTCTGCCACTTACTAGCTGCCTGGTCCCAAGCAAGAATTGTGACTTCTCTGTTGGCCTGGTTTCCCCAGCTGCAGAACAAGGGGTAGTAAGCGTTCTTTGCAGAGTTGTAAGGACTGTCGCAGCCGTGGGACTCTGCCTGCTGCATGGTAAGACCTTCACACATGTCCTGACCACTCATTGCCCTCCTGGGTCAAAAGTATCAGACAGCTGGGTGTGGTGGCGCATGCCTGTAATCCAAGCGACTTGGGAGGCTGAGGCAGGAGGATCTCGAGTTCAAAGCCAGCCTCAGCAACTTAGCAAGGCCCTAAGCAACTCAGTGAGACCCTGTCTCTAAATAAAATACAAAATAGGGCTGGGATGTGGCTCAGTGGCCGAGTGTCCCTGAGTTCAATCCCTGGTTCCAAAAAAAAAAAAAAAAAGTATCAGACAAAGACAACTCAGTTTCTTTTGCGTATGTATGTATGTGTGTATGTATTGGTACTAGGGACTTAACTCAGGTGCTCTACCACTGAGCTACATCCCAACCCTTTTTGTTTTTTTTTATTTTGAGACAGAGTCTCACTGAGTTGCTGAGACTGACCTCACAATCCTCCTGCCTCAGCCTCCCTAGTTGTTGGGATTACAAGTGTGCACCACGGCACCCTGCCAACTCAACAGTTTCTTGGAAAATAAACTGTACCTAAAACTTCATTTTAAAACAAAAAAATCTTAATTGAGCTGGGTGTGGGGTGCACACCTGTAATCCCAGTGACTCAGGAGGCTGAGGCAGGAGGATCACAAGTTTGAGGCTAGCCTCAGTAACTCATCAAGGCCCTAAGCAACTTCGCAAGATAATGTCTCAAAATAAAAATAGAAAGGGCTGGGGATGTGGCTCAGTGGCAAAGCACCCCCGGGTTCAATCCTCAGTACAAAACATAAAAATCTTAATTGACCTCACCAGATCTCCATAACCTCTTGGGCACTCGGGCTTAAAATGAGAAGCAACATGAAGACCCACCCTCCTGGTCCCTCTCACAGAGGAGCACAGCAGAAGGACCAAGACCGCAAGGGCTCAGCCTGAGGCCAGGAGCTTGGGCCAGAGCACACAGGCTTGGCAGTCCACGGGCTCCACGGCATCCCAGTGCCTGCACTCAGTGGCTGCGGGCTCTCAGGCAGGATGCTTTGTCTTTCTGTGTCTCAGTTTTCTCATCCAGAAAATGGGTCTCCTCCCTCAGCTGAGCTCAAATCATAAATGACATTACCCAGGACAGGGTTTGGCAGCATGGCCTGGGATCCCTGGAACGCAGAGTGTGCGAAGGGGACTCTATTAAAGACACACAACAGGATTCTGCAGGCTGTCTCCTTGTTTCTCTCTGGGGTGGAGAGGAAGTGAGATTGCAGCCCCAGGAGAGGGGCACCCCAAAATCTCTGGCCCTTGGCAGAACCTTGTTAATTTGTGATTAGGGGTTTGTCTATTTGTTTGCACTGGGGACTGAAGCCAGGGGCACTTTACCACTGAGCCACATCCCCAGCCCATTTTATGTTTTCTTTGGAGACAGGGTCTCACTAAGTGGCTAAGGCTGGCCTCAAACTTTCGATCCTCACTTCTCAGTCTCCTGAGTCTCTGGGAGTTTGAAGGCTCCTTTCCCGGATGACATCAGGAAGCTGAGGTTTGGGGCAGTATGAAGGGCTTGCTTCACTGGGTGCAAGTGAGCAGCTTTCACAGACGCACACACGTGCACACACCCACACACACACTCACACACACTTTAGTGCCTGTCTCTAACACTTTAGTTGGAGTTTCTGGAAACAGCGATCACCAGGGAGATTGCGTACTGGTGGAATTCCAAGCAAGGGAAGACAGGGAGGCAAGGGTGGTGACTCAGGCCCGCTGCTGCCTGCTCCCAGGAAGGGAGCGTCCACTCTGAGAGCAGCGTCTGCAGACATTTCAGAGTTTTAACAGCCCTGAAGGGAAAGTAAGCCCCGCCGCCCACCGGACCAGCCTTCAGGCCACATCTCCAACCCACCGTCAGGACCCCCTGGGACCTTCGAAAAACACTGGGTGTTGCAATCTTTTTTTTTTTTCCCCCCAAAACAAGGGATTGTTTCAAAAAAAAACAGAGGTATAACATTGGCTTTATTTCACTGTGGAAAGTTTGTGCTCAGAGGTAAGAAACCATCTTATAGAAAACAGCTAAATAAATAAATAAATAAATAAGTAGAAATAAATAGCGGTCACTTCAAGAGAGTCATGGGGCTGGGGAAAGGGCCCCTCGCGGGATCAGAAGCTGGTGTCCACAGCCAGGGCTTCCTCCTAATGCCGCCTCAGCACTGTGGGGAGAAGAGGCAGGGGAAAGGTGAACCGAAAGGTGAACCGGAGGGGAAACCGAGGCAGGAGCTGAGCTTCCCTCGCTGTGCGCCACCCCTCCCTCTGGTCCTCCAGTGATCTTGATGTTTGAGACTCTGGAATAATCCGCCTCTCTGGACCTCAGTTTCCTCCTCTGTAAAGTGGGGTTACCCTGGTGATCCTGCCCTCTGCCTTCGAGGGCCCAGCCATTCGAGGGAAGTCAGGAGACTTCTGGTTTACAACTCCTTCTGCTCCCAGGAGGTGGAATGAAGAAATTCCGCCTTCTGGAGATTCCGCCCCAGTTTGATAAGAGGCAGACAGCAGGTGGGAGGAGGTGGGGATTCATTGGGCACATAATGAATGAAGTCCCCATTGAAGATGTCCAGAAAGGCACCCCTTGGCCCTGAAGACTGTAAGAGGAGATGTCCAGGTGTCCCAGACCACAAACCCACAGGGACTCTAATGGTGGCAGGCATAGGAATGGGGGTGGGCATATAGCTAGCTGGCAGGGGTGGCAAGGTGGGGGCTCACCATTGCAGCCCAGGCGGCTGAAGGAGCCGATCCGGTCCAACTTCCGCCCGAAGCAACCCGAGTCACGCGTTATCTTGGCAGTGTGTAGTCCCCCCAGGGTCTGGAGAGCATCATCTCTGGGCCCAGGGATACCCTTGGGGGCAGCCTTCCCAGCCTCCCAGGCTTCTGTGGGGACTGGGTCCTGCTGAAGGGGCTCCAGAGCTGTCTGCTTGGCTGGCGTCTCTGACACCTTGTCCTGCAGGTGATCCAGCAGCTCCTGTTTGGGGGAAGCCTGAGGCTCAGGATCATGCACCTGGGCTCACCACCCTCGAGGGTGCCCATTGTTGAAGGGGTCCTGGCACCCAATCTTGCTGCTTTCTGAGTCTCCTGTCACTAATGCCAAATGAAAAGAAGACCCTGGCATGACAGGCAGGACCCCTTCAAATGCCACCACCCAAGCCCTTGGGACAGCCCACAGCTCTAGCCCCTCAGCACTTACCTGTATCCTAGAGAGTTCTGAAGCCTGGCCAGGACTGCCCAGCGGCTGGGAGTGACCTCCTGGCAGCAACAGGTTCAAGGAAAGGATGAGCAGAGTTACCCGGGACAGCACCATCTGGGGGTCCATGTCTCTGGGGTGGTGGGCTGGGACTGCTGCTGCTGCGTCCAAGTTCACAGCCACCTCCTCCAGGCCCACAGCTGCTCTCCTGGATCCTCCAGTGACCGTGGCCTTTTATCCTGGTGCAGGGTGTCCGGCCAGCCCTTCCCCTTTGTGTGGGGGTTATCTCTGATTTATCAGCCACATTCCGGCCCGCTGAGCTCAGGGCCTGAGAATGCGCCCCTCTGCGCCCGTGAGGAGCTCCCGGCGGCGGGGGAGTGGGAGAGCGAGCGGGCCTTGTATAGAAATGGGCTGGGCCTGGGCGGGGAGCGTGCGGGGGACAGCCTCCTCCTTTGCAAAAACCCAGGGGCCTTAACACGGCTCCTTCCCCTTCCCTCCCACCCCAGCCACTGCTGGAAATGGCAGGGAGGACCCAAGGCCCGCTGCGAGCGTGGGGCGCACAGTGACTCAGAGAAGAGCCCCAGCCAACGCCTGCCTCCAGCACGCCGAGTTCCCTCGCGCCTGTAACCCAGCACTGCTGCCGTCTCCGCACACCGGCAGGACGCTGGGGCCGCTGTCCGTGGTGCTGATCGCCACAACGGAACTGTGCGCACACTCAAGATTTGCCCTCTCCGGCCAGATTTCCAGACCAGAGAGACCTGTGCCGGGTGGGGTCTTAGAGATGTTCTGTACCCCACCCGACTCACACCCCAGCCCTGGGAGCCTGTCAGCACTGGGATGCTGGCTCTCCAATGTCAACTGATTAAAAGTCTGAGCATGACAAGGAACTTCTGGAATGCTACCCCTTCTTCCACACCTTACAGGGCAGAGCTGATTTGGCTGGAATTTTGAGAGCAGAGCCCAGAGGTGAAGTCATGCAGGAATGCCTCCTATGACATCTTCCCCAGGTGCAAACGTCACCTCTTCCCCACCGCCCAATGCAAGATGGAAAGGGCTGACTGGAAAGATGATAATCTATTCGGTGGAACCTCCGAGGTGTGCCCCTTCCAGGGAATTTGCGTTAATAAGCAGCAGGGTGGGGAGGGGAGTCTAGAATAGGAGATGGGTTATGGCAGAGATGGGAAAGGGACAACAAACAAGAAGCTGGGACATTCCAGGCAGGGTGGTGCACGCCTGTAATCCCAGCAATGCAGGAGGCTGAGCCAGGAGGATCACCACCAGTTCGAGGCCAGTTTCAGCAACTTAGTGAGATCCTGTCTGAAAATAAAAAATGGGGGCTAGGGATGTAACTCAGTGGTAAAGTGCCCCCAGGTTAAATCTCCAGTTTAAAAACAAAATAAAAGAATCACTTCTTACTGGATGTGGTGGCACATGCCTGTAATCCCAGCGATTTGGGAGGCTGAGATAGAAGGATTGCAAGCTCAAGGCCAGCCTCAGCAGAGATCCTGTCTCAAAGTAAAAAAAAAAAGGTCTGGGGTGTGGCTCAGTGGCAAAGCGCCCTTGGGTTCAATCCCTTGTACCAGAACAAAACAAAAACAAACCAAAAGAGTGCTTTCCAGGTACTGAGTGAGAAAAGTGTTCTTATGAGTCCTCACTTTTCAGATGAGGAAACTGAGTTCAGCTGAATTAAACTACTTTCTGAAGGTCACACAATCAGCGGTGAATTCCTGCATACTAGGCAGTCTCATTCCAGACCTGACTCTCTTAATTGCTGCTGAGGTGCTCATAAGGTATTTTTGCTCAAAGAAAGCTTAGCTGAATCCATTGTCACCTAGAAAGACTCAGGGAGCAGTGCAGTGGGAGCGTGTGATTCTGATGGCCGTGCGTGCAGGGGAAGAATGGAATGTGTCCGAAGCTGGGCATTCTGCAGATGAAGATGGTGGATAGGGAGGATAGTTCAAAGACACCAGGAAGGTTCTGGGGGCCGGGCAGGGTGTGTGGGTATGGTGTGCATGCATTCAAGAAGACTATCTGAAGACCAAGGAAGGGGTGGGAGGGAACAGGATCCAGCCACGGGCAGAACTGAGTCAGAGATTCGGGGCTGCTGGGGACGTGGAGAGTCCCTTGTGCTGGGTGTCGGGAAGCAGAGGTTGGGAGCCAGACAGCCCATGAGGCAGCACCACTTCAGAAACCGCTCTGCATCGGGCTGAGCCTTGCTTTGCTCTTCTGCAAAGTGGACGCCTGCCTCCCCCTTGCAGGGACAAGAGAGAGAAGAGGATTCTGTGAAAGCCTGAAATGGGGCAGGAAGAACCAAAGAACTGTGAATGCAAGAGACGGTGACCTGCCGGGCGTGGTGGCGCACGCCTGTAATCCAAGCGACTTGGGAGGCTGAGGCAGGAGGATCTCGAGTTCAAAGCCAGTCTCAGCAACTTAGCGAGGCCCTAAGCAATTCAGTGAGACCCTGTCTCTAAATAAAATACAAAATAGGGCTGGGGATGTGGCTCAGGGTCTGAGTGTCCCTGAGTTCAATCCCTGGTTCAGGAAAAAAAAAAAAGAGACGGTGACCTTGCTGAGGGGACAGAGAAAGTAAGTACTAAACACAGGCCAGAGCGAATCTGCGCCCAGAGGAGGGGGCGTGGGAGAAGACCAGGGAGACAGGACTGGGTCCGTCCTCCAGTCTTCGACCAGGGAACAACGTATTACCAACCTGCTCACACACCAGATCAGGCCCACACACGTGTATTGAGTGCCTACTGTATACCATGCACTTCCACGTCTGTTCAACGCAGCTGATCTCGGCGTCTCTCACAGCACAGGGACTAAGTTAGACGGTGCTTGTGGTTGGTGGGATGATGTCCTCTCAAAATGTCTGCATCCTTTTCCCAGAACCTGAGAAAATGTCATCTGAAGGTAGAAAACCTTCATAGAGGTGAAGACGTCCAAGCTCTAGAGCAGGTTCTCACAGAGCATCCAGGAGGGCCCGAGATGGCCACAGGACCTCAGGCCAGGGAGGCAGGAGGATGAGGGCCAGAGAGGAAGTGGACATGGACTGAGAGGCAGGAAGATGCTACACCTCCGGCTGTGAAGGTGGAGCGAGAGGCTGTCAAGGAGGACAATTGGCCTCTGTTTGCTGGAAGAAGGCAGCACAGAGGGAGTCTCCCCAGAGCTTCCAGAAGGAACACAGAACTGCCCACCCAACTGGGCCCAGTGTGTTGTAGCAACAAAAAACGGATTAAAATATTGGTGCTCCCCAGGGAGATTCTCCAGAGCGATCCAAGAGTCAGCCCCACCCCAACCCCAAATCCCCTCCCTATAGCCCACCCCAATCCCTTCCCCTCCCTATAGCCCCACCCTAATCCCTTCCCTCGCCCTATAAAAGTTGGCAACAAAAGATTTAATTGGGGATCCCCCAGCACCCTGCTTTTAGGCGTAAGGGCGATTGTCACTGACCAGCTTAAAAAATAAAGGCTTCTTTTGGCTTTACGTGATCGGCTTGGATGATTTTATTTTCTTTGGGTACAACAAGTGAAGCCGATGTCAGATTTCCCGTCTCCAAAAAGAAAATAGAGTTGTGAAGGTGACACAGTGTGGCCTCTCTTCCAGCAGCCGTGAGGGCCGCACAGTGGATGTGAGTCCTGAGCAGGATGGTGGCCAACCCTCTGCGAAGGTCGTGCTGGTGGACCTGGTTCTCCCGGTGTCATCCCTGCATGCTTGGTGCCACCACAGAGGAAGAAACAAGACCCCTGATTCCCCCAACAAACCTTCAGGAGGACCTGGGGTCCCGCCCGGCCTTCCCACTATCTGTGATCCTGGACAAGCCGTGGCCTCTGTGTCCTCGTGCCCCCCTCGCCTCGTGTGAAGAGGCAGTGAGGTGGGTAAGGATGTGACGTCCCTGCAGGCAGCTAAGGCTGTGCAGCCCTGCCACAGGGGACTTACGGTGCGGAGGGGGCGGGGGAGCCAGGCGGGTGCACCCCAGGGAGGGGTGGAGGACCGAAGCTTCAAGGGACACTGAGTGACCGTGAGAGGGAGGATGGGAGAGCCCGGGGCCCAGCAGGTGGAATGAGCAAAGGCCGAGGGCTGGTTCACGGGTCACCTGCAGCCCCGAGGCTTTGACAGGAGGAGGGCGTGGGGTACGGCCTGCCAGGAGTATGGTCCCTCCCCACTGCAGGGCTTTGCGTGGCTCCCTTCTAGTCTCGTTCTCCAGCCCAGCTGTGAGCAGCCACAGCAAGGGGCAAGAGAGCCCAGGCACCTGGGGACAGGCAAAGGAGAAGAAGGGAGTTCTGGGCAGGCGGGGCAGCAGTGGCCGCCTCTGCCCACTCGACACTGGCTCTCTGCAGGGCGCCTCTCTGCCCTGGGTCTGTCCGCCTTGTAGAGGAGGGAGCTGGATTAGGACTTCCACCGGGCACAAAGCCCCACCTGTGAAGGTCACTTTCCCCAGGTCATGGCCAGGTCTGCTTGCCCACTCCACCCCACAGGGTTGTCCATCTTCCAGGACCCTCAGGCCCTCCCGAAGCCAGAAACCACCTGAAGAGGGGCGTTCAGATCTGTCAGAGCTGTGGCACACACGCAGGGAGGTGTGTGCGAGGGAGAGAGAGAGAGAGAGAGAGAGGGAGAGAGAGAATGTGGGGAGCTGGTTTGGAAACTCCAACCAAGGCCAGGAGAGCAGGACGCCCGGTGGAACCTACCTTCTCCCCAGAAACCAGCCATCACCCGGCCACCGCCTTCGGCCACCAGCCTGCTTGTCTGTCCCCTTTCGAAGGCCAGCGGCCAGCTCTTCAGAAGCAGAGAGGCTCTGCCTGTCAGGACCTGGACTCCAGCCTCTGCTGAGACTGAAAAAGCCACATAGCCACTCAAGAAAATTCTAGGCCTCTGTGGTTGGAAGTTTCCCCGGGGTGACACTGACCTGTCTTCACTCATTTCTCCTTTAGAGCCGTTCCTGCGGTGGTGACCTCCAGAGAGCCGCTGCTCTGTTTTAGTCTTTTTTCTTTTTCTTTTTGTACCAGGGATTGACTTCAGGGGCGCTTAACTCCTGAGCCACATCCCCAGCACTTTTTAATATTTTATTTAGAGACAGGGTCTCGCTGAGTTGCTTAGGGCCTCGCTGAGTTCTGAGGCTGGCCTTGAACTTTCGATCCTCCTGCCTCAGCCTCCAGAGCCTCTGAGATTACCTCCCAACCTGTTTTACTTTATTCTTAAGGGACAGTGCTTACCACCACATTGGGTGCTCATTATCTGTCTCTGCTTCAGCCACATTTTTCCTTTTTAATTCCTTGTTTCATTTTCTCTCACTCTCGCCCCCTCCTTTCTTTCATGTACTTCTAAAATACAGATTTTAGTCTGTTCAGTCTTGGGCCTGGTAGTTTATTCCACATTTCTGATAGGTTGGTTGTCTTTGTACCACAGTCTGTTCTGAATCTCAGCAGCTCTCCCTCTATCTCTTCCTGTCTGGTGAATTTTTTCCTTTAGTATTTGAGTTTCAGATTCTAGGACTTTTTTTTTTTTTATTCATTGTACACAAATGAGGTACAACTTTTCATTTCTCTGGTTGTACATGAAGTAGAGTCACACAGCTCGTGTAATCATACATGTACATAGGGTGATGATGTTTGTCTTATTCCACTATCTTTCCTTCCCCCTGCCCCCTCCCCACCCCTCATTTCCCTCTACACTTTCCATCCTTCCTCCATTCTTCCCTTACTCCCACCCTGGTTATGTATCATCATCCACTTATCAGAGAAAACATTTGGCCTTTGGTTTTTTGGACTTGGCTTATCTCACTTAGCATGATATTCTCCAACTCCACCCATTTGCCAGCAAATGCCATAATTTTATTCTTCTTTATGGCTGAGTAATATTCCATTGTGTACATATACCACAGTTTCTTTATCCATTCATCTATTGAAGGGCATCTAGGTTGATTCCACAGTCTAGCTATTGTGAATTGAGCTGCTATGAACATTGATGTGGCTGCATCACTGTAGTAATCTGATTTTAAGTCCTTTGGGTATAGGCCAAGGAGCAGGATAGCTGGGTCAAATGGTGGGTCCATTCCAAGTTTTCTGAGGAATCTCCATACTGCTTTCCAGAGTGGCTGCACCAATTTGCAGTCCCACCAGCAATGTATGAGTGTGCCATTTTCCCCACATCCTCGCCAACATCTATTGTTGCTTATATTCTTGACAATAGCCATTCTAATTGGGGTTAGATGAAATCTTAGCGTGGTTTTGATTTGCATTTTCTCTTACTACTAGAGATGTTGAACATTTTTTCATATATCCATTGATTGCTTGTAAATCTTCTGTGAAGTGGATCAAGGACCTCGGAATTAGACCAGAGACCCTGCACCAAATAGAAGCAAAAGTAGGTCCAAGTCTTCATCATATTGGCCTAGGACCTGACTTCCTTAACAAGACTCCCAAAGCACATGAAATAAAATCAATAAATGGGATGGATTCAAACTAAAAAGCTTTTTCTCAGCAAAGGAAACAATCAGCAATGTGAAGAGAGAGCCTACAGAGTGGGAGAAAATCTTTACCACACACACTTCAGATAGAGCACAAAATCCAGAATCTACAAAGAACTCAAAAAACTTAACACCAAGGATACAAATGACCCAACCAATAAATGGGTGAGGAACTGAGCAGACACTTCACAGAAGGTGATTTTGAAAATGATGACTTTTGAAAATGTCACACAATTTAAACGGATTTGATTTTACCTGTTCTGGAGCATTTTGTGGCAATGATTCCTGGTCCCAAACATCCGTCCTGTTGCCACAGTACCATTTTTTAAGTGGTTAGTGTGGGGGAGGGGAGGAAAGGGATGGTGCATCTGGTTTCTCTTTAAATTTTCCAACAGAAGCAGGGACCACGACGTCCCCCCGCTATTAATTTTCTTTTCTTTCTTTCTTTTTTTTTTTTTTTTTTTCAGAACCGGGTATTGAACTCAGGGACACTCGGCCACTGAGCCACATCCCCAGCCCTATTTTGTATTTTATTTAGAGACAGGGTCTCACTGAGTTGCTTAGGGCCTTGCTAAGTTGCTGAGGCTGGCTTTGAACTCGTGATCCTCCTGCCTCAGCCTCCCAAGTGCTTGGATTACAGGCGTGCGCCACCGTGCCCGGCCCCCCGTCTATTAATTTCCTAGGACAGCCATGACAAAGCTCGACTGGTCGCATGGCTCCTGCCACACAAGCTTATCATCCCTGGTCCTGGAGGCCCAGCCCAGAGGCAGCAGGGTTGGCTTCCCCCTGAGCCTCTCTCTGTGGCCTCTTCTCCCCGCGTCCTCAGAGGTTGTCCCTCTGAGGGACATTCCTGTCTGTGTCCTCGTCTCCAGATAAGGACGTCGGTCCTAAGCAGTCAGTGACCTCATTTCACCTTAATTTCCCCTTGAAAGATCCTGTGTCCAAATACGATCCCACTCTGATCCCTGGGACTGGGACTTCAGTGTCTGAATTTCAGGGAGGCACAATTTCAACCCATAATGTCCCCTGCCTCCTCCCACTCCGGCCACCTCTCCAAGGGCCACCAACAGCCATTCTGTCATTTTGAGATCTATATAAAATACTACCTGAACTTAGTTACTTAGAGTGACGATCATTTAATTATATCTCATGATCTTAGAGATGGACTGGCCCAGTGCCTGCTCCCACTCGGGTCCCCCACGGGCGCTGCCAGTCGATGGCCAGCTGGAGTCCCTTGGAGACTTCTTCATTCACTGCCTGCTATCTGGGCTGGGGCGGCCGGAACAGGCTCGGGCTAGTTGCTCAAGGGTCTAGGTGTCCTCGCAGCCTCTGCTGGAGGCCAGCAGGGGCTTTTTCAGGGGCTGAGATTCCCTCCCAGCGAGTGGTTCAAAGATGGAAGCTGCCAGGCCTCCTGGGGGCGGGGCCTGGAGCTGCCGCAGAGCAGAGTCCCCTCCGACGCTTTCCCTTGGTTAATACAGCCACAGGCTCCCCCGGGAGCCCACAGACAGAGTGGATTCCACACGCTGCCTCGTTGTCTCCCAGATTCCCACCCAGGAGCATGTTCTGAGGCCAGCTTCCAACTCATGATCCTCCTGCCTCAGCCTCCCGAGCCCTGGGACTACAGGCCTGCACCACTGCCCCCGGCTCGGACTGGGAGCCTTTAACTTCCGCCCTCCCTGCCCTGCTCAGCACCCACGAGGCTGACTTTCGTGGCTTCCGAGGACCCACTGACATGCCCTCTGGTCCCATGTTAGATCCAACCAACGGCAGAGGCCAAAAATTTTCAGAGGGAGGAAGAGAAGCGGGTGAGGTCCAGGCCTTTCTCTAGGCTCGGCCTTGCCGGGGTTGGCCTCCGCTCCCCCAGCCCTGTCTGTCTCCGGACCCCTCCCACCTAGGAGTGGGGACGGGCTGCCTTCCCTGGGCAGTTTCTGGTGGCTTCTCTCCTCCGCCTTCATGCCCGCCTCCGTCATCCTCTGCTGTGACTCCGACACAGACCCAACTGGTGAGGACAGCGGGCTTCTCCAGCTCCCGTTCTGGAGGCTGGGAGAGCCAGAGCCTGACACCAGCAGGTGACCACGGTCCTCTGGCTGCGTCACCTTGCCAGACAGAGCAGGTGAGTGTGGAGCCTGCAGGATCACAGGGCCACCCCGTGACGGCGCGTCCAGCCATTGCTGGATGAGCGGTCACCCATCGGGAGGCTGTGCCTCAGCCTCCCCAGGCCGTCTCCAGCTGCCATCATGGATTTAGTGGCAAAATTTGCAGCACATGAACTTGGGGGTGGAGCGAAGCCACGGCACCTTGTTCGAGGCCCCCGTGTCCAGTTTGAATGGCCACCTGAGTGCTGCCTGTGTTCCCAGAGGGCCCTCCCTGATCCGCTCCACCCCTCACTGCCTGCCCTTGAATTTGGTGCTCCTGACCTTGCCTTGCCCCTGGCCTGCTCTCGGGCAGTTCTCTGCTGTGTCCAGGGTGGCATGGCTGAGCGGGGACCTCCAGGCTGGAAAATGGGGCAGGAAGGAGCCAGGACGGTCACATGGCTGGCTGGGGACTTATTTGAAGGTGACCCTTTGGCCTGTCACGCACTCTCAGTCAAGGGTCCCGGGACATGCGGCTGGGAGGGAGGGGTGACTCACACACACCTCTGCCCCTCTCCCTCCCGCCGTCCTGGCCCAACTGACTGGCTATGGGGCTGGGGCTGGGCCACCAGGGGCTCACACCCACTTCCTGTTGGGGGGGCCACATGGGTTTGGAGACCCGGTGGCCCGGGGTGGGGAGTGACTACTGGCCTTTGGGTCTCTGCAGACAGAGCAGCCCGGCAGCCTTTCCCGACGGGCAGCAGGGCAGACAGGGTCATGCAGAGGTGAGCGCCTCCCGTCGCTTCCTGAGTGGCCACCATTAGACCTGGAAAGGATCGGCCTCACTCATTCACTCAACAAACACATGCGGAGCCCCTGCTCTGCCCCCGAGGAGGCAGCCGTGAACAGAAGAGGTGGAATCTTTGTTTGGGGGGAACATACATTCCAGTGGAGACCAGAAAGCAAATAACTATTTAGTGTTTTAGAAGTGATGGTGCTTAAGAGAAGAGGAGGATTGAGGAAGGTCAGGGAAGGACATCTAGGGAGGTGACTTTGGAGCCAAGATGAAGGAGTGAGGAGGGAGCCCTGATATGTTCAGGGACAGGGACCGTGGCACAGGCCTGCAATCTCAGCTGCTCGAGAGGCTGAGGCGGGAGGACCACTTGAGCCCAGGGTGGGCAACACAGAGACAACCCGTCTCTAAAAAAATTCTGGAAGCTTGTTCTGTGCATAGGGAAGAGCCAGTGCAAAGGCCCTGGGGTGTGCATGGAATGCTGAAGAACTGCAGGAACCTCAGGAAGCCAGCATGGAGGTGGAGAGAGTGAGAAGAGGGTGATAGGAAAGGGGCTCAGAGAGGTCATGAGCAGAGCCTGAAATGTTCTTTTAAAAACAACTTGAGATGCAATCTACATGCCATACGATCCCTCTGTTTGAAGGATATAATTTGGCAGCTTTGAATATATTAACGTGTGCGAGCACCGTCGTAGCCAGCTCAGAACATTCCCGTCACCTCAACAGAATTTCCTGCCCTTCAGCTGTTACTCCCTCCCCCACTCCCACCCAAGTCCTAAGCAACCACCCATCTTCCTTCTGTCCAGCAGATCCACCTTTTCTGACATGTCCTGACAACTGAAGCACACGCTACCTGACCTTTGGGCCTGGCTCCTTTCACTCAGCATTAAGTTCTTGGGGCTCCTCCATGCTGTAGCATCTATCAGGGCTTGGCTCCTTTTCATGGCTGAATAATATTCCACCATGTGGACCAATCACGCTTTATTTCCATCCATCCCCTGATGAGCCTTTGGGTTGTTCCCATCTTTAGGCTGAAATGAATCGAGCTGTTGGAAACATCACGCACACCTTTGCCTGTGGACACGGGTTCTTTTCTTTCCCTAGGGGTGGACTTGGTGGGTGTTGGGAACCGTGTTTGGCCACTTGAGGAATTCACATGAATGTATGTGCATGAACATACTTCTTGCGGCTGAAGAGCGGCCACTTTCACTCTTTTAAATGACTGTTTAACAGTCCACTGAGTTTAAGAGTCTTAATATAATCATCTATCTTAAAATTTGGTCTTACATAGTGTCTAGATTTTTTGCTTAATTAAGTAATACTACTAAAAACATCTTTTATTTTATTCTTTTTGAACCAGGGATTGAACTCAGGGACACTTGGCCACTGAGCCACATCCCCAGCCCTATTTTGTATTTTATTTAGAGACAGGATCTCACTGAATTGCTTAGGGCCTCGCTAAGTTGCTGAGGCTGGCTTTGAACTCTTTGCGATCCTCCTGACTCAGCCTCCCAAGTCCCTTGGATTACAGGCGTGCGCCACCACGCCCTGCTTAAACATCTTTAAATATCTACATGTGAGGTGGAGGCTTCCTCTGTCCCAGCTCCATGGATGCTGGACCAGGTCACTCTCTGCTTGGTGTGGAGGTGGGCTGTCCTCTGTGCTGTAGGAGGCTCTCTGCCTCCTGGCCTCTACCATCACACGGCAACTCCTTCACCCCAATTTGACAACCAAAACTGTCTGCAGACATTGCTAAATGTCCCCTGGGGACAGAACTGCAGCTCACTGGGAAGCACTGTGCTAGCTATCTCACTCAGGAGAACCCAAGACTGAGGTCCTGCACACAAAGCCTCGAGGCTGGAGGCACTAAGGAATGGGCTCCCAGCAGGAGGTTCCTGGGGCTTTGTCGGGAGCACCGGGGAACAGAACCCTGGAGCAGGCAGTGCTGGGGAGGCCTGCACCCCACACCAGAGGCAAAGGGTGGCTTCCTCTGCACCCGCGGGGGCTGCCACTCCCCGTCCCTGGGAAGGGCTGCGGCCACCCCAGCTGGGCGCTGCTCCTTTAGACCGTGATGTGGGCCCGCAGCCTGTCCCTCGTGGGGTCGCCGTGAAGAAGCCCGTGGGGCTCAGGTCCTGCTGTCACTTTGGAAATGAAGAAAGGGAGGGAGGGAGCCAGCGGGCCTGGGGTCCCACCCGGCCATGGCGTGGAGTGCGGCACTCATGGGCAGAGCATGAATGGCAGCCCAGACGCACCAAGGTTATTAATAGAGCTGGTGGAGGGAGCGGAGGACACACTGTGCCCAGAGGACACTCAGGAACAGGCCGGTGCGCCAGAGGAAGCCCTGGGACCGCCCGCTGGGAGGGGGAGGCCCCGGTCCTCTGGCCGGCCTTCCTGCCATGACCAGGGAAGGTGCTCAGAGCCTAAGGCCCTCTGAGGCTGCTGTGTCTTCCTGCACACGGTTGGTGGCCCAAAGTCCCCTCCTGCCCCCATTGAAAGGGTCAAGTGGAGCAACGTGAGGGGCTGGGAGAATAGCAAGGGCATGTCGAGAAAATTAGGAAGGGACGTTACACCAATTCAAAGTGTCCCCCAGATTCCTGTCCATCCAGAACCCTAGAATGTGGCTTTGTCTTGAAAGAGGATCTTTGCGGACATCATTTGTTAAGATGAGGTCCCCGGGTGGCTCACACCTGCAATCCCAGCAGCTCAGGAGGCTGAGGCAGGAGGATCACAAATTTGAGGCCAGCCTGGGCAACTTAGTAAGACGCTGTCTCAAAATAAAAAATAAAAATGGTGGGGATGCAGCTGTGTGGTAAAGAGCCCTGGATTCAACCCCAGTACCACAACACAGAACAAAACCAAAAATAAAAGGTGAGGTCCTCGCTGGGCGCGGGGGCACACCCCTCTACTCCAGTGTCTCAGGAGCTGAGGCAGGGGGATTACAGATTTGAAGCCAGCCTCAGCAATTTAGTGAGACCCTGTCTCTAAATAGGGGTGGGGATGTGGCTCAGTGGTTAAGCACCCCTGGTACCAAAAAAATAAAATAAAATCAGAAGAGGTCCTAGAGGATTGGGGTGGGCCTCAGTCCAGCATGGCTGGTGTCCTTATAAGAAGAGAGACACAGTCGGGAGGCTGAGTCAGGAGGATCACGAGTTCAAAGCCAGCCTCAGCAACTTAGCGAGGCCCTAAGCAACTCAGTGAGACCCTGTCTCTAAATAAAATACAAAATAGGGCTGGGGATGTGGCTCAGTGGCCGAGTGTCCCTGGGTTCAATCCCCAGTTCCCCCCCAAAAAAAAAAAAGATAAAGAAGAGAGACACAGAAAGACGCTCAAGAGAGGCCTCGTGACAATGGAAATCAGGGTGACGTGTCTTCACCCCAAGGAACACCAGATTCCCAGCAGCCCCAGAATAGAAGAGGCAGGGCCCCCAAGACTTCAGAGGGAGCTGGGGCTGCTGCAGGGAGGACGTGACAGGGGCCTGGGGCCAGCTTGGCTGGGTCCGCCCTGTGCCTTGCGGGCTGCTCGCTGCGTAGGTGAATCCCAGGTCGGCTGCAGGAGCTCCCTGCCCGCAGCTCTTGGGACTTGGAGCTTGAGGTTCTGAAGCGCCTTCCACTGAGGCGGGGCTCAGGTGCCAGCTCCCTCTCTCAGCCTCTCTCCCTCCCTCACACTTCCCCTCCTCCTGAATCTAAACGGGCTTGGGACTGGCAGGGGTGACCCCGGGAGTGTCGGGCCAGGCTGTACCAGTTGAAGCCGCCCCTGCCTCCCTCACTGGGACACCCGCACAGGCACCCAGACAGATGCCATAATGGTGGAACGTCCATCTGCCCATGTCCAGTTCTTTGATCCCAATGCCCAGGCTTCTCTCATCTCGGGAAGTAATGGCTCTGAGGCTCACGTGCCCATTGTTCCCTCCTCCTCTTCCCCTCAGTGGGGGTCAGGAGAGAGGGAGAGACCTTACCCCTCATTGCCAAGAGTGGGACAGGCACCTGGGCTCCCAGAGGGACTTTGGGGTGGGAAAAGAGTGGCAGACCAGGCGGGGTAGCGCACGCCTATAATCGCAGTATCTCAGGAGGCTGAGGTGGGAGGATCACAAGTTTGAGGCTAGTGTCAGAAACTTAGTGAGGTCCTAAGCAATTTAGGGAGATCCAGTTTCAGAATAAAAAATAAAAAGGGCTGAGGATGTGGCTCAGTGGTTAAGCATCCCTGGGTTCAATACTCAGTATAAAATAAAATAAAATAAAACAAAATAAAATAAAATAAGAGTGGCAGACGTCCCCAGAGTGGAGCCACTTATGACCATAAAGCTGACCAACAGCTTACCATCCCCCTCGGCCATTCCTAAGCCCACTGAGGTAGGATCATTTTTTTGGCTTGACATGAAGGGGCTTTGCCGGAACTCCAGGCTTCTGAAGGATAATTTAAAATACTGAATTCACCAGTGGTGACCGATGACAGCTGCTCTGAGGACCCCCTCAGTCCCCTGGCTCTCTGACCCTGGGGTAAGGGTCCTACTCACTGTCCCCACCCCAGCCACACCACCCCTGGTGGACTTGTATCCGGTCCCCGAGGCATCTGTGGTGTGGACCCGCAGCCCCGCAGCTTTCTCTCTGGGCCAGTTCTCAGCTTCGTGTCCCCGGGTTGGCCCCTGTCACCCAGCACCTCGGCTATTCTTAGTCTCAGAAGCAAACAAACAATGAAGATTCATTCAGAAAAGGAAGCTGAGGTCCGGGAACGCCCGCCCTCCGTGTGCTCACAGACACCAAGAGCCTTGGGGGTGGGGCCTGGGAACCGGCCACGGTGCCAGTGGGGCGCACGCAGCAGAGGGCACCTCTGCCTGGTGCCCGGTCAGTGCCCTGAGAGGACGCTCTTTTTCGCTGAGACCCAGGAAGGCCAGGTGCCTCCCCGCAGCCCCTGGGAGATGGTGGCGGCCAGTCAGGTCAATCCAACCTCTGCTCTCACCCTCCGCTCTGTTCCCAAAGGGCTCCCCAAAGTCTCAGGAAGGTGACCTTCAGCTGGCAGGTGGCCTTGGGCTGGCAGGTGCTGCCAGGCAGGGCCCTTCAGTGATCTCTCAGTGGACGTGGGTGCAGCCGCCCACACCCTTCTGGGTCCAGAGACCCACGCTCAGGGCTTTGGCGGGGGGAAGGCTTGGGGCCCGACCTCAGGCTCTGTCCACGGGCACAGGGCCTTATCTCATCTGCAGGGCCCGGGGCGCCTCTGTTCAGATGCAAGAGAAGAAAGACAGGGCAGGGCCCAGGGAATGTTCCAGGTGGCAGGAATCCCAGGCCTCAGGCCGTCGCTGTTCAGACAGGACCTCTATCCTCTCTCATCGACCCAGAGGTGTTGTGCAACCGCTGTCTGCCAGGCCCAGACGAGACCAGGAATGGCCGCATCCGGGGGACTGGGACAGGAGTCCTTTCCATGGAGGTGACATCTAAACTGAGTCCCAAGGAGGGAGAAGGGGCCAGAGCAAAGAGCAGGAGCTGCTGAGCTGGAGGGCAGAAGAGGCTCAGAAGGCCCAGGCGCTGGAGTGGGGGTGTGGGGTGGGCCAAGTAAAGGCCCCAAAGATTCCATGCCTGAATCCCGCAAGCTGCGAAGATCGGGGCACCTGGCGAACACAAGGTCAGATAAGGTGGCAGAATTAAGATCCTTCACCAGGACCCTTCACGAAGGACCTCAAGATGGGGGACTGTCCTGCATCACCCAGGTGGGCCCCTCACGCACAGCTGTCCCCATGTGAGGAGGCAGAGGGAGGAGGCTGGCAAAGGGAAACCACAGCGGCAGTGTCCACCAGGCAGAGGTGGACGTGACACAGCCACAGCCAAGGCCCACCTGCACCCTGGACGCTGGAAGAGGCTGGAAGGATGCTCCCTGAGTCGGGGAGGGAGTGCAGGGCCCTTGCTGCCTGGTTCAGCCCAGCAATGCCGACTCCCTCTTCTGACCTGGAACTATGAGAAAATACATCCGTATTGTTTCAAGTCACCAAATTTTTTTGAAAATGTGTTAGCCACAAGAGGGCAAGGGGGAGAGTTACCAAGACAGGTCAGGCGTGGGAGGGAGTTTGGATTTTATTGCTGGTGAGTCTAGTCCACCTGCTCCTTCCTGTAGAGTGCTCCCCAGAAATCCTCACCCCTTTTAAAGGAATTAGAGGCAGGGGTTGTAGCCTAGTGGTAGAGCACTGGTCAGCATCTGCCGGGCCCCGCATTCAGCCTCTGGTGCTGCAAAGAAAGAAAGGAAGAAAGAAAGAAAGAAAGAAAGAAAGAAAGAAAGAAAGAAAGAAAG
>JAJEJO010000957.1:365913-376860 GCA_020662805.1 Glaucomys volans | reverse complement strand
GGGTCTGGACTCCGTGGTTCAGATTCTGGCTCCGAACGCTGTGGGGCAACTGAAGCTTCGAGGAGCGTGGAAGCTGATCAGGGACAGGAGCCACCTCGCGAAGGACTGTGCGCCCGGGGCTGAGGGACACGGTGCTCCGGCCCGACTTCCCAGGAGGGTGCCCTGCTCCCTACTGTCCCCTCTGCCCGTTTCCTCCAGGGTCCTTTCGGGCCAGGGAGACTAAGAGGAGCCCAGCCGGGCGCGGAGACCGCTTTTCCTCCACCGCGCGGACCGCGGACCCCTCTTGGCCGCTGGCCCCCCAGGCACCCGGGCCCGGGCTCTGCTCTGCCTGGATCCCGCCGTCGAGCGGAGCCGGCCTTTCTGGGACTCGTCCTCCCGCGCAGGGTCACGGCGCGGCCCTCCGGCGTCGGAGGGTCCCGCATGGACGAGGGACGACGCACCCGGATCCTCCTGCGCCCGGCCGGGCCCGGGAGGGGAACGGCGGGAGGAGCCGGCGCGCTCGGGCCGCTGGGCGGGCACCGCAGCAGCACCCGGCCCAGGCCCGCTACACGGTGGGGCCACCGAGGCCCCCACGGGCACCGCCGAGCCGCCCAGCCGCCCACAGCTCGGAGGAGCCCCTGGACGCGAGGTCGGCTGTCCGCGGTGCTGAACGGGGCGCCGCCGCGGTCCCGGCCGGGCCTCGGCAGGTGCACGGGATTCCGGAGCTCCGACGGAGCGCAGCGCGCTCCCTGCCCGCAGTCCCGGGCTGGGGGACCAGAGCCCGCCTCTGGAGCGTCAGATGGTCTCACGGGCCAGCCCATGTGGTCATCACGAGCACCCCTGCTCAGATCGCTGCTCTCCGCCCCTCAACTCAGCGCCCCCAACTCTTTTTTGGAGACGGACCCTCAACAGGGCTGCAGAGGTCTCCTCCCCGCGACCCCGTGTCCCGCAGGACTCGCCCCTCCAGCACCTTAACTAGTCACCAGCAGCTGGGCTGGGCCACAGGGGCGCGGGGCGCGGCTGGTGGAAAGCAGGAGGGAAGAGTAGAAGAGCCAGGCGAGGAGGGAGACCCGGGGACAGGCGCGAGTCCACGTGAGGCCGCCGCCTTCCTAAACGCCTTCAAATACTAGGCTCCCGTCACCCTTGGAGTCCGGGCCCTTATTGTCCTCTCTGCGTTGACCACCCTCCTCGCCCCCGGGCCGGTGTGTGAGCACCTCAGCCCTCTCCTTCCCTCCCCTCAACATGACGACTCCTTTTTCCTTATTACAAAAGCAACTCGCTTCGTGCTGGGAATAAATGTATTTGTGATGGTTAACATTCTGATGTTTCCTCTTCTTTCACATGCACGTGAAGCTCGTTATCAGCTTATTTAGCACATCTTTATACTCTCATGTCTTTCTCCTTTCACTCATTTATTTCTTGCTTTTTAACCTAATGAGTTGTGAGCAAATTCCTGTGTCATTTTAAAAAATTTTAAAGACTTCAAAATATTCCATGTTGTTGAGCTCCTGCCATTCAGTTAGTCGCCCTCTGCCAAAGGTTCTATGGTTTCTTTTCTTTTCTTCACGTTTTCTTTTTTTTTTCTTCATTTTTTAAAAAGTGCATTCCTTTGGCTGGGCACGGTGGCACAGGCCTCTAATCCCAGCTGCTGGGGAGGCTGAGGCAGGAGGATCTTGAGGTCAAAACCAGTCTAGCAAAAGCGAGGCGCTAAGCAACTCAGTGAGACCCTATCTCTAAATAAAATACCAGAAAGTTCTGGGAGGCTGGGGATGTGGCTCAGTGGTGGAGCACTTGCCTAGCATGTGTGAGGCCCTGGATTTGATCCTCAGCACCACAAATAAGTAAATAAATAAATAATAAAGACGCATCAACAACTAAAACAATAAAAGAGCTGGGGATGTGGCTCAGTGACCGAATGCACCTGAGTCAATCCCTGGTGTCCACTCCTTTGCACACGAATTTTTCTGCATCTCTAATTCCTGAGGATATATTCCCAAATGTGAGGTTGTGGGCGTGAAGTAGAAGGACCTCCAAAACACCTTACGGCTTGCTGATGCACATGGCCAAGTCGGACTCTACTCAGACCCATCCAGTTTCCATTGCTCCCCGCAGTGTCTGCACACGGCCCTCCTCAGTTACGATGACTTTAAATGTATTTGCTGATCCAATAGCTGAAGTGCGGCTTCTCAGAGCTGCTTAGACTGCATTCCTCAGACTACTAGTAAGGCGAAACACGTTTCCACATTTTTTAGACATGTCTATTTCTTCTGAAAATCGTTCTGCTCTATTGTCAATTATTTGTAGTTCAATGTGTAGCTCAATGCGTGCTAATTTGTAGACACTTTTGACATGGTGCAAGTATGAGCCCCTTGGTGAACTGCCACTTTTATCCTGTTGATGTATCTGGTTTTGTATGTGGGTGTGGTGCTGGGATTAAACCCAGGGCCTCATGCACGCTAGGCAAGTGCTCTACCACTGAGCTACCTTGGATGGTAACTTTTTTGCTTTATTTTTGACATATAGAATTTTTAAATGTCAAATATATTTACATTACCTTTTTTCAAAACTTTATTGTGGTAAAATATAAAACATATAACATAAAATTTACCATCTCAAGCATTAAGTGCACAGTTCAGAGGGGCCATGGTTTGAGTGTACCCCCCCATGTGTTGGAGGCTTAATCCCAAATTCATATGCTAATATATTTGGAGGTGGGGGCTTCGGGAGGTGATGAGGATTGGCTGAAGTCAAGGGGATGGGACCCCCACGTGGCAGTAAGAGAAAGAGAAACCTGAGCCAACTGGGCTCCTTCTGCCTCACCTTGGGAGCCCTCTGCCATGTTATGATGCGGGAAGAAGGCTCTCACCAGGTGCAAAGCAAATTCTGGTGCCAGACTCTTGAACTTCCCAGCCTCCAGAACCAGGAGCCAAATAAACATCTATTCTTTATAAATTTCTCAGCCTCAGGTATTTTGCAACAGAATCGGACTAAGGCAGGTGATGTGAAATGCGCTCATAAGGTTGTGCAACTGTCAACCCCGCCTCTCTCCATATGAAACCTTATACACTCACACTCCATGCCTATTCAACAAGGGCTCTCAGTTCCCTTTCTCAGTTCCTAGAACTCACTTTGTCTCTGCGATTTTAACTACTCCAAGTACCTTGCGTAAGTGAAATCATGCAGTGTTTGTCTTTTTGTGACTGGCTTTTCTCACTTAGCACAATATCTTTAGGGTTCACCCATATTATAATGTATTGCAGAATTTCCTTCCCTCGGAGGCTGAATAATGCCCATTATCATGGATACACCACATTCTGTTTATCTCTTCATCCATCAGTTTTTGTTTTGTTTGTTTGTTTTTTGGTACTGGGAATTGAACCCAGGTCTGCTTTACTACTGAGCCACATCCCCAGTCCTTTTTTATATTTTTTTAGAGGCAGGGTCTCACTGAGTTATTAAGTGCCTCCATAAATTGCTGAGGCTGGCTTTGAACTCGAGATCCTCCTGCCTCAGCCTCCGGAGTTGCTAGGACTACAGGCATGTGCCACCTCGCCTGGCAGGACATTGACATTTCTTTTAGGATGTTCTCTCCAGATCACATATTCACCTGATTACACACATTTGTGTGCATATATATAGGCATGGAATTTAAAGATTTAACTTTCAGATCCCCTTGGAGCTTGATTTTGTATATGGCTCAGGGAAGACTTTAACTTAATGTCTGTTAAAATTGTTACCTAAACCAGGCATGTTGGCACACATCTGTAATCCCAGCAGCTCAGGAGGCTGAGGCAGGAGGATTGCAAGGTCAAAGTGAGCCTCAGCAACTCAGTGAGAACCTGTGTCAAAAAAGGGAGAAAGAAAGAAGAGGGTTAGGGATGTGGCTCAGTGGTAAAGTGCCCCTGGGTTCAATCCCCAGTGCCAATAAATAAATAAATAATGAAACCAGAGCTTAGGATACAGCTCAGTGGTGGAGTCCTTAGGTAGCATGCACAAGATCCTGGGTTCTACCCCCAGCACAGCAAAGGAGAGGGAGGAAGAGGTGTAGGCAGAGTGGAGAAGGAATGTAGTCAATGTGGGCATCTTCGAGGTGGAGAGGTGATGGAGCAACCAGAATCAGCCCCGGGAGACAGGTTCTGTGACGCAATCTCAGCTTTGGTCAGGAAGCATACATGCTTTATAGAGGTAGGGAGCCAATGAGCAAAGAGAGGCGGTAATGCAAGAGCCTATCCGAGTGATCCAGGCGGAAACTGCACAACGTGGAAGAAGGAAGATGGGGGATGGGGTGAGACTCTCCTGAGTCACTGCCCCATTGGCGGGGGGTCACTTGGGGGTGTGCCACCCAAGTCTGATAATCCCGGGTGTCCCACAAGATCTTGCCCACTCTGTAGCCGCAAGGACTCATGTGCCTCAGTGACTCTTCCCACATTTCCCACAGAGGAAGAAAAATACGGCCATATAAATTCTTTATTCAATAATAGTTTAAAATTACTTGTAATAGTCAAAAGCTGAAAACAACCCTATGATTAAGTGAACAGGTAAGTGAACTGTGGTAGATCCATGTGGTGGAATACTATTCAGTAATAAAAAAGGAATGAACTGTTGATAAACGCAACATGATGAATCTTGGAATAATGAGGAAAAATCAGGGAACAAGGTTCAACTCTATGATTCCATTTATTAAAATTCTGTAGAATGCAAAAATTGATCCAGACTGCAGATCAATGGTTTCCTGAAGATGTGTCAGGAAGGGAAGGTGGGAAAGATTACAAGGGGGCTCAGGGGACCCTTTGGCATGGTGGCCACCCATTGGGAATCAAGCCTTTATCACATGGGTCTTCGGGGACATTCCCTCTCTCCCTGCAATGCGGTGTGATGTTGTGTTGGGTCCCACTGTGACTTAAACCTTCTCACTGTCCCTGGCCTCACTCCTGGAGGAAGCCTCACCTCACAGAATCCCACAGCAAGCTTCCGAGGCAGGGGCTGTCCTCACTCCGTTTTTTCCATGGAGAACTAAACTGAGTCTTCAGAATTCTGGGGTCACTGCCCCCCCACCCTTATTGAATACCTCTATAATTTCAGAAAAGCCATTACTTAAAGTCCTGCACTTATTTTTGTAAGATCTTGGGAAAAAACTGATGATGGGGAAAAAATTCCCCAATCAATAGAGGCCACGGGCCAAAACCTCAGCCTGGACGTCACCCGTGATGACACGCCCCTTTCAGACCAGGAAGGGCCCCCCCTCTCCCCGGCTTCTGCTTTAGCTTCCTGCGGCTGCTGTGACCAAGGACACAAATGCCCTCTTTTACAGTTCAGGGGTCAGAGGTCACTGGGCTACAGGCGAGTCACGGTGAGGCCGGGTCTTCTGGAAACCGAGGGGAGCGTCCGTCTCCCGCCCTCTTGGGCGTCCAGCTCTGAAGGCCGCCTGCATCCCTCCGCTCGCCATCCTTCCTCCCTCTGCAGAGCACGACTCGCCCATCTTCGACTCCCTGTCAGAACGGCGCCTCCTGCGCTGTGGTCAAATCTCCCTCCGCTTCCCTCTCAGAAGGACAGTCCTTCATCTCATCTGCCCTCTCTCCCATGGGGTCACATTTTTGGGTTCTGGGGATTCTGAGCTGGATATATTTGGAGCCTCCTGTCCAGGCCTCCGGAACTGAGAGCAGGGGAGGAGCGCTGCAAGGCGTGGGAGAGGCCGCGAGGTACCCGCCTCCGGCTGTTTCCTGGGCACTGAGGTGAACTCACGCAATGGAAGATTATACAGCAAGGAAGAAGGATGCACTAGCGCTAGATTTACAAAGACCAACCCAAATGAATCTTTAAAACTAAGCACTGTGTGGAGAAAAGCAAGTGGCATAGGATGGGTGATACTGCCTAAGGACAAACTGCAGAGTAACGGAGGGCATCTGCGTGGAAGAGGCCTGCCTGGCACACGTGAGCCCCTGGGCGGGACCCCCAGAGCTGCAAGAAGCAAACATCTTCCCAGTGCGCACGACCTGGCTGTTCCCTCTTCCCAAAGTGTCTGGTCCCCCATCAGCACGTCCGTCCCGCTCTCCCCCAGGAAGCCCTCTCTCCACCCATCGGATAAGCTCTGGCTGACCGACTATAGACGTGCGCATCCTGGGAGCCCGTGTCCAGGCGACAGACGCCCCTTTCTGGCCGGACCTGCGTGGGCACCGGCCTCCAGGCCTCCACACAGGGGCAGGGCCGGACGTCCTCCTCTCCACCCCCATCGCTGGTCCCGCAGGCCGTGGGCACCGGGGAGTCTGCGCCTTTGGCTGATGTGACTGATGCTGCTACGGGGGTTCCTGGGCCAGCGCCCGGGGTCCCTGCGTCCAGTCGTTCAGATACCTACCTAGGCATGGCGTGGCGGGGTCCTGCGGTCACTCAGTTTCACTTCCTGAGCGCCTCCAATCGGTCTTGCACACGGCCGCACCATTTCCCACTCCCAGCGGCCGGGTCCCTTCCCAGCGTCCCCACGGCTCCCAGCCCTGGGGATTTTCTGTTCTGTGCCTGGGGCTGTCCCAGGAGGCCGGGGAGGCGCCTTGCTCTTTATTTATTTACTAACTTAATTATCACTTTCATTTTTTTGGCACTGGGGACTGGGGAGCTTTTCTGCCCAGTCACATCCCCAGTCCTATTTATCTTTTGAGGGGGGGTCTCTCTAAGTTGCTTAGGGCTTCCTCACGCTGCTGAGGCTGGGCTCCAACTTGCCATCCTCCTGCCTCAGCCTCCCAAGCAGCTGAGACTGTGGGTGTGGGTCACTGCACCCAGCTCGGTCAATGTTTTTTCCAAAATAGAGAAGCAAAGGAAAAATGTCTTCCTGTGTTGTGGCTGAGTTTCATAGTCCATAAGGAGACCCCCCGGCCCCCGTTCAGGCTGAGAAGTCAGACCACTTGTCAGGCCGGTGGGAGGGGACAATAGGGAGGAGTCCTAGTCCCTTCCTGATGCTAGAACAAAACTCCTTAGACCGGATAAACAACAGACAGCGGCTTCTCAGGGCTCTGGGGGCTCAGAGTCCAGGATATGGCACTGGCCGACTCAGCGGCTGGCGGGGCCTGTGCCACGGCACTTCTGTGTCCTCGCAGGCAGAGGGATGAAGGGGACAAACTCACCTCCTCAGGCCCACCCAAGACTCCACCTCTTCACACTGTTAGATTCTTTTCTTTTTCTTTTTTTTTTTTTGAACCAGGGATTGAACTCAGGGACACTCGGCCACTGAGCCACATCCCCAGCCCTATTTTGTATTTCATTTAGAGACAGGGTCTCACTGCGTTGCTTAGGGCCTCATTAAGTTGCTGAGGCTGGCTTTGAACTCTCGATCCTCCTGACTCAGCCTCCCAAGTCACTTGGATTACAGGCGTGCACCACCGCGCCCGGCTACACTGTTAGATCCTTAGGCCACAGTAACTCCATTTTGAAAACCAGCACCTGCTGGCCCAGGCATGCCATCCCAGGAGGCACACCCTTCCCAGGAGGCCCACCCCAAAGAGTCCCTAACTACGAAGCCACAGCAAAGACGTCAGGTAGCAGTCACGGGGCCAGACGGTTACTGTCTAGCTGCTCCGCTATACGTGACTAGCTAGTTTAGGAGTCTTTCCTGCGGGCTGCGGCGCCTTGCAGGGGGGCGGTCCGGCAGACTCTCGCTGTCAGTGAACCTTTGTGTGAACTCAGAGCTGGGTCTCTCAAGGACATTGGCACGGGTCACCCTAACAATACTATCACCTGGGGGGTCAGAGATGTCCTGGTGGCCTGTGGACTTGGGAGCCTCCGCTCTCCCAGCGAGCTCCCCTGGACTCAGGGTCTGGGAGCTGGAGCGCAGGGTGGGGGAAGGAGGTGTAAAAGTGGCGTCTTGGTGAGAAGCAGAGCCACCAGGGTGTTGGGGGGGCCCAAGCCAGCTGGGTCCTCGGGCTTGTCCAGCATTCCAGCTTCCCCAGGGCAGGAGCTGGGGAGGAAGACTGGCTCCAGGGATGGCAACCAGGGTGGAGGGACCTGCCCCTTCCCTGTTACCCTGAGTGGGGTCCTCCCCTGACACCAGCACCCCATCTTCTCCCAGGCCTCTGCACCCCCTCCTCTCCTAATACCTCCTCTGCCCCGCCAGCCAGCCAGCCTCCCTCTGCTGCCTCTTCAGCTGCCTGCAGCCCTGCCTTGCAAGGGACACCCGGAGGACCTGACAGTCACCCTGCTGTGTGCCACCCGGAGCTTCCTCAGCCGCCCTCCTCCTCACCTGTTGCCCTCCGGGCCTTGCCTACCAGGCTTAACTGCCCAGCTTCCTAATTTGTCTCCCATGCTTCCTGCGCGCCACCCTTCAGCCAGCGGGTACCCAGTAGTGATTCCAGCCCTGCCCACCTCCCAGTCACCTGGAGGGACAGTGAACCCAGAGACGAGGGCCCACCAGCTGGGCTCCCAACAGATGCCTAGGTGACACTGCAGGTCCCACCCGCAGAGAACCAGAGCTTTCAAACACTGATCCAGTTGACAGGGGACAGACAGAGGTGAGCGGAGGGAACCTGAGGTTAAGGCGGTGATTCTATAAACTGGGGCCACTGTGCAGTGGCCCCAATAAAACTGGAGGGCAGGAGAGCCATGCTGTCCGTCTCCTCTCTGAGAGGACCCACTCTCACTAAGTTGCTGAGGCTGGCCTCCAACCTGGATCCTCCTGCCTCAGTCTCCCCAGTTGCTGGGATTACAGGGCCGGGTTCAAGCTCCCCCTCCCCCCCCCCCCCCCCCCCCCCCTCAAGTCCTAAAGAAATTATTTATTTAGAGTGCAGAGCGCCATATAAAACAAGGACAAAAGCCTCAGTAACTTACCGAGGCCCTAAGCAACTAAGCGAGACCCTGTTTCAAAATAAAAAATAAAAAGGTGGCTCAGTGGTAGAGCCTCTGGGTTCAACCCCCAGTGCCCCTAAAACAAGAGCAAAACAGAAACAAAGTCAGGCTTTCCTGGTTGCCCCGGGTTGCAACCCGCAGCCGAGGCTGCCTGGACTCCCGCCTGCCCCCTGGTGGAATCCTAGACCAGCGCAAAAGCGCGCCAACTAGAAACCGCGGCCTGACGACAGAGATCATTTGCATACCCACAATGCATTGCACACCAAGTAATTTTTTTTATTTTTTTTTACTTTAAATTCGCTAGATTTCCCTTTTATCATGAACCATATTTCTCAAAAAGTACATTTATGTTTCAACATTTGTGTGAGAAAAAGATAGTACACTAGCTCCTGGGACCACGAAGTCACCCTTAGGGAACTAGGTATAACAGTTACCCGAGGACTGTTGACCGGCAAAAGCCGGCATACTCTGGTTTCTCTTCAGATCGTATAAATCTTTCGCCTTTTACTAAAGATTTCCGTGGAGAGGAACAACTCTGAGTCTTAAACCAATTTTTTGAGGCCTTGCTTTCGGCAGGGCTACTAATGGTGGTTAAAGAGTAGATTTCCTGGCTTGGCGCGAGAAAGAACGTGGTTCTGCGTCAGGTTCACAGGACAGCGTGTGGGAAGGTTGAAGTTCTTGGCTTTCTAAGCACCTGACGGAATCCAGGACCTTCGTGACCCCAGCATTCCACTTATCGCGAAGCTTGGCGGCATTATCTTTAAAAAGGAGACTAGTTGGCAGCCTTTTCTAAAAGTACTTTTTTGCGGGGGTGGGACGAGGTGAGCTCGCCTTAGAACTAGACCATCTGTTACAGGTGGGTTTAATTAAGGTCAAGGGTATGTGAACTTCTAACCAATTCCTTTTTTGTCGTAGGTGGACACAATACCTTTATTTTATGTATTTTCATGTGCTGCTGAAGATCGTCCAGACTCGCTAGGCAAACTCTACCACCGAGTTACAATCCAAGTCCCTCTCTAACCAATTTGGCCAGAACTTAGTCCCCTGGCCTCACCCAGCTCGGAGGGTGCTGGGGAGTGCAGTCTCTCCTCTAAGCACCCAGAAAGCCTGCTAGTGATGCTGGATTCTGGGGGGCAGAGGCTGAATTCTGGGCGTGGGGGAATCTAGCACTCACTGCCTGTCCCAGCGAAGGCCGGAGGGAATCACCCCCAAGTTTCCTGTATGAGCCCCATTTCCCTCCAGGTGGGTCCCTGTGGCCAGCTTCAGGGAAATGGGGCTGTGCTGGCCCTGGAATAACCCCTCTGAGACCCTTTGATCTCCTGTGCAGTCAATCTGACGCCAGGCTGGAGGGTCCAGGGGCCCTTGCCATAGTCCATTCCCGCTGTGGAGTCCCAAACCCTATTCAAACAGAGGAGGGTGGTTCCCCTTTCCCCCAGTCCAGCTACTGAAAGATAGGAGATTACAGTGTCCAGTCAGGACTAAATGCTGGTGGCCACTGCTTCCTTTTGCTCTTGGGACCTTTAATACCCTCAAGCAGGGGTATTAACCGGTTGGTGCAGGACTCCTACGGCACGTGGACCTTTTCTCAGGAAAAGGTTTGAAATTAATAAAATACATCAGATTACAAATGGCCAGCTAGACTAAAATAGTTATGAAGGCATTTCTTTAAAAACAGCCCGGTGTAAGAATGGGGATGCAGCTTAGTGGTGGACCACCTGCCCAGCCTGCAAGTCCTGGTTCAATCCCTGGCCAAACAAAATAAAAACAGCCCACTAAAATGCACACCCAAATTTCAGACTCCAAATGCCAACGCCCCATTGGAAGGAAACCCGGCTGCCTGGGGACATGGTTGGCATGAGCCAGGAAGTATACTAACTTGAAGAGGCGCCCAGGGGGCAAAGGCGGCGTCATCTGACCATCGAGATTAATAAATGCAACATGCGTTTCAATCCTTGAGTTCATAACGAGTTTGTCGAAATCATGGAGTTCATGAAAACACTGAAAACAAAGATAAAGAACCTAACCCATCACCAGCATAAGATGCGGGAGAGCCGGGCGAGGTGGCGCACGCCTGTAATCCAAGCGACTTGGGAGGCTGAGTCAGGAGGATCGCGAGTTCAAAGCCAGCCTCAGCAACTTAGC
>JAJEJO010000957.1:325908-350257 GCA_020662805.1 Glaucomys volans | reverse complement strand
CTTCCTGGCCTGTCTGGCTGCATGTGCACCAGATGGGGACACAAATCCGGTCCAGGACTGTCAGTGTCTCGACAACACCAAGTGTTTTTCTTGATGTCAACCTTGAGTTTTAACTCATAAAATGACACAAGACACTAAAATCTCGTATTTCTAAAATGCCCTTAAATTGTGAATTATCAATGCAAAAACAAGAAATTTCACCTTGCATCTTGGGAAAAAAGTTCAACATGAGCCCCGGGTGGACAATGGGCGATTGTTTCCACTTTGGGTGGTGGACATTCCAAAGCCAGACAGAGCTTTCACAGTTGGGAATGGAAGGGTCACTAGGGGTGGCTTCCTGTGGGCTGTGAGTAGATACAGAACTGTTTGCCCTGCCCGAGGGCCAGCGCCGGCTGAAGGTGCCTGTCTGTGTGACCCTACAGAAGTGGAAAATTGAAAAAATTAAATATTACCAGGGTGGGAGCAGTGGTGTGCACCTGTAGTCCCAGCTACTGGGGAGGCTGAGGCAGGAGGCTACTTTGAGCCCAGGAGATTTGAAGCCAGCCCAGGCAACACAGCCAGACCCCATCTCAAGAGGGAAAAAAATTGGGCTGGGGATATAGCTCAGTTGGTAGAGTGCTTGCCTGTCAAGCACAAGGCCCTGGAGTTCAATCCCCAGCAATGCAAAAAAAAAGGGAAAAAAATTTCTAAAATCTTATTAGGAGTTCACACATCCCATGGAATATCCTCAGAGATGCATGGGAATCCGTGACCCTCTCTTACAGAAAGCAATAAATCTCTCTCCTCCTCCTCCCTTTATTAAGGACCAAACAAGACCGGCCTCATCCCTTAGGTGTGATGCAGATGATCAGTGCCCCCAGGCTCTAGTGGTTCTGAGGATGAACAAGTTCACGCAGGAAAAGCAAGCTTGGTGCAAGACCCATGGGAAGTGTCTGGGTGTGTAAACCTGCACAAACGCTTTTGCTACAAATGCTGGTGTAATAGACATATATCTTGGCCCACTGCTGGGATGATTCTCGGGAGCAATTCCTGGAAGCCAAACCCCAGGTCAGAGGAAAGGCCCATCACTGTGCTCTGAATTCCTTACCCAAACTCTCCAGGGTAGGAGCGGTGCTCACAGCCAGGGTGAGTTGCACAGTCACAGAAGGCCAGCGGGGCTAGAGCAAGGACTGGGCATCAGGCTTGGGTGTTGAATTTTGGCCCTGGGCCTCTGTGTTTCCATCCATAAAATGGGGATCACAAGGCAAAGGAGGGTTGCTCTGAGTCTTCAGCTGGACAAGTCCGTGGAACTTTTATCATACTCCCTGGTTTAAACGGATTGTTTGTTGTTTAACTTATTTTGGCTAGAAAACACCAAACGCCTATCCATGATGCACAATTCAAGAAGTACAAAATAGTGAAGGGTGACCGTGTACTCTGCCTCCCTCCTTCGGCCCCAGGCGATCTGTTCCTTCCTCCTGTGCAGCCACTGTCACCCATTCCTTGGATATTCTTCCAGATTCCTTGGAGAATCTTCTCTTTGCTTGTAGATATGTCCATTTTTTTTCTTTACATAGAAATTGTAGCATATGACATATACCTTCATATTATCTTCAACTTAAGGGAACAGTTAGGATTAAATGCCAGTGGGAGGTGACAGCCCATGTGGCAGCACAGAGTATGTCTCTCCCTCTGAGCTATGGCTCTTTCTCAAATGAATAAAGAAAATGAATAAAGAAGAGGTTAAACTCCAGCAAAGTCCTGCAGCACTGGACCGCTGTCCTCCAGCCTGGCTGTCTCTACACCTTCCTTGTAAAGCTGAGTCCTGCGCCTTTAACTATCCACAGCACGTGTTGCACGTACTGGGAGTAACATCTGGGTGGCAGCCACCACTGGTTAAAGAGACAGGCCTCCTGATGAAGCCTGGATCAGGTTCAAGTTTCAGCGATTCGGTGAAGGGAACAGGAAACAGATACTAAAGTAGTGGAGGGCAGGTTTTACCAGAGTGAATCCTTTCTTCTGGAGACTAGTAGCCTCCAAGAATAATTCCCCCTCCTGATTTATGATGATTCTGGGGATTTGGGCCATGTACCATCGCCGAAGAATTTTTTCTATCCTCAGCCCATCAGCAGCATCGTTGAATTCTGTCGGACAGGCAGTTAGAGCGAGTTCCAATGCTACCTTACTGTGGTCCCATGTCAGCTGAGAGCTTCAATTCTCTGAGCCCCAGTTTCCTCATTTTGCAAATGGGAACCACACTGCCTGACCTGCGGGCTGTTGTGAGCGTGACAAGACAGACAGCTCTGAAAATGGAACCAGTCAGCACAGGCTTCCTTGTCCTGCCCCGGCTCTTCCTTGCATTTCCTCCGTTGAGGGTTTGGAATCTCAGCCTGCAACCTCCTGAATTCAAAACATCCGGTGGATTCTGGCACCAAGTACTGTCCCCAGCTGCAGAAACTCCCAGCCCTGGGTCCCAGCTGGGCAGCAGAGGCCCTTCATTCTGCTCACATCTCTTCCCTTGACGTGCCTTGTAGCCCTGATCTTGCTGCTGGTCCCCCCAAGTTTCACTTCTGCCATCTGCACAATGAGCACATCTCTCCATAGTGAGAGGATCTTCAAGATTCCCAGCGATGGTACCCGTCTCCTTAAAATAACACCTGTTCCTTTTGTTTCAATTGCACAAATACTGCATATTCATTGTAAAATTTTAAAAATAGAAATAAGAAAACAAAAATTACCTAGAAGGGGCTGGAGATACAGCTCAATTGGTAGAGTGCTCGCCTTCCAAGCACAGGGCCGAGGCAGCACCACACACAGAAAACAGTACCTAGAAATGACACAAGGATTATATACACACAGATAGCGCACACACACACACACACACACACACACACATGCTTGTTTGTTTTAAAGAATCCCATGACCTGGAAGTAATCACTCCAACATTAGACTGCAACTTTGTCCTGGCACTGTTTCTGAGTAGCTCCATGGATAAGAACGTGTCTATACTGAGTGGGACCATATCGCAGGGTCCTGGGGGTGGAGTACGTCTTCCCAGGTGTGGGCAGCACCCATGCATGCTCTGTGTTGTCATGGACCTCAAGCACATTGCCCTCTGCCCTCCCCGCCAAAGTCTAATCTGCCAGAAGGAGACTTCTGGGTCCCTTCTGAGGTCTCTTCCAAGGACAGGAGGACCTCACCCAGAGGTTGATGCCCCTAGCTGAGGCAGGGATCAGGAGCCCTTGCACTGGAGACCCTTGAGCTGTCTGTTGGGCTTTCGGTCCTTCCATCATTGATTCCCTGGTTGGTTCACTCATCAGCGCTGAATCCCCAAAGCACGATTTTCCTTGGCTCAGAAGTCTGCGTCTCAGGGACATCAAGCCAGGTTAGGTGATTCCTTTTTGGGGGTGGGAGTGGGATTTCGGCATTTCCAGCGTTCTGCAGGGCCACAGCCGGGGCCCCATGCTCCCTCCACATCCCTGAGCGACCCAGGCTCAGATCCTCTCCCCTTGGGTTTGGGGAAGAACTAAGGAAATCCCAAGGGTTTGTCCCTAGGGCCGCTTAAAGTGCGCTCCGGGTCATCCCCCACCCCACCCGCGAGCCCCGATGCACAGGTGCCTTCCTAAGCTCCGCCTGTACTCCAGGTGAGCGGACCGAGGCTCCCGGTGCTGGATACCGGGCAGACTCGCGCAGCCTGGGCTCTAGAGATCGGGGCCCGTCGCTCCTTCCTCCAGGAGAGGCTGAGAGCCCTGCAGCAGGGAGGCCGGCGGAAGGACCCTGGAGCCTCAGGGACCCGCGCAGGAGCCGCCCCAGCCGGGGAGGCCGGGCGCGGCACCTCGGCCGCGCAGCCCCGGGGGCGGGCGGAGCGCGGCGCCGCCCCGGGGGCGGGCCCAGTGCGTGGCAGCAGCCGGCGGCCCCGTCGCGAAGTTTCCAGTCCGTGAGCGCCGCCGGCCCGGCAGACCGTCCCCGACCCCGCCATGCGGCCCCTGCTGCTCCTGGCCCCGCTGGGCTGGCTGCTCCTGGTCCCCGCGAGGGGCGACGCGAAGCCGGAGGGTGAGGGCGCGGCCCGGGCGGGGCGGGGCGGGGCGGGCGCGGCGCGAGGGCGCGGGCGGGCGTCCCGCTGCCCCGAAAGGACCGGTGTGGACCCGAGGCCTGGAGCGGGGGCTGGGTTCCTGCGCTTGTCCACTGCCCGCTGGTGACCTGGACAGATCACTTCCCCTTTTGGGGCTGAGGTTCCCACCTTCGTGCAGTGGGCAGGACAGGGTGACAGCTGAAGTCCCATTCAGCACAGAGACGGGCCAGTAATAATGGCTTGGTAATAATAACCCACGCTGGCCACTATTGGTGGACTACTTACTATGACCCGGCACCCTGAAGCGTGATCGCTGCGCTGGGACTACTACTATCCCCATTTCCTAGCTTGGCAAACTGAGGCTACAGAGTTCATTCACTTGACCAAGGGCACATAGTGTGTGGGCCTTAGAACAGGAGTCACCCTCAGCTATGTCTGTTTCTAGGGCCCAGCCTGGAGCCACAGGCCTAGGGGTGGTGACGGGGAGGTGAGGTGGAGCACTTTAACCCCCCTCCTCTGTGCTCTGCGTGGCCTCCTGCCGGACTGGCCTTCCTCCGTCTGGTTGGCATGTGAGGAAACTGAGGCCCAGACAGGTGAAGTGCTTGTCCAGGGTTGCCCAGCCTTGGAGTGGCTGCCCTGTCTGTGGACCCTCAGTCTCCTGCTCCTTCTACTTCTCCAGGCAGAGTGGGTTTCCAGGTGCCCGCTATCCCGAGAGGGGGCTACTGTCCTGCTCAGCCCTCCCTGGCGTGGTCCACTTCCAGGTCTGCGCACTGAGCACCGGAGAGCCCTGAGGACCCCATCTGAGCCCAGCAAAGCCACGCTGGCCACAGCCTCCAGGGCACCCTATTCACCCTTCCAGAGGACCTGGGAGCATCCTCAGTGCGGGGGGTGTTGGGATAGCAGAAGGAACCTGGTTCTGTGACCCTTGGACCAGGGGAGGGATGGAAACCCCATTTCTTGGACACCTTCTTTGTGCTGGGTTGTTCCCAGGGCCACACACCTCCAGGGGTAGAGCCATGGGCATTTCCACGAGGCTCGGTGTCCTAGCTGCCAGACAGGGTGATAATATCTCACTCAGAGAGCTCTGGAAGGATTCCAGGGAAGAGGCCAGTGTGTGAGAACTCAGCTCAATGCCCGGCCCATTAAAGGCCCTCCGCAAATGGCCTTTCCTGTCCTGGGCCGGGGGCGGCCAGCTTCCCTGGAGAACCCCACAGGGCAGTAACAGAGCTCAAAGGAGTTCCCTGAGAAAGAGCCTGAGCACAGGGTGGGCTGGCGGTGTGTGCAGAGGGCCTGTGCCGGCCTGGGGCCACTCGCTGGCCAGCAGCCAGGAGCCTCTCTTTCCTGGGCCTCACTTCTCCCTGCTTCTGCTGATGTGGGCCTCCTCCACCCCAGACCCCCCCAGGAGAGAAACTGCAGCTGCCCACACTCAGGTCCAGCTAGGCGAGTCAGAGATGGACCAAGCTGATGGCAGGGCTTCAGGTGTCCCCACTGCAGCGGGTGACAGGAGGAGGCAGAGGAGATACGGGGCGGCCAGCACAGAGGGTGCTGCTGCTGGGTTGGGAGAGGCTGCTGAGCCGATGGGGTGACGCCCTGGCAGTTGGCAGGAGGGGGCTCCACTCTGCTTCCCTGGCCCCGTTTAGACTTGTCTGCTGGCAGCGCTGCGGGTGGAACCAGGGCTTCACACCTGCTAGATGATGCGCTCCCTCTGAGCTTCGCCACCGCCCCCAGACTCTTGTGATAGGTGAGGAATCGCAGCCCCATTTTGTCGATGGGAAGACGGAGGTCCTGAGAGGTTGAACACCTGGTCTCAGGTGGAGTCACTCAGTGTCTGCGACTCAG
This sequence comes from Glaucomys volans, assembly GCA_020662805.1. Taxonomy (NCBI): domain Eukaryota; kingdom Metazoa; phylum Chordata; class Mammalia; order Rodentia; family Sciuridae; genus Glaucomys; species Glaucomys volans. The sequence goes on along the minus strand of JAJEJO010000957.1, from coordinate 344,367 downwards.
ATCCACAGCTCCTTCCTGCCAGTCCCACCTCTGGTTGCAAGGCTTCCGCCTGGAATTGCTGCTTGAGGGGAGCCTGCCTGTCTCCCCCAGACCTCCTCCTAGCTGAGCCCAGGAACAGAGGGGGATGGTCATTTCCCTGCAGGGACAGAGTCAGGAAGGGCACAGCCAGCAGCCCCAGGGAGGCCAGCTCCTTCCTGGCCTTGGCAGGTGACTGGGATGGGGAGTGTTAGGGCAGGTGCAGGGACTGGGTCACATGCCCCTCTGGGACACAGTGGGACCTGGGGTAGGGGAGGGAACTTGTTGTCGGCCTCAGGGAGTGTGGGTTGTGGAGTGCTGAACACCTGTGGACTTGACACAGGGGGAGAACGTGGCAGGCGGTTGTCACTTTGAAGGGGCTTCCAATCAGAGGGGACTCAGAGCTCCTCACCTCTGTAGAGCCTCGTCTGATTAGGGAGACACAACGCTCTGCTCCCAGGGAGCCCCGTGTCTGAGGGAGGAGACCACACCCTGTACTGGGGGCGGAAAAAGGCCTTCAACAGAGCAGCCGCGCAGGCAGATGCCGGAGGCCTGGAGGGACTGAGTCCAGGTGGCCCATCTCCTGCCCTCCGGGGGCCCATGCCTGTCCCTGCAGGCCTTGGTTTGGCCACAAGGAGGGCAGGACACCTGGCAAGGTCAGAGCCCCTGGGGAGGTCAGCTGGGCTTGGGGAATTCCACGGAAGGGGGTGGAAGAGTGCCAGGAGTCAGGCAGTGGGCTGGGTGGGGGTCGGGTCCTGAGGTGACTGCAGGCAAGAGAAATGTGACCCAGGAGGGCCCCAGGCACAGGGATCACCGTCTGCAGGACCTTGTTTATACCAGACCCAGTTCAGGGCCTGGGGCGGAACCCGAGCGCAGCCTGGGAGTGTCCTGACCATGCCTGTGGAGGACACACTGACCACCCAGCCCCTTGCCTGGGCTGGAGCTGCTGGGGAGGACAGGCCCAGCTGAACAGGAGCTGGGGTCCCAGCCTTCTTGGGACCCCAGAGGCCCTGTTCTTCCAGGACCTCCTCAGCTGTCCTGCGTGCCTCCCCGAGCCCCCTTGCCCAGCCTTTGCCCATCCCTCTCCTTCTCAGGAAGGTAGCTGGTGTCCACCCCTGATCCCCAGGCCAGTACCTGCCCCTGCCCAGCTCCCTTTCTCAGGGAGACTCCTCCCTCAGACAGGAAGCCAGGTGCTGCCATGTGCCCAGCATCCTCAGGGGTCCCTGCAGGGAAGTGCTGCTGGCCATGTTATTCCCATTCTGCAGGTGAGGAGAGCGGGCCCAGAGAGCTGAGCTCCCTGCCCAGCAGTCTGTCCGTCCTGCCCGCTCTGCATCTCATTTATCTCTGCTGGATCCCAGTTCATCCATCTGGGGAAATCATTGCTGGACTCAGGCCAGCAGTTGGGTGCCAGGCCCAACGTGGCCCCTGGCCCGAACTCAAGGCCAGCAACTGAGCAGACAGAAAGCAGGTGGGCGGGCCCTGGTGTCTCCAAGCCCATGCCGAAAACACGTTGACAGCCCGCAGGCTGTCCAGAGCTCTGGCCCCTTGACCAGGGATTGGAAACAGGCCTTCCTGCAGACCTGGAGCGTGTGCCACCCTGGGGAGGCCGGAGAGAAGCCTTGGAAATGCTGGATTCAGTGTGCAGTGGGGAGTCTGGCCTCTTGGGCAAGGTTAAGAGCATAGGCATTTGGAAGGCCAGCCAGCTTGTTCCCATCTCGCTCCAAGGTCTGTGGCCCTGGGTGGGTATTTAGCCCCCGGGCCTCAGTCTCGTCTCTGCTGCAGGCAGAGGGTGCTGATGTGACCAGGACAGCAGCAGCAGGCCGCCTCTCCTGGGGGTTCAGCCTGTGTGGCTCTTTAAAATCGCTTCCTGACGGCAGCCAGACAGGGAGCACACCGCACCTTGGCAGCTGTCCAGCCAGGGCGAGGGCAAGGGAGGCCAAGGAAAGAGATGTGGCCCTGGCCCTGCAAAGGGAAGAGCAGCAGTCCTGTCCCAGGCCACCATCAGCCAAGGGGCTAGATAAGGGGTAGACTGGAAAGGGCTTCCTGGAGGCGGAGGATGCGGGGTGTCCTTAGGAAAGTGTGGGTGCTGTAGTCTGCAAGGGAATGTGGTGCAGGCTGGGTCATTGGGCGGTTATTTTCCCTGGGTGCTGTTGGGGTTGATGCTGAGTCCCTTGGAGAGGCCTTGCCCTGCATTCTCTTGCACCTCCTCACCCCTTACATTCAAGCTCAGGGGCAGAGGACTGGGGATGGCCTGGCCTGATGGTTCCCCAATGTGGCTGACACAGAAGTCACCCGAGAAGTCAAGGAAAACCCCAGGCTCCTGGGCCCACTGCAGCCCTCGGGCCATGGGACATCACAGCCTCCCCTGCCATGCTGGTGTGCTTGACCTCGTGGACCTTCAGCTGGGGAAGCAGGCGCTGCCACAGCCCAGGGAGCCCAGGACTTCTTAGGGCCCCAGGGTGGGCACCTGGCAGCAGGCAGCAGTGAGAAAGAGACAGGCTGGGAGGAGGACAGTGGGCATGTGAGGAGGGTCTGGCATGGTGGGGACCTCGCCATGACCCAACTGGACAGTTTCCTTTGAGGGAGAGATGGGCCCTCACAGCAGGTGACCTGGCCCCCATGCCAGGCCTGAGCAGTGCATGCAGGTAGGTTGAGAGGGGATGCTGGGTCAGGCCACTGTGTCCCAGTCCTGGTGCCACCACATCCTGGCTCCCTGGGGACACCCCCAAGCCTGGTTCCTGACTTTAGGGCGGGTTTGGTGTGTATAAAGTGCTGTGAGCGGCAGGCATGTGGCCTGCAGGGAAAGGTGAGCCATTAAGTCTCTGGCCTTGGGAGCAGCACTGGAGAAGGGAGCCTGAGACAGCCCGCCGTTCCCCTTCCCCTCCCTGCAGCCTGCTTTCTTGCTTTCTTCCCAGAGTCCAGAATCACACACGCTGGCTTTTCCATCTGTGAAATGTGACACTCTTCCTGTCCCCCAGCAGCCCCTTGTTGGCAAGAGGGCCTTAGAGCTGCTGGCTGCAGTTCTCCTCACCTGGGGGAGACAGGCATCCCGGCAGGAGTTGAGGGGAGCCCTTCCCCAAGTGTGCGAAGCCCCCCGCTGTCTGGCCTCCAGGGTCAAGTGGGAGGCATCCACCCTCCTGCCCACCCAGCCTGTGCCTGCCAGTCCCTCTGGGTTGCCTGGCACCCGCTGCCCCTGCCCTGGGGCCAGCAGCCTGCAGAGCCGCTCAGCTTCCACCAGCTCTGACCAGATGGCCCCTTTGTTCGGTGGGTGGGGTGCTGGCCTGGCTGCTTGGTTAATCTTCACCCAGAAGAGCTGGATGCTGAGGGAGGGAAAATCCCCATAGGAACGGTGACAAACAGCCAGAGAGGGCAGAGCTATCTCAAGAGGTCTTCAGAGAGGAAGTGGAGGGAAAGGGGTGTCATCGTTACTAGCCCCGGAGAAAGGGGACACCGGGAGGCGGGTGGGAGGAGGTGGAGCCCAGGGGCAAAAGGAGTGGATGAGCATGTCACCTGGCCTGGGAGGGCCTCAAGTGCCAGGCCAGCCGTTTGCCTCTCTGGTCAGCGCTGGCGACGGCCCTTGCATCCCCTGAAGGATCTCACGTGCCTGGTCGAATTTAACTAGTCCAGCCTCCCTGGGAGGACGGCGGTATCATTATTTCTACTTTATAAGGGGAAAGCTGGGTCTCAGGGAGGACAGGGACTTGCCTAAGGTCTCATAGCTCGTGGGGCAGAGCCAGGAGACCCTGCTTCTCAGAACACGGCCTCACAGCGTGTCTGAGGGGGGCTTCCCTGGGGCTCCCGACGGGCTGCCTGGGAGCTGTTTCCAGCCACTTCTGTCGCAGAAGTGAAGCCACACTGCAGAGCCCGGGCAAGGTCCCTTGTTAAAAGGCAGTGGCAGCTGCTGTGGCCAATTGCCAGGAGTGGACCGACAGCGATTTCAAGCAGTTTCCACTCTGGGCTCAGCCTGAAGGGGTGCTGGGAGATCCAGGGCCCAGGGAGAAGGGCTGTTGGGTAGATAGCAATGTCTGTGCTGTGCACGGGCTGGGAGCGGTGGCCTCTGGACCTGGTGTTGGCCATCCCGGCGCTGACATCCAATGCCAGTGGAGAGATCGTCTCATGGTCAGAACAAATCCTTCGCCACCCGGGAGACCCGAGCCCCCTAAAGCCAGAGGCTCAGCTCCTCATGGCCGGGCACTGGCACCTCTCCTGTGGACACTGCTGGACACATGGGTAGTTATCAGCTAAAAGGAGGCCTGGGAGGGAATTGGGAAACCTGGGTCATGTCCAGCCCTGTCATTAACCCGGGGAGTAATCTCGGGTGCACCCCCTCCGACGTGGGCCTTGGGTTGACGTGAAGACATGGTGGGTCACTGTGACCCCTGCTCCCCGTTGTCTGCCTCTGACTTCCATTTCCATCCTTTGCCCACAGACAACCTCCTGGTCCTCACCGTGGCCACCAGAGAGACCGAGGGCTTCCGCCGCTTCAGGCGCTCAGCCCAGTTCTTCAACTACAAGCTCCAGGTGAGGGACTTCCTGGGTGAGGCAGAGACGAAGAGGGGTGGCGGGAGAACCCCACACTGCCAGGGCCCCTGAGACAGACTTGGGGCCCCAGGGAGGCTTCCAGAAGGCTGAGGGACAAAAACCAGCTAGGACAAGGACAGAGCAGGAGTGTGTTCTAGGAGGTGAGGTGAGACTGGCAGAGTCCACAGGAGCCTTGCCCGGGCTTCCTGGGTGGTGGGCAGGGCCTGGGAATCGGCTTGTCCACAAAGTCCCCTGGGGAGTTTTGGGATCGTGCTCTAGAGACCTTCCCCATGAACACTGTTGTTCTGAGGAAACCCACGCAGTCCGAGGTCATGAGCATGGTGTTCTCTGCCTGCAGTCTGTGGGGCTTAGCCTTCAGGTGCTTCTCTGCGTCCCCAGTTGGACCCTGGGGATGGAGTAGTGGACAAGACCAGTGATGTCACTGCCTACACAGCTTAGCCTGAAGCCAGAGAGGAAATGCATTAACTCACATGAACGAGCGCTGAAGCAGAGGTTTGCTTCAGGTCTCGCTGGATCCAGGGTTTCAAGCAGAGGGCCCTGTCCTTCCACCTCTAGGTTCTGCTTCTTTTCATTTGCAAACATGCTCTCTCCATGGTGGCCAGGTGACCAGCAGCTGCTGTCCTGTGTGCCCCAGCTTCTCAACCTCGTTAGAGCAAGACAGCCTTTCCTTAATTTCAACAGAATAATCCCAGGGAAGGCTGGTAGACCCTGCGGGCTCACATGCTCAAACCTGGCCATGGGAGGGCAGGAGGAATGGGACCCTCTGATTGGCCAGGCATGGTCACATGACCCCTAGGAGCCAGGTCAGCCTCACATACAGGTGCCCTGCAAACGGTGGTCAAGATGTTCACTGCCCAGCTGGGGGTGGGAATTTGGCTGGGAAAATATTTCTTTGGGGCTGGGGACATAGCTCAGTTGGTAGAGTGCCTGCCTCGCAAGCACAAGGCCCTGGGTTCAATCCCCAGCACCGCAAAAAAAAAAAATATATATATATATATATTTCTTTGCCAAAAGCTGACATTGAGGGGCCTCTCTCTGCAGGCCCTGGGTCTGGGGGAGGACTGGAGTGTGGAGAAGGGGGCGTCTGCAGGTGGTGGGCAGAAGGTTCGACTACTGAAGAAAGCTCTGGAGAAGCACGCAGACAAGGAGGACCTGGTCATTCTCTTCACAGATAGGTAGGTGGCCGGGAGCTTCCCGACGGGGCCCCTCACCGGAGGGAGAGAGGGAGAGGAATGCTGTAAAATGAGGCCCTTCCTGCATGTCGGGATGAGGGGAGACACCCTCGCCAAGATTGTCTGTGGCCGTAGGGGATCCGTGAACCCCAGGATAAGACCGTCTGGTGTAGCCATTCCCACTCTGGTGACCTGCTCATGTTTTGAGTGTGACAGGGCCGTGGCTCATCTCTCTGCCCAGAGCTGCGGCGGAGAGGTAGTAGGCTGGACTGGAGACCACAGGCAGATCCATCTCCCAGATGGTGACCCAGGGCTGGCATGGGAGGAAGGGGATGTGTGGGTTGCCTGGGTCCCTGGGCCCTCCTGCTGGTGCCCTCCCTGGACCCCGCTCACCTCTGTCTCTTCCCTGCTCTGGCCGTAGCTACGATGTGCTGTTTGCCTCTGGGCCCCGGGAACTCCTCAAGAAGTTCCGGCAGGCCCGGAGCCAGGTGGTCTTCTCGGCCGAGGAGCTCATCTACCCGGACCGCAGGCTGGAGGCCAAGTATCCCATGGTCTCTGACGGCAAGAGGTTCCTGGGCTCTGGAGGTGAGAGGCCTGCGTGAGCATGGGACCCAGCAGAGGGATCCCCCCAACCCCGCCTTCCTGTGGGGCCCCTTGGGTGACATCACGGGTCACAAGTGCAGAGCAGCACAAAGAGTTTTAACCACAAACCTGCTCCCCTTGCAGAGGGTCACGTCACCAAGCAGCCACTGAGCTGCGTGGGCAAAACTTGCAGTCTCGGGATTTCCCCCACCTCGCCACCTCCCGTCCATCTCACGTCCTATCACTCATGTTTCTGAAAGGCCTCTCGAATATTCCAGATCCTTTGAGTCTGTCCTCATGGCTTCAGGCTCACCCCGCTGCAGACCCCACCCTCACCTGACCTTTGGCCCTCTGTCCTTACCTTCCAACCTCTGCCAGCCCTTCCAGTACATTCTCCACCCAGCAACCTGAGCCTTAAAAAGGATGCACATTGGTGCTGGCGCTCAGTGACTCCACTGCAGAGGATAAACCCGCAGGCCCCTGTCAGCAGCAGGTCTGCCCTGACAGCCTCTTGTCTCTCTGGCCCAGAGGCCGCACAGTCCAGGTGACCTGGCCTGGCTCAGGGGCCCAGGTGTGCTGTTTCTCTTCTCTTGGCCTCTGGAAGTCTGCGCCCTAGCCAGGCAGCCCGTGGGGGCTTCCCCCACTTACCAGCACGCGCCCCCACCCCAGCACTGTGTGATGTTGGCCCAGTCTCTGCCCTTCTCTGGGCCAATTCTAGCAGATCACTATATAAAAGGGGCTTCAAGCCTGGACCCCACCAGCTCCACTCTCCCAGGATGCCTGGTCCAATCCATCTATTCAGCACCTGTGGTTGCTCAGCACTGAGCCGGTGCAGCTTAGCGGGTACCATTGATCTTGGGAACGCAGCAGCCAGTGACATTAACTAGCTGCCCTCCCTCAATCCAGGAGGACTGCTGGGAGGAGGCAGAGCATGTAGGTCAAGAGTGGGAGGTGGGTGAGCTGGGGGGACGGGGGAGGCTCTTGGCTTAGAAGCCAGAAGCTAAGTGTCTGTCTCTATGTCCCCCCACACTCCCCAGGCTTCATTGGTTATGCTCCCAGCCTCAGGAAACTGGTGGCCGAGTGGGAAGGCCAGGACAGTGACAGCGAGCAGCTCTTTTACACCAAGATCTTCTTGGACCCAGAGAAGAGGGTAAGAGGTGGCAGTGGCCAAAGAGAGGAGGCTGGGGAATCCTGGCTGTGGATCCTGCTGGCCAGGCTGCACTGCTCACGGTCCCCCTGGGTCCAGGGTCCTAACCCAGTGGGCTGCTGTAATGGACGACCATAGCCAAGGGGCGTCTAAACATCGGGCATCCATTGCTCACGATTCTGAAGACTGGAAGGCCAAGATCAGCAAGTTAGGCTCTTGACTATAAAATGAAAATGAAGCGAGAGTACTTCCCACAGGGTCGCTGTGAGGATGAAATCAATCCATACACACAGGATACTTTGACTAGGGATCGGTGTTGGTGAGGTGCCAAGCAAGTGTTGGTCGTTTTCCTGGTCATCGTAGTGGTAGGACCAGCCCCTTCCTCCGTTCCTGCCAGTTCTGTGGTTTCCTCGTTCTCTGTGAAGGGAGCCCTAAGACCACAGACCCCAGGGCCGCTAAGGCAGAGCAAGCGGGGAAACAGGCTCAGCCAGGGCCCGTGTCTGCTGCAGCCTGGTTGCCCTCCTCCCGCAGGAGCAGATCAACATCACCCTGGACCACCGCTGCCGAATCTTCCAGAACCTGGACGGAGCCTTGGGTGAGCGCCCAGGGGGTCGGTGGGAGCCAGAGTGAGGAGGAGCTTCCTGAGAGAGGCAGGAGCAAGGATTCCCAGCAGGGCCTGAGCCTCTCTGGTGGCCTGCCTTCATGGGAGGCCACTGCCTTCATGAGGGAGGTCACTGCCTTCATGCCCAGGTCCCAGAGACCATCTGGATGTCCTGGGGCAGAGCCGTGCCCTCTTGGGAGGTAGACAAAGGGGACACATGGGAGGAGCTGGGGGGTGTGCACACAGATTCTGGGCCTACTTCCGGGAGGGCCCCTTGTCCTTCCTCTGCCCTCCCACCTTCCAGGTGAAGGGTTCCTAGGCTGCGGGGGAGGTGAGGGATAGCACTTGAAGTGGCAAACATCCGTTGGCCTGGGCACATGTCCGTGGCTGGTGATGACTTTGCTTTGCTTTGTCACGGGTCTTGCTGGGTGATCTCTCGAGTGCCTCTCCCCACCCCCCACACACACAGCTTCTGTTTCCTGTCTTTGAAAGTGGGAAGTGACCCAGATCCCCACTTTGTGATTATGTGAGGTCCCCCTGAGGATCTGACGAAAGCTCTGGCCCCTCTTCCAGAAACATAGTTGGAGCCGGGCGTGGTGGCGCACGCCTGTAATCCCAGTACTTGGGAGGCTGAGGCAGGAGGATCATGAGTTCAAAGTCAGCCTCAGCAACTTAACGAGGCCCTAAGCAACTCAGTGAGACCCTGTCTCTAAATAAAATACAAAATAGGGCTGGGGATGTGGCTCAGTGGTGGAGTGCCCCTGGGTTCAGTCCCCAGTACCAAAAAAAAAAAAAAAAAGAAAGAAAAAAGAAACATAGTTGGATACAGTGGCGGGCACCTGTGATCCCAGTGACTCGGAGAGGCTGAGGCAGGAGGATCGCGAGTTCAAGACCAACCTGGGCAACTCAGATGCTGTCTCAAAACAAAAAAATAAAAAGGGCTGAGGGTGCAGATCAGTGAAAGAACAACCCAGGGTTTAACCCCCAACACACACACAAACAAAGAAAGGCAGAGCTGTGCCCGCTGCCTGAGGTTTCCCAGGCTCATGGACCTGGGTAAGAAGCTGGTCCAGGTCACTCCACTGGGTCTTCTGGGATCTTGCACAGAGGGCTGTCCTCGTGGTTACCCAGCATCCTCTCAGGCCACCAAGAAGAGACCTCGGAGCATTCTCTACCCTCTGCAGCTTCCACCCGTTTTTGTGTATGGTGATGGTCAGCCAGGGTCTGAGCACAGGTCTGAGCACCTGCAGGGCTGTCCCTGCCTGGGGCTCCCGGTGTGCCTGGTGCATCTCCGAGCTCCTCTGGTGCCTGGAGCTGGGGTGTGCTGGGCCTTTGTTCTCCCACCCCCACTTCTGGTTCCATTAAGAGATCACAGGTACTGCCGGGTGTGGTGGCGCACGCCTGTAATCCAAGCAACTCGGGAGGCTGAGTCAAGAGGATCTCGAGTTCAAAGCCAGCCTCAGCAACTTAGCGAGGCCCTAAGCAACTCAGTGAGACCCTGTCTCTAAATAAAATACAAAATAGGGCTGGGGATGTGGCTCAGTGGCCGAGTGTCCCTGAGTTCAATCCCCGGTTCCAAAAAAAAAAATCACAGGTGTGGGCGTGTGGATTCTGTGCCCACCCCCGCGTGCCCCAGAGCTGCTGAGCTCGTGCTGGACACAGGATCCTCCCACTGGCCCATGAGGAAGGGATCCGCCCTGTGTTACAGATAAGGAAACTGAGGCTCAGAGGGTGATGGCCTTGGCACCTGGGTCTGACCTGGATGGCGCTTGGCTTTCTGACCCCCAGATGAGGTGGTGCTCAAGTTTGAAATGGGCCACGTGAGGGCGCGGAACCTGGCCTACGACACGCTCCCGGTCCTGATCCACGGCAACGGGCCCACCAAGGTAGGGAGGGGCCCAGGGCTGGGAAGGGCCTCCCGCCTCTGCATCTGAGTCCATCCCTGCTTGTTCACTCAGGAGCCTGCTGTCCCCATCTGGGCCTCGGCAGTGCTGCCAGCGCTGTCACAGCATTAGCTGGGGCCAGGGTCCTTTACTCCCTTGGTGGACACTTACTGACCATTGCACCAGAGGCTAAGGCATGGCCGGTTACAACAAGGACAGGTGGTCCCCATGTTGGTGGTGCTAGGCAAGGGCCTGGGGCACACTCTCTGGGGACAGGGTGGACCTATGTGGCTCCTGGGGAACTGGCCAGTGGCTCCCAACATTTATCTCTGAGTGTGTCCTCGGCCACCTGCGTCAGGGTTGAAGGACGGGGGGAAGGGGAGCGTGTAAGAGAATGGAGGCTTCCTGGTTGCCCCTGGGTCTCCTCCCCTGGAACCCCGAGGGGTGGGGATTGTTACCACCAAGTTCTCCCCCTCCCACCTCCCAGCTGCTGTGCATCCTGGGGGATGGAACCTTCTCTCCAAGACCCATGCAGGGCAGGAGAGGGCTCACCAGGACCAAGGAGGGACTCAGTGAGTGCTGGTGGGCGAGGCTGGGGGCTCCTCTCATTCGTGTCCCCTCTACAGCTGCAGCTGAACTACCTGGGCAACTACATCCCTCGGTTCTGGACCTTCGAGACGGGCTGCGTCGTGTGTGAGGAGGGCCTCCGCAGCCTCAAGGGCATAGGGGTGAGGCTGTGGCTGGCCCTGGGCCTGGGACATACAGGGCTCAGTCCCCCAAGGTGGGGGAGGAGGGTGGTGGTTCTGGAACAGACCGTCGGCTCTGGTGGGAGGAAACGGGGTCACCCCTTGTCTGGTTCCATCCATGGGGTGCTTGGTGGCCCCACCGTGGCTGGAAGCGGCTGGACTCCTAGCCACCCCTCTCCCACGCAGGATGAAGCTCTGCCCGTGGTCCTGGTCGGGGTGTTCATCGAGCAGCCCACGCCGTTCCTGTCCCTGTTCTTCCAGCGGCTTCTGCGGCTCCATTACCCGCGGAAACGGATGCGGCTTTTCATTCACAACCATGTGAGTAGCAGGCACCTGAGGGTCTTCGTGTGGCTTGGGGCAAGGAAGCAGCCTCGTGAGCTGGCCTCAGCCCTTTGAGGGTCTGACTGAACCATGCTTCTCTGAGCCAAAGTAGATGTGGGCAGTGTCCCCAAATCACTAGGTTGACTTGAGGCAGACGGCTGGGCGTGAATCCCAGTAAGACTGCTTTGATTGACTGTGTGACCTTGGACACATTCCTCAACCTCTCTGGGCTTCGGTTTTCTCATCTATAAAGTTGGGGTAATAATAGTGCCAACCGCATGGAATTGCTGCAGGGGTTTAAGAAGTTCACCTCTGAAGTGCATAAAAAGTACCGAGTGCATGCCAAGCACAACATAGTAGGTCTCTTAGCTGTTGTTTCCATCCCTGCCCACCTGCCCCAATTAATGCTTTCTCATTTGACCTGGTGACAGTCAGGTTGGATTTTACTCCTTCCGTTCCTCCTGGGGAACCAGGGACGGCCTGGTCCAGCCTCCAGTCCCTCCCTGAGAGAAGGTCCGCCTCTCAGCCTCTGCTCTTCCAGCTGTGGGGCCAGTGCCCTCCCAGTCCTGTGTTCTGCCAGACTCTGTCTTCCAGAGTCTTCTCAGCCAGCTTCGGCCACCCCCTTGGGTGTCCTCTCGCCCCACAGTGTGCACTCTGCCCCTGGGGACACAGCTCAGCTCCCTGCCTCTGTCACCTGTTCCCTGGCACCCCCAGGAGCAGAAGGGGTGTTGGCCTGCCTTTCGAGGCTCTCAGCCTTCCTGGAGAGCAAGTAGCCCACCCGTGAACTGCGACTGTGTAGAGAAGAACTGTCTCAGGTGTCTCGACACCTACTGTGCGCTTCATCTGACTTGGTGACCTGGGGAGGGAGGCGCCTGCCCTTCTGTCAAGAAGGAAGCTGAAGTGGAGCAGGCAAAGGGACTTGTCCAGAGTCACACACCCATTGTACAGAGCCAGGGTTGTTCTCAACCTTGAATTCGAGTCTAAAGACCCTGCTTTTAGCCGGGCGCAGTGGCACACGCCTGTAATCCCAGCACTTGGGAGGCTGAGGCAGGAGGATCGCGAGTTCAAAGCCAGCCTCAGCAACTTAGCGAGGCCCTAAGCAACTCAGTGAGACCCTGTCTCTAAATAAAATATAAAATAGGGCTGGGATGTGGCTCAGTGGCCGAGTGTCCCTGAGTTCAATCCCTGGTTCAAAAAAAAAAAAGAAAAAAAGAGACCCTGCTTTTCCCAAATTCCCCTGTGCCAGGGCCCTGGTATGGGCTCTTGGTCAGGTAGTAGTCAGGGATCACCTGGTACAATTTTTTTTTTAAGTTTATAATCCTTTACATATATTAACATATTTTTTTTGTAGTTGTAGGTGGACAGAATGCCTTTATTTTGTTTGTTTATTTTTTTGTGGTGCTAAGGATCAAACCCAGTGCCTCACACATGCTAGGCAAGGGCTCCACCACTGAGCCCCAGCCCAGCCCCATCACCTGGCACAATTTGTAATAGAGTGTTTCCCTGAGCTGCAGCCCAGGCTTGTGTGGACAGTGTCTCTGGGTGTGGGCCCGGGCGGATGGGATGCTATTCTGACATCAGAGGCTCTGAAGAGGCCTGCAGGCCTGGCCTGGTCAGGGAGGTTGCTCGAGGATGGCGGGGAAGAGCAGGCTAGGCAGAGGGCCTGGCCTGGGCAGAGGTCTGGAGACGGGAATGCAGGTATCTAGGCATGTGCTGGAGGAAAGGGGAGCAGTGACAGAGCTGCTGTGGTCCCTGGGGTGGAACCTGAGTCCTCTCCTCACCTGCCTCCTGCCCCAGGAGCAGCACCACAAGGCCCAGGTGGAGCGGTTCCTGGCGGAGCATGGTGGCGAGTACCAGTCGGTGAAGCTGGTGGGCCCTGAGGTGCGGCTGGCGAACGCCGATGCCAGGAACATGGGCGCGTGAGTCCCGGGCCATGGTTCCCTGCACTGATGGTGGCAGGCAGATGGGCTGGGGTGTCTGAAGCAGCAAGCTGGGCATCAGGAGTTCGGAAGGCTCCGGGGTCTCCAGCGTTTCAGCCTTTCCCGGGCCTCAGAGTTCCCCTCTGTCAAGTAGGGACAAGGTCTCTCCCCTGCCAACCCCAGGGCTCTCAGGCAGTCAGCACACTGTCATTTGGGTACAGAAAGCAATTTAGGGAAAGAGGAAGGGTTGGAGGATCAGAAGAAGACAAAAGCTGGCAATAAGAAAAACAGCTGCTGATTTTTTTTCCTTTTCTATTAAAAAGACCAAAAAGAGGTGCAAGTCATTTGTGTTGATCGTGGAAGAATTGGGCATTCCAGATCAGGCCAGCCAACCTCCCTACAACGAACGGGAGAGGACATGGACTTGCAGATCAGCTTTGTGGGCTTATCTGTCGCGACGGCTGGGCGCGGTCCTTGCAGCACAGAGGCAGCCAGATGTCACATAATGAATGAGTGTGACGGTGTTTTATTTAAGGACACTGAAATTTGACTTCCATGTAATCTGATGTTCTTTATTCTGCCCCCATCATTGCAAAACAGAAAATCATTTCTTTCACTCCTAAGTGGTATAGAACCAGGCAGTGGGAAGAGTTGGACAAGGGACCGTCGTTTGCAGAGCCCTGGATCAGAGGGACACTTTCTAATTTATTTATTCATTTGCAGCCGTGGGGATGGAAACCGGGCCTCACTGTGCTGGGCAGGCACTCTACCCCTGCCCCCATTATTAAGGCTTCTAGCACGTCTCTCCCCTACCCTGGGTGGTGTGGGGCTCTAGCTGGTGGCCTGTGCTGTCCCTGGTACCAGGTTTTCAGGGCACTTGATGCCAGTTGTCAAGCTCTAGGCCTTTGTCTTGTGGGTGTGGAAGCCCAGGGTGGGAGTCTTGGTTGGACTTTTGAGGCAGCGGGTCATGCCCCAGGGCTGGCTGACCTCTCTGTGGCCCCTTATCTGGTGCATTGTAAGGACAAGTCATGGTCACGGATGTGGGCAGCTGCTGGGTGGCTCCAGACCCAGCCTGGCTGACCCTGGGTCCTCTCTTCCTCACAGAGACCTGTGCCGGCAGGACCGTACCTGCACTTACTACTTCAGCATGGACGCAGACGTGGCCTTGACCGAGCCCGACAGCTTGAGGCTGCTGATCGAGCAGAACAAGTGAGGCTGGTGGGCACTCTGGCCAGGGCCCTGGCCACACTCAGGAGAAGCCCCTGCAGGATGGGAGCCCCTTAGCTTCTCCACCTCCCCTGGACCTTGCCTGGGACCTGGGCTGTGGGACCCCAGCCCGGCAACTCTATGGGCTGATAGAGATTGACTGTCCTGTGGCAGGGAGGGACCCAATGAGCCAAATGACCCTCCAGGCAGATCCCCCCGCCCCATTAGGTACCCCTGGGAGCAGGCGGCCCCCCATCTCTGCTGGTCTGCCTCCCCCATACCACTAAGGTGCCCGCTTCCTCAGGAACGTCATTGCCCCCCTCATGACTCGCCATGGGAGGCTGTGGTCCAACTTCTGGGGGGCCCTGAGTGCAGATGGCTACTACGCCCGCTCTGAGGACTATGTGGACATCGTGCAGGGGCGGCGTGTGTGAGTACCCGGGCACGGGGCCGCTCTCTCCCTCCCTCCACCCCCCGGGGTTGGCAGCACCTCACTCCCTGCTATTCCTGTCCTGGTTGCCCTCAAATTAATGTTGACCCTCAAGCAAGGAAAACTGCAGCCAGACACAGAGAACGACTTCCTACAATTGTTCTGGGCCCACGTGCCCAGAGGAGAGGATCCAAATCCACACCACAGTATGATGCCCACCCAGCCTGTGACCCTTTCCTCCTGGCCCCAGACCCCTAGCCTGTGACCCCTTCCACCAGCCTGTGACCCCCTCCCTCTTCCTCTCTCCTCAGCGGGGTCTGGAACGTACCCTACATCTCCAACATCTACTTGATCAAGGGCAGCGCCCTGCGCTCTGAGCTGCAGCCCACGGACCTGTTCCACCACAGCAAGCTGGACCCCGACATGGCCTTCTGCGCCAACATCCGGCAACAGGTCTGTGAGGCTGAGTGGTCACAGGGGTCTGTGGACAGGGAGCGCTGGCCTCCAGCTCTCACCTGCTCCATGGGCTACCTTGCACTTAGGCCAGGACGTACCTGAGAGTCCAGCAGGGTCACAGAGGCCGCAGGGCCTGGTGCCAGTGCTTGGGGCACTGGGTCTGGGGGTGGTCCTCAAGGGTCTGCGGAGACCATTTTGGTGGACTCATTTTTCACACTGTTTATTTTATTTATATTTTTGATGAAGCCTAAATGAAACTAAACTTTCTGCCTACATGTAGTCCAAGTAAGGTGTCCAGGAGACCCCACACTTGGCTTCTGCTTCCCAGCCCCCTCCACGTTTCTTTGTGATTTTTTTGAGCGGACCCAGGTCTCATGCATGTTAGGCAAGTACTCTACCCCTGAGCTACACTCCTAACGCCTGTGATTTTTTTTTTTCTCCTGGTACTGGTGTTTGAGCCCAGGGCACTTTACCACTGAATTATATCTCCAGTTCATTCATCCATCCATCTATCCATCCATCCATCCCTCCATCCATCCATTCATTCGCTGGGTATTGAACCCAGGGCACTCAACCAGTGAGCCACATCCCCAGCCCTGTTTTTGCATGTCTTTTAGAGACAGAGTCTCACTGATTTGCTTAGTGTCTTACTGTTCCTGAGACTGACTTTGAACTCTCGATCCTCCTGTCTCAGCCTCCTGAGCCACTGGGATTACAGGTGTGCACCACCATGCCCAACCTCTCCAGTCCTTTTAAAAATTTTTTAAAAAATTTTGAAACTGGGTCTTGCTAAGTTGCTGAGGGTCTCCCTGAATGATCTAGACTGGCCTTGAACTTGGATCCTCCTGCCCCAGCCCCCCTGAGGTGCTGGGATTACAGGTGTGGCCACCACACCTGGCTCATTGACTTCCATTTGTTTAATGTGACAATGTGAGGAGGTTTTTTCCTGTGACCAAAAGTTTGGGGTCAGAACACAGTACGTGGTAGAGTGCTTGCCTCGCATGCATGAGGGTCTGGGTCCTAGTGCCAAAATAAAAGAACAGTCCTTTCCTTTTATGTTCATTCTTTCCTCCCCCAGTTAGTCCCTCAGAAGGCCTTCCTTGATTGCCTACCTGATGTTGGTCCTGGGCCAGGTGCTGGGGACCTGGGGGCAGCCTGCACTTATCCATCCCTAGTCTTGTGAACTGGAATCTGGCGGCACCACTGCCCCTCCCAGGGACATGCAGGGGAAGGGGTGGACCAGGGCGTCTTCAATCAGGCCTGCTGTCCCCAGGAGGTGTTCATGTTCCTGACCAACCGACACACCTTTGGCCACCTGCTTTCCCTGGACAGCTACCAGACCACCCACCTTCACAATGATCTCTGGGAGGTGTTCAGCAACCCTGAGGTGAGTCCTGGGGTGGGAACAGAAGGGAGTCCCGTGATCCTGTGGCCTGTAGGCTGCCTGCCTCCCTCTAGTAAGGGGCTAGTAAGGGCAGGGAAGGAGGGCCCCTCAGAGACAGCACCCCCTAGTGGAGGAGGCACCAGGCTTTGGGGCCTGAGTGTGAGTCCCAGATCTGTCAGCCGTGCCTTGCTCTCTCACCTTTTGGGGCCTCGATTGCCTCGGCTCCTCTTAGCTGTAGAGTGGGTATGCTGTCTCGGCCTGTCTTGCCCCTGAGGGGGTCATAATGACCAAAGGAGACGGCTCTGACAATCTTCCTGGATGTTGGGAGCTTGTAGCTGACACGGGCATTTTGCACATACATGTGCACACATATGTACACAGATGCGCACATACATGCATAGACACCATCTCCTGTGGGCACACACCCGGCGGGCACAGGCAAGCAGCCACCTGCCAGGCACATGCACCTATCCACTTACCTGTGGAGGAGCCTGCAGGGAGCTCCCTTCTTGGAGCATCCTGTGGATCGAGCAGGTGGGGAGCCCCTGACTGAGGCCAGAGCCGAGGGCCCAGCCCGCTTCCCACCCTGCAGGACTGGAAGGAGAAGTACATCCACGAGAACTACACCAAGGCCCTGGCAGGGAAGCTGGTGGAGACGGTGAGCTCCCAAGTCACACCCCGCCTGCTGCTGGGCGAGGGGCGGTGGGGTGGCCCCCTCTGCTGGGATTTCCGGTGTGAGCCTGCCAGGCCTCAGGGTCCTTGGGCCTCTTTCCTGGCTGAGGCATGGAGAGGGAAACTCTCTGAATGGGGTCTCTGCTGTGGCCCCTGTGCCAGGAGTGAGCGGTGGCTGCATCTGTCCTTTCTTCCCTGTCTGCTCCCCCGGGCCCTCGGCCTCCGCTCCCTGGGTGTGCACAAACCTTGCATGATCTTGGGGCTGGTCGCTCTGCGAGCCTGGCTGGGCAAGCCCATTTCTGAGCTCTGCTTCCCCCTTTCAGCCGCCTCTGGTCTGTGCAGGGTGGACAGGGTCACTCAGGGGTCCCAGAGGGCTGTCAGGTGTGGCCATGGAGCTCACTCGGGCCCTGCAGCAGGCTCTGCATCACAGGGAAGATGCAGCGGTGGCCCTGCAGACCCCTGAGACTGGGTCCTTGCTCTCCCCAGCCCTGCCCCGATGTCTACTGGTTCCCCATCTTCACTGAGGCAGCCTGTGACGAGCTGGTGGAGGAGATGGAGCACTTTGGCCAGTGGTCGATGGGCGACAACAAGGTAAGGCTCCAGACGTCTGGGCTGCCTCTCCACCTGTACTGCTTTCTGGGCTCTTCTCCTGGCTGCACAGCCAGCGTCTCTGGGACTCTATACATGGGGACGCCGGCTGGGGTGCCTGCAAGGCAGTCAGGACTAGAGGGTTTGGGAGACTGGAGGTGGAGGGTTGGACCCCAAGCAGCCATTACCGCTGTGTGACTTTGAGCTGCCTTAACTACACGTTGCTAGGTTTTCAGTGCCTGGCTTATTATTGGCTTTCTGCCCGACTTGTGCATGGGCGAGTGAATGGTGAAGGGCATCAGGATGTGGTGATCAGGGCCAGGTCATCAGGTGGCCGGTGGACATGAGAAGCTATGTTCTCTGAAGCAGGAATCCCATGAAGCCCTGCTGCTAAAAACACAATGGGCCCTGAGCCTGCGCGCCTCAAAGGTGGGCTCCCTCCCACCCGGCAGCTGGACTGTCCTGTGGCCTGGTTACCTGCCTAGTCCTTGTGCTTGGTGGCTGGCCAAGTCTCCAGAGCCCAGGAACTGGAACAGCTCATGCATTCTGGGGTTCCTTGTGCTCCAGTGACAGAGCCAGTCCTTGGACCCCAGTACCTGAGCTAACTAGCCCGTGGAACTAGTTTTCTATGCTGTGTGACTAATGACCACAAGTTTAGTGGCTTCAAAAAGCACTATTTATTAGCTCCTGGTTTCCGTGGGCCAGGGATCTGGCTTAGCTGGGTCCTTGGCTCAGAGTCTCACAGAGCTGCAGTTGAGGGTCAGATGGGGTTGGTGTGTCTTCTTTTTTTTTTTT
>JAJEJO010000957.1:254863-324904 GCA_020662805.1 Glaucomys volans | reverse complement strand
CCTGGGAGGGGCGGGGCCAGGTGGTGGTAGGCCTAGTGCCTGGGAGGAGGGGGCCAGATGGGGTGGGTGGGGTGTCTGGGCAGGGCAGACATGGGTGGGGCGGAGTGCCTGGGAGGGGCGGGGCCAGACAAGGGAAGAGTGGAGTACCTGGGAGGGGCGGGGCCAGGTGGTGGTAGGCCTAGTGCCTGGGAGGAGGGGGCCAGATGGGGTGGGTGGGGTGGTCGGGCAAGGCAGGACAGGGGGGGGGCGGAGTGCCTGGGAGGGGCGGGGCCAGGGAGTGAGCTGGGAGGTTTGGATATTTGGTCACCTGAAGAGGTTTGGATATTTGGTCACCTGAAGGAGTGGGGTCTCCCCACTCATAGGGATATGGGGGTGGGGCCTCAGGAGGTGACCAGGTAGCAGGAGGACACTGCACTCGCCTCTGACTCCACCCCTTTTGAGTCCTTCCTCTGCCCTTGAACCCTGACCCTCTGGCTCCTACACCAGCCCATGGAGCAAACCCCCCAGCTGGCCCTCTAGCGGACCCACTTCTTCCCCAGGTCCCACTCCTGCCTGTCCACTGCATCTCTGGCTCTCTCCCTCGCTCTCTCTCGCTCAGTTGCTTCCTCCTCCCCGTGGTTTTCTCACCTGGTCTGGATGTGCCCTGGCCCTGTCTACATGGTGGCCAAAAAGAGTCGTGAGGATCGGGTCATTCCTGCCCCCTGCCTCCCTCCATTCTCTCCCTTTTCCTTCTGCTTTCCTTTCCTCCCCCAGCTTGCTCCCTCTTTCCCTCTTTTTCTTGAGGCTCTTCCATGCTAGGTGCTTTCCAGGCACAGGAGGATGGGGCTCTGGGAGGACATCCCAGCAGATTGGGTGGGACCCTGCTGTGTACCCCCCACTCCTGGCCCTTGGTGGCTTCGTTGATTGACACCTGCTCTCATGTCCCTCTGCTCGGGCACAGGCCCAGTTCGACCTGGCTTTTGTCGTCCGCTACAAGCCCGATGAGCAGCCCTCGCTGATGCCGCACCATGACGCCTCCACCTTCACCATCAACATTGCCCTGAACCGGGTCGGGGAGGATTACGAGGTGAGGGGGGCGAGTGAGGCCAGAGGCGAGTGAGCGCTGCTGGTGAGCTGCACGCAGGGTGGTCAGGGAGGAAGAGCCCCCTGTTATTGAACCAGAGAGTAGGGGTGCCGGTGTGTTGGGAGGGCTTCCTGGAAGAGGAGAGTTTGAGGCACAATTTGGCAGGAGGGAGGGGACTTTAGAGGTGATAGCCTGAATTCTAGGAGGCCTGGAGCTAGATCCTGCTGCCATCAGCTCTGTGGTGTTGGGCTGGTTTCTTGGCCTCTCTGTTTCCTCAAGTCTGAGTGCTCCCCTGATAAGCACTCCAGGAAGGGCCTCACTAATGATGGGGAGTGTGGGAAGGAAGAGGGCTGCTTCAGGAGCGGCAGGGGATGGGGTCAGTCAGGTGTGGGGTGCAGGCAGCTGGAGGGAAGAGCTGGGGGCAGGTGGGAGGGGCGGCTGTGAGGCCCCTGGGACCTCTGCGAGTGGTCATTTGGGAGCTGGCCAGCCTCGCCTCCCTTCTCTCCTTAAGCTACTGTTTTGGAGGGCTTCAGACTTTTTTTGTTGTCGTTGTTGTTTGTTTGTTTTTTGGCCCAGGGGTGGGCGCTGTAGAAACAGTTGGAATTTTTCAAGACCTTAAATTGTATCAGGCGTTCCCTAAGCTGGGGGTTCTCAGCCAGGAGCAAGTGTTGCCCCCCAGGAGCCATTGGCAGTACCTGGAGACGTTTTGGGTAGTCACACTGTAAGGTGCTTGGCATCCCCTGGGTAGAGGCTGGGGTGCCCAGGGCAGCCCCCCACGAGAGTGTCTGAAGTGATGAGGTTGGGAACTCCGCCCTCCGCTCTTCTGCCCCCTCATGTACTTCTCCCAAGCTAGGGCAGCTTCGTTCCTTCATCACAGAGGGGACTCTGAGGTTGGCATTAATCAGAGTTAGTAAAGGGTGGAGGTGACATTTGCTGCCTGACTCCATCCGAGGCCAAAGCCCTCAATCCCCTAGTTGGAGCCCTGTGCCTTCCTTAGGCAGCTGGGGTCTGTCACTCCACAGGGCGTCCCCAGGCTGGCTGTGCTGAGGCCACTTAGCTGTGGCAGACAACAGGAGAGAGAAGGGAAGGACAGGAGAAGGGATGGGGTGGTGGGCAGGAGGAGGGCCCAGCTTCTGTCCCCGCACTGACACTTGCCTCTCCCAGGGAGGGGGCTGTCGCTTCCTGCGCTACAACTGCTCCATCCGAGCCCCAAGGAAGGGCTGGACCCTCATGCACCCCGGGCGGCTCACGCACTACCACGAGGGGCTCCCCACCACGAAGGGCACCCGCTACATCGCTGTCTCCTTCGTGGATCCCTAACTGGCCACACCTGGCTCTCAGACGATCCTCTGCTGACAACCATTCCCAGCAGCCCCTGGGGCCTCAGCTTCGACCTCCAGGCTCTTGACTTCCTGTTGCTCCTGGAACTGCCAGTCACCATCCAGGAGAGCAAGAGATCTGATGGCAAGCCAGAGACAGAGCAGCCTTGGGGCGGGGCTCTCTGTGGCCCTGCAGTCCCAGCCCCAGGAGACACTGATCACTTTCCTGTTTTGTGACTCATCCTCCCAGATACACCCAGCCCCGCTTCCTCCAGCCCTTCCGCAGGGCCGGACTGGGGCAGAGCAGGGCTGCCCGAGCCGCTCACAGAGACTCCCACGGAGGAGCCGCACCCAGAGCTCCTCAGGGGGGGGCTGCAGCTCCACGGGTTCTACTTCAAGCTTTGGGGCGACACCAAGACCTGGAACAGACACAGGCTCCTGCCCTCGGCCTGGGACCCGTGAAGTCCCTTCCTCCCAGCTCCTGCCTTGAGAGCAAAGCTTTGTCCCTGGAGAGAGCAACTCGGAAAACCTCTCAGGGAACAGGAGCCATCCATGTCACAGCCGGATCCTCGCCTTGACCCTGCTGGGGGAGGGGAGCGATGTGTCCGAGCTGCACCGGGCCACCCTGTCCCACTGCCTCTGGAGAGAGGGACAATCAGAAATAGGACAGTGCTATTAAACGGTTGTTCAGACCACTGAATGGGAGGCAGTTGGTGTGGCGAGTGTGCAGGCGTTGAGGGGAGCCTGGGGTGGGGTTCGGAGCCCTGGTTCGTTCCCAAACCCAGGGCCCTGTGGCTCCCTGAGCAATTGTAAACTCCAGAATCCCTTCCTGTGAGCCGGCGCTGGCTCTTGGCGGGGGGGCCACCTTCTTCATCTGTCAGGACCTGCGTCAGTTGTCACCTCTCTGGAGCCTGCTGACCACCCTCCTTTCAAGCATGAACATGGGGGAAGTGGTGCTTCCGGTGCCCCCATGTACCCTGGGCATCCCCTTCTGATCATTCTCGAGGGAACTGTTCACCCCCTGCTGGGCAGAGCTTTGTGCACGGCAGGTGCTCAGCACGCTGCCTGCTGGGGTGGGGTCTGTTTCCTCTTTACAGATGGGGAAAGAAGCCAGGTAATTGGCCCAACGTCACACAGTAAGTCAGTGCTAGGGGCAGGGAGGGATTTCAGTAAATTCACCAGTGGAAACACTTGCCCCCCAGGTATTGGTGGGCAGCAGGGGCAGAGAGAACCAAATACAGTTTGATAATAAATGTCACCGTGGTCTAAGAACAGAGTGGGGCAGGAGCCAGAGACCAGTCAGCTCGTATAACCAGGTGCTCTCAGTTGAGGGTTATCCTGCCTCTTGGGGGACATCTGGCCAAGGCCAAAGGCTTTTTTGGTTGTCACAACTGCAGAGGGGATGCCGCTGGCATCGAGCAGGTAGAGCCTAGGCTGCTTCTAAGTGTCCTACAGTGCACCGGGCTGCCCCAACACCACCACTGAAAAAAGAAAATTACCCATCCAAACCTCAGTATCGTGAGGCCAAGGAAGCCCGGCAGCTGTCAGGCTGGGCCTTAAACAGGGAGCAGGGCTCTACCAGGCAGAGGCCCTCACAGCCTGGAGAAGGCAGGTTGGTTGTTGGGCAGGTCGGATTATAAAGGCCTATTTCCCCAGGCGTCTTCGTCTGTTTTCTGTGACTATAACAGGACACTACAGACGAGGTGCTGGCAGAGAATAGAGGTTTCATGAGCTCACGTTTCGGGAAGCTGGGAAGCCTCAGGTCATGGCACCAGCATGTGGTGAGGGCCCTTCTTGCTACATCCTAATGGGGGGAGGTCATCATAGGGTGAAGACCAGGAGCTGTAGGCCACTAATGCCATCAGAGCGGCCCCACCCTCGTGTCCTCATCTACTGATTACCAAGGGCCCCGCCTCCAAACACTATTAACATGACTTTCAGGATTAAGTTCACAATCCACGAACATTTGGGGGCACATTCAAACCAAAGCACCAGGCTGTGGAGAGTCTGGGCTTTACCTGGGATACAGCTGGAGTCATCTGAGGGTTGCGTGTATGCTTTTTAAAGATTTTTAACTCTTTTATTTATTTATTTTTTTGGTGCTGGGGATTGAACCCAGGGGCACTCCACCACTGAGCCACATCCCAGCCCTATTTTGTATTTTATTTAGAGTCAGGGTCTCACTGAGTTGCTTAGGGCCTCACTAAGTTGCTGAGGCTGGCTTTGAACTCGTGATCCTCCTGTCTCAGCCTCCCAAGTGCTGGGATTACGCCCAGCTAACTTTTTTAATTTTTAAAATTGGTTCATGATAAATCCAAACAGCATGATTTTGGGGGAAAAGGGTACTGAGAATTGAATCCAGGGACACTCTACCACCAAAATATATCTTCAGCCCTTTTATTTTTATTATTTATTTTTGAGACATGGTCTTGCTAATTTGCTGAGGCTAGCCTAGAATTTGTGATCCTCCTGCCTCAGCCTCCTGAGTTGCCGGGATTAAAGGCACGCATGACCACTCCTGGTTCCTTTTTATTTCTTGAGACAGGCTCTCAGTTGCTGAGGCTAGCCTGGAATTTGGAATTCTGGAATTAAGGTGGGTGCCACCACACCTGGCCAAAGAGCACAAATCTTATTCCCTTTCACCCCAGCCCCCACAGCCAGCTGCCCAGTTCTTCTCTCAAGAACCCACCAGGCTAATCTGTTCCTTGGATTTTTTTTTTTTTCTTAGTACAGGGATTAAATCCAGAGCCTTGCACCTGCTAGGCTCCACCACTGAGCTACATCTCTACTCCTTTGTATTTTATGTTTAGACAGGGTCTCAAGTTGGTCTCAGACTTGGTGATCCACCTGCCTCGTCCTCCTGAGTAGCTGGGATTATAGGTGTGCACTGCAGTGCACGGCTTTGGATGTTCTTGAGTTCATCCGTGCACACACAATTGTGTGTATTAAGGTTGGGGTTTTGTTTGTTTTTGGGGGGGGCGCCAGCAATTACAGCCATGGCCTTGACACATTTGCCACATGCTCTGCCACTGACCTATATCCTCAGGCCAGGGTTTGTTTGGCTCGGGGTGGGGAGGGTGGAACCCAGAGGTGCTTATTAACCTCTGAGTCACATCCCCAGTCCTTTTTATTTTTTATTTAGAGACAGGGGTTTGATAAGTCACTGAGGCTGGCTTTGAACTCAAGATCCTCCTGCCTCAGCCTCCTGGGCTGCTGGGCTACAGGTGTGTGCCACCCCACCTGGCCAGGGTTATTTTTAACTATAATTTTACCTTTTTTCTGATTATTCATGTCCACCATAAAAATGTCAACCAGAATAGAAACAGGGAATGCAGGAAAGAGAGGCGTTCGGCACCATGCACCAGCCTGACCGCAGGCTTCCCGGTAACGCTGTCAGCAGCACCAGGGAGCCTTGCCAGAAGGGATTGAAGCAAGGGCTCCACAGTTGGGTTTCAGAGAACCCCCAGGGGCTGGGCAGAGTGGACTCAGAGGTTCCTGCAGCTGTCCAGAAGGGACTGGGTTCTTGGCCAACCCTTGTAGAGGTTTAGAGAAAAGGAGGAAATGACAGGAGAGATCCTCCAGACCTCCACCTAACTTGGACAAGATTCTGCCAAAGGGATAGGAAATGGACGTTCCTGTCTCTGAGAATCCTTCAGGGAGGCCGGAGGTCATGGAGGAGGAAAGAGTGACAGTAGAAGCAGCTGGTAATTGAGGCTCCTCCCAAGCCACACCCAAGAGAGAGATCTGGCCACACCCCAAGTCGGGGCTGGGTGTGGCCCCACAGAGTCAGAGGACCAGGCAAGAGGCTACTCCTAGGGCAGTGAGGTGGGGATAGCTTCCCCTGACCCACCTCCCAGGAGGCTGATAAGCAGGTTAGTCACCAGAGCACTGATTTACATCTTAAGGCTATTTGTGGCAAGAGTCTACCCTGGTTTGGGCACTGGTGTTTAGTGGAATTACAAGGAGAGCCCCAGAGGGAAGACACTCGTCCACTTCTACATTTTCTAGTAGCCATCCTTTAGTTAACTATTTTTTTGCAGTATTGGAGATCAAACCCAGGACTTCGCACATACTAGACAAACACTCTACCACTTAGGTACATCCCCAGCCTTTCTAGAAGTCATATTACATATAATTTTTTTTTGTACTGGGGATTGAACCCAGGGTCACTCAACAACTGAGCCACATCCCCAGCCCTTTTTATATTTTATTTAGAGACAGAGTCTTGCTTAGGGCCTCACTAAGTTCCTGAGGCTAACTCCGAACTTGGGATCCTCCTGCCTCAGCCTCCTGAGCCGCTGGGATCACAGGCATGCGCAGGGCCACCACACGGTATTTTTAAACTTTATTTTGCCAGCCTGGGGACAGAACCCAGGGCCTCACACTTGTTAAGGAAGTGGTCTGCCACTGCACCAACCTGGACCCCTAGTCACAGGGTTTCTTTTTAAATTTATTTTGGTAGTTGTAGATGCACAGCATGTCTTTATTGTATTTGTTTATTTTTATGTGGTGCTAAGGATCAAACCCAGTGCCTCGCACGTGCTAGACAAGCACTCTGCCACAGAGTTACAGCCCCAGGCCCTGTTTTTGTTGTCTTTTCTTTTTCTGTACTAGGGATTGAACTCATGGTTATATCCTGTTCTGTAATTCTTTTTTTTTTTTTTTTTTTTTTAAGTATGAGATGGGGTCTCACTGAGTTTCTTGCCAAATTGCTGAAGCTGACCTTGAACTTGTGATCCTCCTGTCTCGGCCTCCTGAGTTGCTGGGATTATAGGTGTGCCCCACTAAGCCCAGCACTAGCCACATTTTTAACAGTAGAAGAAACAGGTGCATTTAACCCAATTTACACAAAATATCATTTCTACATGTCATCACTGCAAAAATATTGAGATAGTTTACATTCTTTTTCATCCTTCCTCTTGGGGCATATCTCATTTTTCACCTGCTGCATTTCAGGGGTTCTATCGCCAGGTTGTCTAGGGCTGGTATTACATAACTTAGGCTTGGAGCCCCACTGCTGAGGCTGTTTCCTGCTGTCCCTAGTGCCTGGCACACAACGAGGGACCCAGTGACTGACACTGAGCTTGGGTAATCACCCTCTGAGGTTCCTGGGTCTATCGTGAGGATTAAATAAAGGATGCCTGCTGGGTATCCAGCTCGGCGATCGGCACTCAGTTCGAGCCTGATTCGTGAATGTTGCTGTTCTGACTTGCCCAAAGGCAACTGAAGGGCAGCAGGCCCCAGTGTGCGTCTGTCTCCCTGAAAGAGTCACTTCATCCTAACGGACTGGTCCTTTTGAGAGCCCTTCTGTACAATTACAAAATGCAAGTCAGGTTTCCAGAGCTGGCATAAACCTTGGGGTCAGGCTCTGGGGCAGAGAACGAAAGAGCGGGAACATCTAATCCGCGCCCTTGTTTTTTTGGCTCTTGACAGCTCGAGGCCCCGCCCTCCCGCCCCGCCCTCCCGGTCCCTGTAGGGGCCCGCCGGAACTACAACTCCCGTGATGCCTCGGGAGTCCCGAGGCTCTGCGTCATCGACCGGGGACTGCAGGGCGGTGAAACAGGGCGCCGAGACGCGTCTCGACGCGCAGAGCTGTGGGTCCCCTGAGCCATAAGGAGCAGTAGGATCCGACTGGCTGAGCTCGGACTCCACCGGTTCATCCAGGCCGAGCTGCAAGCCCGTGGCGGCTGGTGACGCGCGCATCCCCCTCCGCCTCTCCCTGGGTGGCGCTTGCTGGTGACGTCGTGGGTGTGATGGCCGCCGCGAGGCCGGGAAGGTGAAGGTGAGAGGGCGAGCGCGCCGGGGTGGTGGGACCGGCCGACTCCGGCCCGGAGAGCCCAGAGCAGCGCGGCCTGGGCCGGCGGGACGCTGGGGCCCCCGGGGGTCAGGATCCGGCCAGACGGGCGTCCCCACGCTGCGGCCTCGCCGCCGCCCCTCCGAGGCCCTGCGAGAGCCGGTGGGGCGCAGGACCCGGGGCTGGGGCGTGGGGTCCCCCGGCGCCCCGGTCGCCCGCCTTCCTAGGCCCTGGCCACACGTCACCCCGTCCTTTCCCGTTTTCGTCCGGTCCTCTTGCTCGGCGCCCGTCAGATGCCCGGGTTCGGTGCCGGGGCAGCCTGCCCTGCCCTTCCCCACTGGGGCGCCCCTTGAGCCTCCCACGGCGCCTGGGACCCAGCGGGACCCCCGGCTCTCAGTTCCACTTCTCTTCCTCTCCACGGCGTCCCGCGTCTCTAGTTGGCCGTTTGTCCTGAAGCCCAGTCTTGTCCTGGTTCTGCTCCCTCCCCTCCCCCCTCTGGATGTGCCTTACCGGACCCCGCAGGGGAGCTCCCTGGTGCACATGCTTTAACACATGTTTGTGCACACCAGGGTTGGCCCTGCACCCGTGTTGTGTTTTCCCCAGGCCATTAGCTCACATGACAGCCCAACTCCTCAGTACCTCAATGAGTAAGCTTCCCTCAGGGATGAGTTTATTTGGCTTTAAACCTGATTAGACATGCTTTGCACACCAGTTGTTTTCTTTCTTTTTTTCCTTTTTTTTTTTTTTTTTTGGTGTGTGTGTGTGTGTGTGTCACCTGTTGACATCTACCTTTTCCTTTCCAATAAGTCAGGACAGGTGGAGTCAACACAATCCATAGCCAACCTCGACCTGAGACAGCACAGAGGAGAACCCAAATTCTTTTCGTTTTCTTGACTCCAGCCATGTCCGTGATGCCCACCCTG
This sequence comes from Glaucomys volans, assembly GCA_020662805.1. Taxonomy (NCBI): domain Eukaryota; kingdom Metazoa; phylum Chordata; class Mammalia; order Rodentia; family Sciuridae; genus Glaucomys; species Glaucomys volans. The sequence goes on along the minus strand of JAJEJO010000957.1, from coordinate 315,805 downwards.
TGAAAGTCTCTTACCATCCAAAAAGTAAGTGGTACCTGTGACTTCTGGTGCCCTGGATCTGGGTTGAGTAGAGAGGGGCATGCTGTGCTAGCCCTGGCCCTCCAGTGGCACATTTCTTGAATGGGGTCCTGTTTGTGTAGATCTGGTGCTTTCCAACCTGTATTGAACAGAAAATATTCTATCTCCTTTTTACTTCATGGAGGATTTCACTGGTTGCTGAGAGAGCCTGTTTAAAGGTTGACAGTTCAGAAAGTGGCCGGGACCTCCTGAGCTCCCTGAAGGATAGTCTCTCTCTCCCTTGTTTGTTCTCTACTGTGCTGACTCTTCTCCTGGTATCTGCCCAGCAGAGGTTGGCTCCTTATCACAGCTCTTCTAAGAGTCTGCTCTGCCCCCTTTACCCTGTATACTCTTTTGTTTCAATTTCTCAGCTTCTCCTCTGTTCCAGTTGTGCCAGCAGACGATTCGTGGATCCATTTTATTTTCCCTGCTAGGAGTTGCTGTACATAAAACTGGGTAAGGAGGTGGTGTGGATTCAGGGACTGTGCTTGGGATCCAAACACACCTTGCGGTGAATTTTGCTACTACCTTGCTTATACCCCAAACACCTAATACTCCTCAACTAATAGCCTAGGTAGAGCAAAGCTTCACATCACCTTGAAGTGCTAATAGCAGTTTCCATTCAGAATTGGGTTTGTTTCCAGTCTTAGGTTAATATCTGTTGTGCCCCTTGCACTTTTGGGGGGGGTGGAATTGGACTACCAGGATAAGTCAACCTTTCCCTTAAAGCGTGATCCTCAGAATTTTGAAGGCTGTTAACACAGAAGAGTTTCTTCATTGAAAAAATTTGTGCAATGCTGATCAAATATACTGAAATTGCTTTTGAGCTAACCTTCCTTCCCAAGGCTTTTCCTGTGTTCTCGTGTGCCAGTGGAGGGGGGCTGTGGCAAATGGTGTTTTACAAATCCATTCTAGCATGGAGCCCTTTGTACATGGAGCATTGGATACAACTAGAGTTCTGTGGACCTTACCTTGGGAAATACTGCTGTAAACTGTCTGAAACCCTAATCTCCAGATCACTTTGAGGCTGTCACAAAAATTTGGCGTGTGTAACTGACACTGGAATTGGAGCCTCTGGCTCAGCTTAGGGACGGATCCCGTATGCCTGCAGCAAGCCCTGCGGTGGACTAGGGACTATCAGGGCTTTCCAGAGGAGGAACAGGAACCCAGCACTCTCATGCTCTGGCAGGATAGAGAGCCAGCACACAAAGCCCTGAGGCAGTGGCGTCTTTATCTTGGCGTTCCTGCCTGAATTTTGCAACTTTGGTCCTCTTGTGCATATATGTATGTTCAGCGTGCTTTTTGGAAGGATTAAATTTCAGAATCTGAAAGGTTCGTTCAACTGTATTGACTCATGGAACTCCAAATAGTTAAAGACTGCTTTTTTTAGGAAAAAAGTGAATTAGAATATCCAGCAATGGCAGGTTTAAAGTATCCGCCAGGGTGTTCCCTTACTCATTCTTTATCTCGCAGTGGTGCAGGAGAAAGGCGATGGAAAGAGGTCACTGCTCTGTGGACGACTGGCTCTCTAGATAGGGACACAGGCTGTGATTAAAAAGCAAAAGTCAGGCAAGGGTGTGCATCCTCTGTGGAAGTGGTAAGACTTGAATTGGGGCTAGAAGGATGGTAAGAGTGTGCCACGTGGGTGAAAAAAGAGGATTCCAGACAAAGAGGACCCAGTGCAGAATCTTGGATCAGGAATTAGAAGGGCTGGAGAAACGAGGTGGCTTGGAGTCGGCAGGTTTCAGGAGGGTGGGGCAGTGCTGCAGGCTGGCACGGGCAGCCTCTAGGGCAGCTGAACTCCAGCAGACCTTTAACCTTGAACCACTAAGCTTTGACTAGTGTGCATTCCCTGAATCTTGCACTTACTGAGCACTAATGCTTTTGGTGTCGTAGCCTTTGGGCTTGCAGACCATGACCAGGACTTCCAAGCACCTGCTTCTAGAAATCCAGCTGCGGTCAGGGAACTGGCTTCCTGAAAGCCAGTCGCTTCTGGAGCCTGGTGGAGCGGACCTTCCCCAGCTGACCTGTTTGCTTGATATCTGTGGTGGCGGGGTGGAGGGGTGTCTTCCCTGAGGGCTGGGTGTTCGTGGGGAGAGCCTTGTATCTTGCTGGTAGAGTTTATTATTACTTTTGCTTTAAACCAAAGTGAGTCCTTTGAGCTCTCTCACTGTGTGCTCCCATGACTCACATCTTTGTCTTTAGTCCTCTCCGGGTTGATGTGGTATCTTACTGTTCACGTGAAGAATTCAAGGTTGTGGGCTGGGGTGGTAGCTCAGTGGCTGAGCACTTGCCTGGTGCCTGTGAGGCACTGGGTTTGGTCCTCGGCACCACATTAAATAAATACATAAATACACAAATAAGCCGGGCGTGGTGGCGCACGCCTGTAATCCAAGAGACTTGGGAGGCTGAGTCAGGAGGATCGCGAGTTCAAAGCCAGCCTCAGCAACTTAGCAAGGCCCTAAGCAACTCAGTGAGACCCTGTCTCTAAATAAAATACAAAATAGGGCTGGGGATGTGGCTCAGTGGCCAAGTGTCCCTGAGTTCAATCCCCGATTCCAAAAAAAATAAACAAACACAAATAAATAAAGGTATTGTGTCCATCTACAACTTAAAAAATACTTAAATAAATGAATAAATAAATAAATAAAAATAAAGGTATTGTGTCCATTTACAGCTTTAAAAATAATACTTAAAAACAAAATCCAAGCTTCTGAGATGCAATAAATTGCTTTTATGGCCCAGAGAGAGTACCAACGGGATTAGTACCCAGCTGTTACCTGATTTCAGAGTCTGTTGCCTGCATCCCTCTGTTATGCCCCATCCCAGCCCCTGTTCTCTTTTCTCCCGGGCTGGCTTTGCTCCCCTTCTGCCTCCCCACACCCCCTGATTTCAGTGTACTCTCCTTTTCTCTTTGAAGGAGCCAAAGAGTCACTTTGTTTCCAGTTCCCTCTCTCAGGGCTCCACTGTCTTTCTTAATAAAGAAAAAACCAGACCAGGTGCAGTGGCACATGCCTGTAATCACAGCAGCTCGGGAGGCTGAGGCAGGAGGGTCACAAGTTCAAAGCCAGCCTCAGCAACCTAGCGAGGTCCTCAGCAATTTAGCAAGACCCTGTCTCAAAATAAAACAAAAAGGACTGGGGATGTGGCTCAGTGGTTGAGTGCCTCTGGGTTCAATCCCTGGTTCCAAAAAGAAGAAGAAAAAGATGAAGAAAGGAAGAAAGCTGTTGTACCATGGCATTGTGGGGGAGGAAGGGGGAAACGATAGTGGGGTTGCTTCCTTCCCCTTCCTCCCAAGGAATCTGTGACACTGCAAAGGAATTGCAGATTTGAGCAACACACGTGGGTTCCTATCTCCCTGTTGTCTCTGTCTTGCCTAACCTTTGGAGTGGCTAGTTCTTTTTGGGGAGTGGGGGGCGGTACTGGGAATTTACTGAACCACATCCCCAGTTCTTTTATTTTTTATTTTGAGACAGAGTCTCACTAAGTAGCTAAGGCTGGCCTTCAACTTGCAATCCTCCTATTTTGGCCTCCAGAGCTGCTGGGATTAGAGGCAGGATGGTCAGTTCCTCAGAGCCAGTTTGGCATTCATCTTCAGGCGCTCTTCCTGGATGTTCCTTCTGCCGCCCTGCACCTGCTTTGGCACCCTTTGGCACTAGTTGGAAGTTTCTTGTGTGCTCACCCCTGAGCAGCTTTCTCATTTCCCAGCTGGAAACTCAAGTCCAGCTGGGCTGCCATGAGGGTAGCCACAAGGGAGTGCCAGTGCCTGGCACACAGCGGCACACCCTGCCTCGTCCTGGGAGGCCTTTTCCCTTGACCCCAGGAGGGACGGTCTCTGCTGGGGAAGTCACTGTCTGTGAGGACCTCAGGAAGACCTGGCAGGCTCCACTGTAGGGCAGGGTTCCCAGCCATGCAGGGGAGCTGCCTTCTCTGGGAGATCTGCCTCTTGACCTTGGCCAAGACCTCTAGGTCTTCGGAGTCAAGGCTCACAGCCCCTAACCTGCCATTGCTGTGTAGGGAGAAAAAACAGAGATGCGCGTGACTGAGTGAAAGCCGCAGCGCCACACAAGCAGGCTGGCCCCTCACGGTTCTTAACAGTGCTTGTCACACGAGGGCGGTGACGTGTTCTTTCTTCAGTTTCCAAATGTTCTGCAGCGGCATCTGTGACACTGAAGGAGACCAATAGATGTTTTTAAACTAAGTTTTAGAAGTAGGTACCTCTTACTTCAGGATCCCTCTTCCTTGTTTCCATCCCTCCAGCAAATGGACAATCCTGTTAGGGATTTGGGCCGTTGGGCTCCTGGACAGCAGAGTGGCCAGGGAGGGGGAGTGGACTTCGCTGACCTTGAGCACCACTTTGCTGTCACCTTAGTAGGCCTTCAGTGTCTAGGAGACAGACAGATTTCGGCCTCACTTTCCTGCCTGACTTGGAGGAGGGCTCTGCGCTCCGCAGGGGCCGCCCCATTGCTCTCTGAGGGGCTTGTCAGCGGCTCAGCAGGCAAGGAATTGAACTCAGGACCGTGGCTGCAGATGTGTGAGTGCCCCTGCAGCGGGACAGGGAGGCTGGCCCGTGTCCTCGAGCTCCCTTCCTACTCTCCACGTGCTGCTTCTCGTCTTGATGTCCCTTGAGCAGAAGCTGGTTGCCCATATCTTGATGAAACTCAGGCTGGTCCTGGCTCTCCTCTCGCCCCATGCCGTGCCCACAGCAGAACGTCCTGGTGGCCGTTCTGGGCTCACCCACATTGTCCTCTCTTGCAGCGCAATGTCCCTGCTTTTCTCTCGATGCAACTCCATTGTCACGGTCAAGAAGGACAAGAGACATATGGCTGAGGTGAATGCTTCCCCACTCAAGCACTTCGTCACTGCCAAGAAGAAGATCAATGGCATCTTTGAGCAGCTCGGGGCCTACATCCAGGAGAGTGCCACCTTCCTTGAAGGTAAAATGTCACCTGCTCATAGATATTCGCAGGATTTGGGAGTGGGGAGTGCAGCCTGCTTTTGAGGGACTCATGCTTGGGAGGGTCATCACCCCCAGCTGTACTCTGCTCTTGGACTTCTGGGGAATTGGGCTGCAGCAAGACATGGGCACTGTCTTTAGGAATTGATTTAAGAATCCGTGTGTTTTGTTTCACTTACCTTCTCTAAAATGCAAGTCAGTTGAAGGTCGAGAGTTGTCCCATACCTTGGGGGTGACCGAGCAGCATGGTGGCCAGTTCATGTGTTCTCCCTGGCCAGTTCGGGCTGCTGTAATGCCAAGCACTGCTGGGTGTTGGTTGTCCTGGGCAGTGTGCCCTCTCATATTTTTAGTGTGGTGACAGGACTGTGGACAGGGAGCTCCTGTTACCTGTGCCTTTTCTACTAGTTCCTGATTTGAGTCCTGCAAGCAGAGAAGGGGCGGTTCCTGGGCCTGTTAGGTCAGACACCAGCTCTGGCCACTGGTGTTCAGCTCCATCTCTAGAAGGGCACCATGGCTGCAGGTCCAGGGACCGTCTGAGAACCCAGTAGCTGTCTTCGCTGCCCTTGGGTTCCTCATTGAGAGTGACGGACTCAGGCGAGACTGGCCACTTTCAGAAGCCAAGGAGTCTCCTGGCGAAGCACAGGGCTCCCACCTGGCTCGGGTGGACCTCCTCTCCCGCCTGCCTTGGGCTCAGTCACTTGGCTCTCATCGTCTCACAGCCAAGCTGCTGCTGAGGCTCCCATGGGAAAAGGGTCTGTGGCCAGTTTCACTACCTTGTCTGTGACCTGCCTGTTGAGATGGATGCAAGAGAAGGCATTCCCTGAGTATTTGATGAATTAAAACTCTAAGCCGGGCGCGGTGGCGCACGCCTGTAATCCCAGCACTTGGGAGGTTGAGGAAGGAGGATCGTGAGTTCAAAGCCAGCCTCAGCAACTTAGCGAGGCCCTAAGCAACTCAGTGAGACCCTGTCTCTAAATAAAACACAAAATAGGGCTGGGGATGTGGCTCAGTGGTGGAGTGCCCCTGAGTTCAATCCCTAGTACCAAAAACAAAACAAAACAAAACAAAACAAACAAAAAAACCTCTAGGAGCGCAGCGCTTGCCAAGGAAGCATATGACCCTGGTTTTAATCCCTAGCACCACAAAAAATAAATAATACAAAAATCTGAATTTTAAAGGTTTTTTTTTTTTTTTTCTTTTTCTTTTTTTTTTCAATTCTGAGGATTGAACCCAGAGTGCTTGACCACTGAGGCTGGCTTTGAACTTGTGCTCCTCCTGCGTCAGCCTCCCTAGTCACTGGGATCCTAGGTGTGCACCACCGCGCCTGCTTAAAGGTGTCTGACTCGAGGATGAAATGACCCCAGCTCACTGCCTTTTCATTTGGCAGCAGCTCAGGTGTGCCTGGCCCTGCGCCAAGCATGGGCATGCGGAGGTAGGACTGTGGAAGCCGCTGCCTCCCAGAGCCCAGTCCAACCTCTGTGAGACCCTGAGTCACTCACTCAGTCGGTGCTGGGGGCACACATGTGCTTCAGGGAGGTGGGTTTGTTTTTGTTTTTGTTTTTAGTTGTAGATGGACATAATACGTTTATTTTATTTATTTGTATGTGGTTCTGAGGATTGAACCCCGTGCCTCACGCATGCTGGGCGAGTGCTCTACCTTTGAGCCCCAGCCCCAGCCCAAGGAGGGGTTTATGTGACAAGCGCTTCCATTTCCTTCTGTGTGAAAATAGGAGGCCTCGCCTGCTGGTGGCATGGAAGGGGAGGAGCTGGTGTGACCCTGATTGCCTTGCTCTGGGCAGGAAGGGCACTAAAGGGCGTGATTTAGCAGGAGCTTGGGGCCTGCTGGCTGGTTCTCTTCAGTGTAGCCCTGCGCTCAAGAGCCGCTTCTTTGGAAGGGCATTGCGAAGGCCATGCTCGTGTGCCCTTCTAAGGGAAGAATCTTGATGGGTCTGGGCTGGGGGTTACTGGTGAGTGGGGTGGGGCTTATTGACTTGGTCACTTCCTTTTGTGGCACTAGTTGCAGCACAGACTCACTCTGCATCCTCTGACATGCCACTTGTCATGCTGTGGATACTTTGAGAGTGGTCGGGGGCCAGTCAGCGTGGTGGTTTGTGGCAGTGGTCAGGCAGGGGCCTGTGAGCGTGGTGGTGTCTGGGAGTGTGCTGAGGGCCAAAAGCCATCTCCTCCCCAGCCATCTGAAGTGCCTCCGTCGTGCATGTGCTGGATAGGGCAGGGCAGGGTCTTGCTCAGTCGTTGGCTTCTGGGACAGTCTACTAGCCTCGTGCCTGCCAAGGGCACTGGGAGAAGCCGTCCAGTGATCCGGTTTCTCCTCGCTCAGCCAGCGTGCACGCACCTGCTGGGCGCAGAATCGGATGGGTCGGCCTCCCAAGGTAGTGGAGCAGACAGGTGAACCAGCTACTGCACTGTGGAGAGGTTGGTGCTGAGGAGAGAGAAGCCAGGGTGCTGTGGGTGCAGACAGGGGGACCCACTCAGGTGGAGGTGTGCCCAGGGCAAGCTTCGCAGGGGCTGTGCCATCTAAGCTGCACCCAAGGCCCAGCAGGAACAAGTCGGGACGCTCCGAGGCATCAGTTCATCCGAGTGCAGAAGGGGGTTTGGGTAGTGCCAGCGAAGCCCAGAGGGGTGAGGCTGGTGTTGGGAGATGGTGAGGTGGAATGAGAGGCAGCAGGGTGGCAAGAGGCCAGGCTGGAGAGGCCAGCGGGACACTCAGGAAGGACCTTGTGCAGTGACACAGAGTGATTAAGAGCCCAGACGCCAGGACCAGGTTCAGAGGCCCACTCTGCCCTGTGAGGAAGGAGGATCCAGTGAGGCCATGTTCGCACCATGCCCGAAGCAGCACCTGGGAGGGGAGAGATCTGGAAGCCCAGGAGCAGCTGGCGTGCCCGTGCTCACCAGCGCCTCTCGGCCCTTCGCCTTTGATTCACTTGGTCCTCACAGGAGTCCCGCGAAGCAGGTTCTGCTGTTACCTCAGTTTTCCTGGTGAGGATGTGGAGACCCAGAAAGTCTCATCTGCCTGGGGTCACAGAGCTAGGAGGCAGGGAGGACCAGCATGGGGACTGGGCAGTCTTGCTGCCACCTCACGGAGCCACAGTAGGGCACCACGGAGGCAGACTCCAGGTCCTGGTGACCCAGCTGCTCGCTGGCCCTTCAGCCTGTGACCATGGAGCTCCTCTGACCACACAGTGACCCATCTTCATCTGCTCCAGACACCTACAGGAATGCAGAACTGGACCCCGTCACCACGGAAGAGCAGGTTCTGGACGTCAAGGGCTATCTGTCCAAAGTGAGGGGCATCAGTGAGGTGCTGGCCCGGCGGCACATGAAGGTGGCTTTTTTTGGCAGGTGAGTCTTTGAAGCCTTCACAGCTTCCTGGATGGGAGAGGAGGTGAGGGGTGGGGAGGGAGGGAGGGAGGCCCTCTGAGCCTCTCAAAGCCAGAGTGTGCCAAGGCAGGGGGCGGAGGGCAGGCCTGAGTTCATTACCCGCCCCCCTCCTTCCCCTCAATGGTGGGGATGGAACCCAGGCTTCATGCATGCCAGTCGAGGGCCCTGTCCCTGAGCCATATCCCTAGCCCTCATCACTCTTCTTATTTTTATTTATTTTTGGTACTGGGGATTGAACCCAGAGTGATTAACCACTGAGCCACATCCTTAGCTCTTTTTATATTTTATTTAGAGACAGGGCCTTGCTAAGTTGCTGAGACTCGCTTTGAACTCATGATCCTCATGCCTCAGCCCGCCAAGCTGCTGGGATTACAGGCATTACCAAACCCGGCTGTATTTTTTATTTTGAGACAGGTCTTGCTAAGTTGCTATGGCTGGCCTTGAACTTATGATCCTTTTGCTTCAGCCTCCTGAGTTTCTGGGATTATAGGCATGTGTCACCAAACCCAACTCTCCTTACTTTTATTTGTAACATATATATAACATAAAATGCACCTCTTTGTGGGGGTGGTATGGGAGAGTGAGTCCAGGGCGTCTTGCACACTAAGCATGAGCTCTCACTGAACTATGTCCCTAATCCCCAAATTAACCATTTCTAAGTGTATGTTCAGGAGTGAGTACATTCATATTATTGTGCAACCAGTATCCAGTGTGTTTTCATCTTGTAGAACTGAAATTGTCCTCACTAAATAGCTCCCTATTTGTTTTTTTTTCCTGGCAACCCCCATTCTACTTTTTATCTTTAAGAATTTGACTATTCTGCTGAGCGTATTGGTGCATACCTGTAATCACCAGCCTCAGCAACTTCGCAAGGCCCTAAGCAACCTAGAGAGACCCTGTCTGAAAAACATGAGCCAGGCAAGGTGGTACACATCTGTAGTCTGAGTGACTTGGGAGGCAGAAGGACCGAAAGTTTGAGGCCAACCACAGTAACTGAGTGAGACTCTTTCAAAATTAAAAATAAGCTGGGTGGGTGGTACAGGCCTGTAATCCCAGGGGCTCGGGAGGCTGAAGCAGGAGGATTGTGAGTTCAGAGCTAGCCTTAGCAAAAGCAAGGCCCTAAGCAACTCAGTGAGACCCTGTCTCTAAATAAAATACAAAATAGGGCTGGGGATGTGACTCAGTGTTAAAGCACCTGTAGAAATCCCCTGTATTAAAAAAACAGAACCTGACTCTTCTAGACTTCACGTAAGTGGAGCAGCGCACTTGTCTCCTTGTGATTCCCGTGTCTCACTTAACATGGTGTCCACAAAGTTTACCCATGTCGTGGCTCGTGTCCGAGTCTCCTTCCTTCCTGAGGTTCCTGTGTGTGTGCAGACCACGCTTTGCCTATGCATTCGTGTGTCCATGCACGCCTGGGCTGCTTCCGCCTCCTGGCACCTCCTGAGTGGTGCTGCCTGAACATCTGTCTCCTCTAGCCCTGCTTCCGGTTCTTGTAGGTACACGTAGAAAGGGACTTGCTGGGTCGCCAGGAAGGTGTGGTCGTCACGTCCTGGAGAACCACGTTCTGTTTTCCGTGGTGGCATCTCCACCAGCAAGCAAAGCACAGGACTCAGTTTCTCCGACTCTTGCCAACACCCCCCGCCCACAGCTGAGCACAGAACCCAGAGGTGCTCTACCACGGAGCTCATCACAGGCTCTATTAATTTTTTATTTGTAGACATAAGTTGCTCAGATTGGCCTTGAAGTGTGTGGTCCTCCTACCTCAGCCTCCAAAGTAGCTGGAGTGCTCATGCACTCACGCAAACACACAGAGCCTTCTACCTCACCCTGCCCCTGCCCAGCCATTTTCTGAATTTCGACTACCATGTGTGAAGTCCAGCCCGTTGTGGGCTTTGCCTTGTTTGAAGTGGGGCTCACTGTGTTGCGTAGGCTAGCCTTGGACTCCTGGGCTCTTGCCCTCCTCCTGCCTCAGGCTGGGACTGCAGGCATACCAATATGCCCGCCTCCCATTGGGTTTGGCTGGGCAGGCACCGTGCCCAGCCCCTCCATGCCCCTCTGTCGTGGGTGTGGTCTGCATGTCTCTGGTGAGGGCTGGTTTGAGCTTCTTCATGCACTTACTGGCCATTTGCGTATTTTCTCTGGAGAAATTCTACTCAGGTTCTTTGCCTTTTTGATGCTGTTGAGTTGTAGGAGCTTTAAAGAACACTGTTGATAAAATATTCCATCCCATCCGTGGCTGACCTTGCACTCTGTTGATTGTGTTCTTTGGAGCACAGAGGCTTTTTATTTCACTGTCGTCTGATTTCTCTATTTGTATATTTGTCTGTACTTTTGATGTTACAGCCTAGCAATAATTGCCAAATTCAATGTCACGAAGCTTTCCTCCTCCTTCTAAGACTTCTTTATTTTAGCTGGTTCTCCTTGTTAAACTGTGAGGTCTAGCAGACACTTTAAAAAACATTAAAGTCACAGTGGAAAGCTCCCTAGGCAGATTGGATGCAGGTGCATGATGGTCGCTGAGGGAATAGCCCTGTGGCCTCAGTGTGGCCCCAGCTCCCCTGGCCTGTCGGTTCTCCCTCCCCTGGAAGGAGTGGCCTCCCCTCGCAGTAGCGGTCCCTGTCTTGCTGCTGCGGGAAGAGGTGGGATGTGGCTGCGAAGCCTCTGCTGTGAACGAGTGAGGAAAGGGCGTCCACTCAGGCCCCCCATGAAAAACGAGGCTGCAGGGTCTTTGCCGAGCTCATTTAGACCACGGAGGACGGCCCTGGGCAGAGGCCGAGGTGTCAGGTGGGAGTGCGCTGTGTTCGGAGAGGGGTCTCCATCGGAACTGCTGAGCTGCTTCCTGAGAGCAGCTGGATTATCATCCCGGGCAGGTCTGCTCAGCAGGTGGCACGATGCACAAGCCCCTTGCACATCTGAAGTGAGGAACTTGGGGACAGGTCACAGGCTCTGGCCAAGAGACCTCTGCCCATTTTAACAAACACCGGGTGCTCCTCTCTGCCTCTCTTGGCACTGTCTAGGCACTGGTGGCATTGCAGAGAACAAGTCGTCAGACCTCCAGCCCAGCGTCTGTGTGTGAAAGCCAACCTGTGGCTTCTCTTGGCTTCCCCAGCAACCTTTGTTTCCTCCTAGGACGAGTAATGGGAAGAGCACTGTGATCAACGCCATGCTCTGGGACAAAGTTCTGCCCTCTGGGATTGGTCACACCACCAATTGCTTCCTGAGGGTGGAGGGCACAGATGGCCATGAGGCTTTCCTGCTCACGGAGGGCTCAGAGGAGAAGAAGAGCGTCAAGGTGGGTGCTGGTGGCTTTCAGCCAGGGTGTGCTGTTGAGGCAAGACTGGCTCAGAAGGGAGCCATGCCCCCCTGTGGTGAAGATGAAAAACCGTTTCAGACAAGCTCTTTGGAGCACAGGAGGGCATGCATTCAGGAGGGTGGAAAGGTGGAGAGAGTGCCAAGCAGTAGCACGCATGCCTGGCCCTCTCTCAGGCTTCCTGCACTGGGAAGGAGGGGAGTCGGGCCACTCCTCCCTGGGACGCTCCAGGGGATGCTTACCGTGTGGCTCGGGATTCCCACACCATCTTGGGGTTGTCCTACTTTGATTTTTCTGAGCAGCAGCTGCATTCTAGCTTGGGGCCAGGTGCCACCGTGATTTGTAAAGAATTAATCCATGCACGGCGTATTCAGCTAGGCTGACATCCAGGAAAGAAGTTTAGCAAGAGAGTAAAGGACGCAATTCCTATTGACAGCCCCAGCTCTCAACTTTATATGTGAAATGAAAGAAAAGGCACAGCCTGCTGGGCTGCCTCCCAAGCTGCTGTGTCGAGGAGGTCGGCCCGGGTGGCCTGACCTTTCTTTCCTCTTCCACCATCAGACCGTGAACCAGCTTGCCCACGCCCTCCATCAGGATGAGCAGCTGCACGCTGGCAGCCTGGTGAGTGTGATGTGGCCCAACTCCAAGTGCCCACTCCTGAAGGACGACCTCGTGCTCATGGACAGGTAAGGGGGAAGGAGCCTAGGGGCATCTGGTTTCCATTTTTGGATGATCTGGGCCCAAGTCCCCAGCAGTCTGCTCTGATCTAGCACTGCTGCCTTTCAGGTGGCTCGGCCAGTCCTGCCTCTTGGCTTCCCTCCAGAGCTGGACTGTCAATACCCTCTGGTATCAGTGTCCTGCAGCTGTCCCCGGGTGGGCCATTCAGCAGATGGGTGGAGTGCTCAGAGGTGGGGAGGCCCTCAGTCCAGCCCAGTGCTGGGGTATGTGGTGTCGGAGGGCGTGTGAGCTGCAGGCGACATGCTTCATTCCTCTTGAAGCCTTTGCCCTGCCGAGGACAGGGTCCAGAACTGTACCGGGAAATACAGCGAGGCTGCGTTACCTGGCCTCTCATAGATATAAAACTTCACTTTAATTATATACCCCGAGTAAAATCATAAGTCGTTACATTTTTATAAGTGTGATAGATGCATGCGCTGAAAAAACGTGCCCAGGCCATCTGGAAGGACAGGAGGTGGGAAGTAAAAGTCCCCAGGACAGGCAGGCCTGCTTCCTTCTGCCCCCGGGGGCTGCCTCGCGGACCCAGGTCAGTTCGCAGCAGGAAGAGCAGGGCCTGTGCTCCTGGCTGACCGTGTTGGTTTGCACATGTTGGTCTCTTTTAGCCCTGGGATTGACGTCACCACAGAGCTGGACAGCTGGATTGACAAATTTTGCCTGGATGCTGATGTGTTTGTGTTGGTGGCCAACTCAGAGTCCACCCTGATGCAGACGGTAACCCTCCTTTGCCTGGTCCCGGGTCTTGGCTGGGCAGGTGGCCGGGCATCTTGGCTTGGCACTGCTCCTCCCCCTGAGTCTCACCCTGTGTGTAGGAGAAGCAGTTCTTCCACAAAGTGAGTGAGCGGCTCTCCCGCCCCAACATCTTCATCCTGAACAACCGCTGGGATGCTTCTGCCTCAGAGCCCGAGTACATGGAGGAGGTGGGTGCCTCTTGGCTGCTCAGGGAGTGGCGCCCTGTGGGAGCTCTGGCTTCCGGGGCCACCTCGTGTACCAGATGTAATGGCTCCCTGAATTAATTCATCCCAAAGATTGCCCAGCTGTTCCCTTGTCTTTTTTTTTTTTTTTTGTACTGGGGATTTAATCCAAGGCTTCTTAACCACTGAGCCTCATCCCCAGCCCTTTTTTTGCATTTTATTTAGAGACAGGGTCTCACTGAGTTGCTTAGGGACTTGCTGAGTTGCTGAGGCTGGCTTTGAACTCGCAATCCTCCTGCCTTGGCCTCACGAGCTGCTGGGGTTACAGGCATGCGACCCGGCATCCAGCTCCTATGGTGTCTTCCGATGACGTTGAGAGCCCCCGCCCCTTCACTTTCCTGGATGGACCCCTCATTGAGTGTCTGAAGAGCATCCCCACATCCATGCATCCTTGGGGCCGTTTTGCTCATTTTGGTTCATAAACAAAACAAAACAATAAATGTAGAACAGGCTCAGCTTGAGAGACATCCAGGAGAAACGCTTTAAAAGAGGAGAGAATAATGGGTTCTTATAACCCACAACTGTGTGTGCGTGTGAAATGAGAGAAGAAAGGGCAATAGCTGGTGGTGTTGGGTTTCCGTTATTGAGCCTGCAGTCAGCAGGTGGGCCTCCACATTTTGCCTGATGCCGGGCAGTGTGACTGACTTGGTCAAATTCCTTGCCCCTCTGGCCATCCAGCCTCCACCCGTGGGATGGTGTCATCATAGCGAGAGGATGATACCTGTTAAAGTGCCTGACGCACGTCTATGAGAGGCTGGGATTTAGTTTGCAGTGCTGGGTGGAACCCAGAGCCCTGCATATGGCAGGCAAGTGGTCCACCACGGAGCCACGTCCCCAGCCTTACTCTTTAGGTTTTATCATAGAGCCCGGGACAGCAGAGCTGGGAGGGCTTTTGCAGGGGTCCCACTCATTATATAAATGAGACCTCGGAAGGCTTAGCTCGTCAGTGTAGACCCAGGCTTGGTTTTCTTGACCCCCTACTTCCTCTCTTCTGGGGCACCACAGTGTGGCCCTAGGTGAGTCTGTCTAAGTGTTTTGCTTGTACACATGAAGTGTCCTTGCTAGGCCATGCCCCAAGACACTCCCTGCCGATGCTGGTTCTGGGAGTATGGTGGCGGGAGGGCACAGGTGGCGGGTGACTTTGACTGTGCGTGCGTTGTACCTTCTGAGCATTGAATCAGAGCTTGTTACCCATTAAAAAAAAAAAAGGCAGTGCTGTGGAGGCGCCATCAGGAGGGGCTCCCCTGCAGCCACCGTGGTCACGCGCGTCTCTGCTTGGGGTGCAGGTGCGGCGGCAGCACATGGAGCGCTGCACCAGCTTCCTGGTGGACGAGCTGGGCGTGGTGGACCGAGCCCAGGCCGGGGACCGCATCTTCTTTGTGTCCGCCAAGGAGGTGCTCAACGCCAGGATCCAGAAAGCCCAGGGCATGCCAGAAGGAGGTAACGTAGGGCCGCAGCGGCGATCCGCTCCCTGAGGATCCAGGCGTTGGGGCGCACAGCAGCTCCGTCTGCGGCAGTCGCTCTGGGGTCGGGATGGTGAGCAGAGCCTGCGGGAGAGGACCTTGCTGTCCAGCCAGTGCCCCTGCGCTGGCGGTGGGTGTGGCCCCTGGGTTTCCCGTTCTCTGCGGCTGGCCGGCTCCTCACTGATGCCGCGCAATTCTCCTAGGGGGCGCTCTCGCGGAAGGCTTTCAAGTGCGGATGTTTGAGTTTCAGAATTTTGAGAGGAGATTTGAGGTAAGTCCTCTGATCCTGGTTCTGGTGAGTCTCCCAGGCTCTCATGGGGTGTCTCCCTGGCGCTGTAGGCCCCAGGTGGCCCCCACCATCCTCAAGGCTTCTGTCTGTGCCAGGAGTGCATCTCCCAGTCTGCAGTGAAGACCAAATTTGAGCAGCACACGGTGCGGGCCAAGCAGATTGCGGAGGCGGTGCGCTTCATCATGGACTCCCTGCACGTCGCCGCTCAGGAGCAGCGGTGAGCGCCCAGCGGCAGGGCAGGGAGGGCGGTGCTGAGGAACAGTGGTGGCGCTCGCTGTCCCCTGCCTCCCCCGCCGGCAGGCTGGGTCTGGGTTCCCACCAGATCCCTTTGAGCCTGGGGAGGAGGGCCTGAGTGCCTGATGGCCCCTCCTGGCCTTGCAGAGCCGTCCCCTGTCCGCTGTCCTGCCTGCTACTGTCCCCGTTCTCAGCGCCTGAACCCCAGGGTGCTTACCACCGAGCCTCATCCCCAGCCCTTTTTATTCTTTGTGTTGAGTCAGGGTCTCCGTAGGTTGTGTACAGCGTTGCTAAGTTGCACCTGGCCGAACACATTTTTTTAAAAACTTAGAATCTATGTCTCAAATTTCTCAAAAAAACAAAATTACAGAGAACAACATAAAAACACCTTGCTTTTGCCACAGAGTTAACATTCTTTGCCTTGTGTTAAGTTAAAATGAAACAAAAAGGTGGTACGTGCGAACCCTTTGACTCTGACCCTTCTCACTCCTCAGAGGTACCAGTTATGGATGTTATGGGCTCAACTTAATAACAGACGGTTCACCACTGAGAAGTCCAAATTTGAGAGTCTTTATTAAGCCAGCCAGCTGACTGTCTCACACAGTGCCCCCAAAATGGCTGTTGGGAGAATAGCCCCGTCCATAGGGTTGCAGGGGTTCTTATACCAAAAATCACATCAATCACAAGTGTCTGTTGCTATGATTCAGAATTACAAACTTACATCATGAAATCATCAGCAGAGGGAGAAGTGGGTCAGAATGACCCTTACTTAGGTACAAATTAAAGAATGGTGACTAATGGTTACTAACATAGGAATCAAAAGAGAACAATTTTCATCATGTAAGAATCGCCATTTTGTATTGCTGAACATGTCTTGTTAAGTGACTGATGATGGGTACAGAGGTGGGGCGTTCCCATGGGAGAGGATTTCCTACATAACATGGAGTCTCAGAGCAAGATGGGGTGTGCTTAGTCATTGCCCATATGGCCTGGCCTGTAACATTTCTATGGAGCCAAATCTGCCGGCCCATCACAATGAACACTAAGGTCCCGTTTAAAAGCTGCTTTTCAGGGGGGCGTGGTGGCTTATCCTATAAGCCAGCAACTCAAGAGACTGAGGCAGGAGGTCCAGGCAGCCTCAGCAACTCAACCGGGCCCTGTCTCAAAAATAAAACGTCTGGGCGTGGCTCTGCGGTGGAGGCCCTGGGACCCGTCCCAGTGCACGCCGGGTGGGTTGCATGGCTGGAAGGCCTGCTGCGCCTGCTCAGGTTCCCGTGTGTGTGCCCAGCTGCACCAGTTCTTCCCACTGGGCCTTGCTTCCTCTTCATCCTTGCTGGTGCCCGCACGAGTTCCTGGACACTGACTATCATGGGGCGTTCCTCGTGGATGCACCTGGTCTTCCTGGGCTGGTGTTCAGGCCTTGGGCTCCTCCTGAGTGGCAGGCCCTGCCGCAGGCTGCGCTGCTGCGTCTGCGTGTGCCGCCTAAGCCTTTATAGGACTGATTCCTAGAGGTACCGCTGCTCTGCCTTAGGGTGGGTGCGCTTTCGCTTTTGCTCAGCTTGACTTTGCTGCTCTCCTGAGCAGCGTGTCCCCCAGCGTCCCCCCAGCACTGCCTGTGGCAACTCCCAGTTCCGCAGCTCTTGCCACAGCTCCAGACCTGGCCACTTTCCCCAGGCATCTGGCAGACCGCAGTACCTCTTTTTAATTTCATTTCCCCGATGACTAGTGAGGCCAGCACTCTTTCCCACACTGATTGGCAGCACCTTTTCTAAACCCCCTTTAGTCCCTCCCCTCTTTGTCACCATCTATTCTAAGAAATGGAAGACCAGGGAGCATGTGGCTGGCTCCCTCCGCCTCGGAAGGAAGCTCATGCCTGTGTGTGTGAAGCCTGCTGGGCGGGATGGCGATGGCCCACGCTCCTCCCAGGCGCCCTCATACTCCTGCCTGCGTGGCACTGTGGCCTCTGACTGGTGCCCTTTGCCTGCAGCGTTTACTGCCTAGAGATGCGCGAGGAGCGGCAAGACCGGCTGAGGTTCATTGACAAACAGCTGGAGCTCTTGGCCCAGGACTACAAACTTCGAATTAAGCAGATCACCGAGGAGGTTGAAAGGCAGGTGAGACTCGGGGAGGATGTACCTGGGGGGGTTTGGAGAGTGGAGTCCAGGGGCCTGGGAAATGGACAAGTTTTCATCTGGTCGTCTTGGGGCTTTTGGCTTTCCAGGAGGAAGCTCAGGACATGAACTTCCCTGGGGTTCCGTTGTCCACTGTGTGACCCTTCTGGGCCTCTTTATGCCTGAGGGGCGTTTGATGGGCCCATTTCTCAGCTCGTAGATGAGCTGAGAGGCTACTGGTGGTGAGACTCTGGGCAGAGGGACCCTCATTGCTCCTTGGGGCCTAACAGCGAGCTTCCTCTGCTGAAGGTGTCGACTGCCATGGCCGAGGAGATCAGGCGCCTCTCCGTGCTGGTGGACGAGTACCAGATGGACTTCCACCCCTCTCCAGTGGTCCTCAAGGTTTACAAGAACGTGAGTCGTGAAGCAGCGGTGCTCTGGCGGGCCCCCAGGTGTTTTCTGGCTGTGGGGTGATTGCCATGCAGACAGCAGTTCAGCTCCAGCCTGTCTGCAGCAAAGGTGGAGGGAGGCCAGGGGCTCGAGAGCCAGGCTGTCTCGTCTTCCTGGGTCTCCTGGTGGGCCTGGGGTGACCAGCCTCAGAGTCTCCTTGCTCTTTGGGGATGCGTCTTCTCTGAACCCCCATATCCGGGTTGCAGGAACTGCACCGCCACATAGAGGAGGGGCTGGGCCGCAACATGTCTGACCGCTGCTCCACGGCCATCACCAGCTCCCTGCAGGCCATGCAGCAGGACATGATAGGTCAGTGCCTATCAGGAGCTTGGGACAGGGTGCTGGGGCTGCCCGGACACCAGATTCAGAGGCCAGCGTAGAGGAATAGTGGCCTTTCCTCATCTGTCACCTTTGATGACGATTCAGCTTGGTGCCTTTGGCTCCTTGGTGTGCACTGTGGGTCCATTCTGTACCTAGACTGGGGGACTGCCCGAGGCACCACACGGGACTGTCATAAGTAGAAATCTGGCCCGCTCCTATGATCCGCATGAGTGTCGCAGGTTTGGAGCCTCCAGCTGCACAGGGTTGAGATGGCCCGTTTGCCACTGGGAGGCACCCACAGGCCCACTCATCCTGGGCTGGGTGCTGGGCGGCACAGTCCGAGCTGATGTGCTTCCTCCCATTCGTGTCCCTGACAGATGGCTTGAAGCCCCTCCTTCCTGTGTCTGTGCGGAATCAGATCGACATGCTGGTCCCTCGCCAGTGCTTCTCCCTCAGCTACGACTTGAACTGTGACAAGCTGTGTGCTGACTTCCAGGAGGACATCGAGTTCCATTTTTCTCTTGGATGGACCATGCTGGTGAATAGGTTCCTGGGCCCCAAGAACAGCCGTCGGGCCTTGATGGGCTACAATGACCAGGCAAGCAGAGTTCCTGACCCCAGCTGTCACGGAGATCAGGCTGTACCCTGCCACCAGACCCGCAAACCGTTCTACAACTGGGGTCCCCCAGGCTGACAGCTATGGCAGAGTGTGCCACCACTTGGGACACCAGTCAATACTGTTGCCACAGACTAACCTGGCCTTGTCCTAATTTCAAATGCTAAGATGATTTTTAAAATTCACATAAACAAGTGAAATGGAGATTTTAAACCCCATCCCTTTGCTTTCGGTACACGCCCCGTGCTTTGCAAACTGCTGCCATGGGCCAGCACGCCTTCTGCTCACTTCCGGGGCCTCAGCGCCCATCTCTGTAGGCCACAAGGAGGCGTGAATCCTCTTCTGCCAGGTGCAGGGCTCATTTCCCCTCTCTGCCTCTTGGAAATTGCAGAACTGTTCTCTGTGTCCCTGTCCCAGCTTCTCTACCACTAAGGGTCACTGAGGGCTTCTTGAATGTGAGGCTTGTCACATTCTTCTCACCCCTGTGGTCTCTTTCCTCAGGTTCAGCGTCCTGTCCCTCTGACGCCTGCCAACCCCAGCATGCCCCCCCTGCCACAAGGCTCACTCACCCAAGAGGAGCTCATGGTCTCCATGGTCACCGGCCTGGCCTCGCTGACATCCAGGACCTCCATGGGCATTCTCGTGGTTGGCGGAGTGGTCAGTGACAAGTTCTGCTGGGGATGGGATAGGGGCCTGGGGCGGGGCGTGAGCTGGGTGCTGGAGGTGGCCGCTCCCCTGGCCCTCACTTCACAGTGAGCTGCGGGCTGTCCGTGGGCGCTGTGTGGCCTGAGCCCTTTAGCATGGGCTTATTGACCTGCTTAAGCCTCACTCGATAATGGGACGTTAGATCGCACTGCGCACGTTTCCCAGGTGAGGAAAGTCTGCGGTGGCTTAAGACAGCTGGGGTTTGAACCCTTCCCCGTCCGACTGCGCACCATGTTCTTCCCTGTGCAAGGCCTGGGTCCCACAGTGGGCAGGGAGTGACTGGGGCATTGAACCTGGGTTCTCGAGAAGTGGGCTTGAAAAGAAGCGTTCCTCATTTGTCGGTGGGAAGCTCGGAAGTCTTCCCGTGCTGGGCTGGAACCTGTTCTCTCCACCTCCTGGTTATGGCCCCTGCTTCCCACTCCAAAGTAACAGGCCTCCCTCCTGCGCCCTGGGGCTTCTCCGTCCTGAGGAGACACATTGCTGCTGGAATCATTCACGCCTGAGGTTTCTTGATGCCGTGGCAGGTCCCCTCTCCTGGACATTGACAGTGTGGCAGAGCGTGCCTGTCAGGAGCACTGCTGGGAATTGCCCTCCCAGCGTGGAGGACAGGCGGGACAGCAGACCCTTCCTTTGGACTGCAGGGGGCAGGCGCTCTGGGTCCTTTCTCAGCCGGCAGTGTGTGTGGCTGAGGGTCCCGAGCTGAGACGTTGACACCTGACAGTCGTGTGTCCCCTCTGCCGCGTCTTGTTCACCTAGACAACCTGCTGGGTGGTCACAGACCATAGGCTTCTGGTGAAGGAGGAAGCTGGTGGAAAGGAACTGGCATGGGTTCTCACAGCTGGACAGTGGGCCACAGAGCCTCCATGTCCAGCTGAGCCCTGGGCTCCTTGGCTGTAGCCTTACTGCCTTCAGCCAGGCCGTTGCTGATCAGACCCAAGGAAGCCATCTGCTGAGGGTGCTGTGCACAGCGTCTTCACTGTGAGATTTAAGTGAGATGTTAAGAACACATCAAGCCGGCGCAGTGGTGCAACGGCTCCAGAGGCTGAGGCAGGAGGATCACAAGTTCAAAACCAGCCTCACCAATGAGATCTTAAGGCAACTCAGTAACACCCTCTTTCTAAATAAAATACTAAAAAGGGCTGAGGATGTGACTCAGTGGTTAAGCATCCCTGGCTTCAATCAAAAGAGGGCTGGGGATATAGCTCAGTTGGTAGAGTGCTTGCTTGTCTTGGAAGCACAAGGCCCTGGGTTCAAATCCCCAGACCACACCAAAAAAAAAAAAGGAAAAAAAAAAAAAAGAACTCATGAGCATTTACCTTTAAGGCGCCTACTCATGAGGGCTGGGGTGCAGTGGTAGAGAGCCTGCCCAGCACGCAGGAGCCCCGGTTCAGTCCCTAGCACTGCAAAAAAACCCACCTGCCTGTCCCTGGGCTCTGGTCCCACCTGTGGGAGTCTTGTCACATGGCCATCACTGTTTGCCTTCCAAATGGAGAGAGTCCCTGCCCTGCCCTCTTGGCCTCAGTGGGGACAAAGGAGTCATGGAAAGGGGGCTTCCTAGAGGGGACACAGAGTCTCCCTGACTAGAGTTCTTGGAGTATTCCTGGGAGTCCAGGCCTGAGAGGACAGGGGCTGGGGTCAAGGGCTCTGCCTGGGGTGACCACGTGCCCCTGCAGGTGTGGAAGGCGGTGGGCTGGAGGCTGATTGCCCTCTCCTTCGGACTGTACGGCCTCCTCTACGTCTACGAGCGCCTGACGTGGACCACCAAGGCCAAGGAGCGTGCCTTCAAGCGCCAGTTTGTGGAGTACGCCAGCGAGAAGCTGCAGCTCATCATCAGCTACACGGGCTCCAACTGCAGCCACCAAGTCCAGCAGTAAGTGGCCGAGGCCTGGGGAGGACCCCCTCCGGGTGGGTCGGCCAGGGTCCCTTCCACTAGTGGCACAGACTGTGGGTCTTCAGCTGTGCAGTCCAGCTCTGAGACCAGACATGGGGAGAGGGATCTCAGTCCCCTGTGGGAGGAAGAAGCGGGAGGAGGAGGAACAGGTCTCTTGTCAAGGAGTGTTTGAAGGTCATCCTGAGGGGTGGCCTGCCGTAGCTCTGAACACCTGGATGCCACTTGCTCCTCACCACACCTCGGGGTGGGGCCCACTGCCTTCTCCTGCTGTGGCAGACGCTTTGCTGGTCGTTCTGCACCTAACGTTTTGTTGACTTCTCTGATCTTTGAGGTGGATAAAATCATTGGCATCTCTTTTTTCAAAATGAGGGAACACACTTGAGGAGTGGTCCCTTGTTTCCCCCTCTGGCCGACAAGCATCAGGGCCAGGCTCTGAATCCTGGCGCTCTTGCCCATACCTTGGCGGGCTGCTCCTTGCTGCTGCTTCTCACCCCACAGCGATGCCAGGCGGTTGGTGTTGGGGTGGGCACAGTTTCAGGAGGGTAGGAAGGACCAAACCAGGAAGGTGCTGCCGGCAGGGTGTGGGCAGGCCCAGCCGCAGCCCACATGGGGTGGATCTTGCCTCCAGTGGCACCCTGATCACAGCTGCGAGCCCACGATCCCACCTTCCTCCCTCAGGGAGCTGTCTGGGACCTTTGCTCATTTGTGCCAGCAAGTTGACGTCACCCGGGAGAACCTGGAGCAGGAGATTGCTGCCATGAACAAGAAAATCGAGGTTCTCGACTCGCTTCAGAGCAAAGCAAAACTGCTCAGGTGAGGCGGCCCT
The DNA here is from genome assembly GCA_020662805.1 of Glaucomys volans. Classification (NCBI taxonomy): domain Eukaryota; kingdom Metazoa; phylum Chordata; class Mammalia; order Rodentia; family Sciuridae; genus Glaucomys; species Glaucomys volans. The sequence goes on along the minus strand of JAJEJO010000957.1, from coordinate 293,464 downwards.
GGGGTGCAGCTCGGGACAGCATGTAGGGCTGGGCTGCTGTCCCTCCCAGGGACACAGACCTCACATGGGTTAGATATCTGCCAGGCACTACTGGTGGCCAGGCCATGACACAGCATCACTGCCCTAGGGGCACCGAGTCGGGGGTGGGGCAAGGGGATCTCCCAGGAAGGAAGCTGGAGGGGAGCCATGCAACTGCCGCCCTGGGCCCTCGCTGTCCCCTCGGGCACGCGTTGGTAGCTCCATTTTCTAAGCAGGAAACTGCCTGTAGAGGTTGGTCCTTGTCTGGGATCCCACAGGAAATGGTCAGATGGGGCAGAGCCCAGGCGTGGGTGGCGTGCTGGGCACTGATTGTCCTTGCACATGCTGGACCTGCCACCCATGTGTGGTCTAGGTTTTTGAGCCCAGGAAAGGGGCATAGTGCTACGTTCACCCACAGGGGCAGGATTGGAACCCAGATCTCCAGGGGCTCCACTGAAAGGCAGAACTTCCATTAGCAGTTTTCTGGAAAGAGCATCAGTCAAAGGAACCAGGGGGCTGCTTCTGGCCCAGCACCCAGCCAGCTTCCCTGCGTCTCACTGCTTTCATCTGTGACGTGGAAGTGGGCGGTCACGGCAGCCACAGCTGAGTGCGAACGTGCCCTGCACCAGGCCTTGGCCGGCGCAGCCCACGATAACATCAGCACACAGGGACCCTGTGCTTCCTGCCGCCACCTTGATGGCAGAGGCCTGCAGGGTGGCAGGGCCAAAGGGGAGGGGCCTCACCAGATGGCGGACTTTCCCTTGCTGTGCAGACGTGCGCCTCCCCACCCACCACGCAGGACGGCAAAGGGCTGCAGAGCAGCCGTCCCCTTGCTCATCAGCAGAGAGCTGACCTCCAGCAGCTCAGGGACTTGCCCGGCCTGGCACAGTGACCAGGGCCTGAGAGGCAAGCGTGCCCGACATGGCGCTGTTGCTGGGTGGCCTGGCAAGTCGTCTTCCCTCTCTGGGCCTCCTGTCCTCATCTGCCAAATGGGGCTGCTGGGGGGTCACACAGGGTGCCTGTCACTGGTTAGTGCACGCAGCCAGGGTCACCGTGTCCTGCCTGCAGCTGGCGTTGCTCAGGGGACCCTGTCTTTGCAGGAATAAAGCTGGTTGGTTGGACAGCGAACTCAACATGTTCACGCACCAGTACCTGCAGCCCAGCAGATAGTGGGCGGCAGGAGCGGGCCCTCTCGGGAAGGCGCTGTCACCACCCTCGGCACCCGGTGGGCTCCCCAGGCACGTCAGCTCCGGTCCCTGGCCACCTGAGAGAATGAAAGCGTCCACTGTCTCGTCCCGTTTTGAGCCCTTCAGCACTAGTTAAGTCCCCTCCCCTGACCTGCTGCTGCAGGAGGGTCCCCGGCTCCTACCCCTACCGGAGATTTCAGTGACACCGGATGGACGGCATGGGTACGGAGCCACGGTGGCCCCCTCTGCCTCGTCAGGTTCACTTGGTGAAGTCCTTCGCTTGATGAGCCTCGGATGTCAGGCTTGCAGAGTGACTGAAGCCTGCGGGGGTATCAGGCAGACACCCCCCTTCCTCAGCGCACGCACACCTGCCCTCCTTGCAGAGAGAGGCCGCGTCGGGAGTGGCCGGGTTTCCTTCCCAGAAGCATTGGAACTGCTCCAGGAAGGCCGAGTGTCCTGGAAGGATGTGGGGCTTGTGCCACCTGGTCATCCAGCTTCAGTGCTCCGTCTGCTTGCAGAGCCTTTCAGATGTGTGGTGGTGGCCGGGCTTGGCAGCCTGGGCTTTGGACTTGGGACAGTGCTGCAGAGCCAGTGGGGGAGTGGGGAGCTGCGGAGAGGGTGTGTGGAGGGGTCTGAAGCCAGAGGTGCTGGCGAGCAGGCAGTTGTCACCAGGAGGAGGAGGGACTCGCCTCACCCCTGAGATGGTGTTCCTTCTCTGGTTCTGGTCCTGGGCCTGCATGGTTTTATTTATTATTGGTGGGAGCTGGTTTGGTCCAGGTGGTTAAAGGACGATGGGAGGTGGGGCCTTGGTGGCACCTGAGAAGAAAAGACCCTGCCTGGAGGCTGGGGAATGTAGCTTGTACAGAACAGGGGCCTCCCATGAGCTTGCTCTGAGGGGCTCCTGAGCCCGAGTCCCACCCCTCTAGCTTGGTTGCATCCCCTCCTTGCCCGCAGCCACCCTCCAGCCTGTTCCCTGTGCCTGCAACTCCGCAGTTGGCCACACGACGGCATGGGAGACCCGGCACCCTTCCTCCACTCCCGACCCCTGGAGCTTCCCCGACACACTGGCCTCACCTCGGCTTTGAGAAATGTCTCCTGCTCTCGAGTTGGGGCTCACTACTGGTCAGAGTGGGTTCCCGTCACCAAGGTGTTAATGCAAGAGCAGGTCAGAGAGCATCCCCAGCAAACCAGCAGGGGTGAAGCCGAGGGCAGGGCTGGCAGGGGAGGCCTTGTCCTGCTGGCCATGTGGCCATCACCCATCTGGGGAAAGGAATTGGTGGGTGACCACACTGGTAACTGCTTGCTTGTACTTCAGCCCCTCAGTCACTTTGAGGGACAAAATGATGGACTCGGGTCAACGTCGGTGCATAGGGGGAGTGTCCTGAGTGTCCTGCAGACCTGGGCCCACAGGTCAGGGAGTCGGGAAGAATCAGTGTCACACAGCCCAATGAATTTTGTGATCTTTTTTGAAGGAAAAAAAAATACTTAGAAAAAACTTTTTTTCAGTAGAGCCCCTGGGGGATGAATGAAATTTTGAGCTTCTTGTACAACGAGTAAGATGAACTGGACACCACCACGGGGAGGGGTCGCTGAAGGGAGTGTGGCAGATGCACTTTAACTCGAGGCTGCTACCGTGTTCTGTTCTCTGTTCCTCTGCTGGAGCGCAAGGCCAGCACGTCACAGCGCGTTCTCTGATGTATTCAAGGTGACGTGTTTGCCTGAATGACTCTGTATCCTTGCTGATAATGTTGGAAACTAAAATAAAACCCAGCTGGAAGCCCGTGAGCGGCCTCTGCCTGGGCTGGACGCTGCCAAGGAGCCAGTCTCCCGAGGCAGCCTGGCTGGGGAGCTCCTGGCACTCTTGGAAGACGGCTGACGTGCTCAGGAGGACAAGTGGTGACACTGGCCTCTGAGGCCAGGAAGTCTAGAGTGATCTCACAGATTTCTCTGTAGCTCCAAACCATTCAGTTTTCACATAAAAAGTAGATGACTCAGATTGGCCCACCATACTGTGACTTCTGAGAATTTGGGCAGGACCTTCCCTTCCTCTCTTCCTTCCTCGGCCCTCAGGAGTGGTTAAGGGTATGACTGGTGGACTTCCCTGCCTCCTCACGCATTCTCTTGACTCAGACGCCCCTTCTCCAGGCAACAGACTTGGGTACCCTCCTTGAGTTCACCGTCACACGTGCTGTATCTAATCTGTGGAGGCCCTGGCCTTCCCCACCTCCCTCAGCCCTAGAGCCTCCTGCAGGGCAGCCCCAGAGTGGCTTGTATCCAGAGCTCAGGGCCTGTTTCTGCTCAAAGCGCTGCTGTGGCTTCAGGTCCACCCTGGCTTAAGGCCTGCGTCCTTGCCATGGCCCTGGGGACCCAGTCCTCCACGCCCTGCCCCTCTGCTTTGGCCACTCGTCTTGTCGTCCTTGCCATGGCTGAGCATGCTGCCTTTGGAAGGCCTCTGCATTTGGCTCTGGCTGACCGTCTGCCTGTCCTTCCTGAGATGACCCCAGCTAGACTCACTCCTCTACCTCCAAGTCTGCCGCACTGTCCCCATGGTGAGGTCCACCCAGATGTCCCCATGGGAGATCTGCCCCTCCTCCCCCTTTCCCTCTCCCGGTGCCTCAGCCTGCAGGTGTCACACAACGGTTGTCACCTAACAGGAAGTAGCCTTTGCTTTCTTGCCTCTGCCTTCGGAACACTGCAGAGAGCTGAGGCTTCGGTCTGTTTGCTTGTTGATGTCCACCGGGCTCCCCAGCGTGCCTGGCTCTGACCCCAGCTCCAGAAAAGAGACGGTGGTCCCACAGGGTGCGCGGTTATCAGCCTTCTGGCGCTGGGGGAGTTAGCAGAGGCTCCCGTGGGAGCAAAAGGACCAAAATGGCGATGGATCAGTGATGCCTTTTATTAAGCAGGGAGTCAAGCAGTCAGGCATCGGAGGGGTACGTCTGGGGTGGTGGGGGCCTGGCGGCAGGCCATGGGGGTCTGGCTTCTCTAGGGCCTCAGCAGAGCCCGGCCAGGGGGCTGGGGCAGGGGAGGAGTTCCCGGGCCTGGTGGGGTCAGGGGGCGTGTCTCCCCTCCTGCCTTCCCTCTGGCTGAGCCCTGGGCTTCCAAACGACAGGAGCCCTGCACACGGGGAGCGGGGAGGGAACAGCTGCGGACTGGAAGTGCTGCTTCTCCACGTCCTTCATGTTCTGTATTTAGCACACTCAGCTCCGCTGCGGACTCGGGCTTGGAGCAGCGAGGAGCCGCCTCCATCCCAGTGTCCTGGGCAGGGGCAGCGGGGATGGTGGAGCTTGCATTTGAACTAAATTTTCCCAGAGCTCAGGGGCTTTCAGACTTATTTTTTACTCTGACCCACAATTATAAACATATCACGATCTAGTATATACACGTGTGTAGGTGAAAGGAAAAATTTGGAATTAATCATCATTCTTGTCCTGCAATAAAGACTAGTTTCTGTCATTGGCAGGGATGCTATTGACAACCCAACTGTTCCCAGCTACTCCCAGGTCACAGGCAGTTTGGAAAAGGCTGTTCTGGCTGGGGTGTAACTCACTGGTAGAGTGCTTGCCTAGCATATGTGAGGTCCTAGGCTTGATCCCCAGGAACACAAGATAGATGATGATAGATAGATAGATAGATAGATAGATAGATAGATAGATAAGAGCTGTTCTCACATGGAAGAAGGATTGCAAATTGAAGCCCGGCCTCACTGACTTACCAAGATCATGTCTCAAAATAAGAAAATAAAAAGTCTGGGGATGTAGCTCAGTAGCTCAGTGATAGAGTGCACTTGGTTCAATCCTCAGTACAAGAAAGAAAGAGAGAGAAGGAAGGAGGGAAGGAGGAAAGGAAGGAAGGGAGAGAGAGAGAGAGAAAGAAAAAGAAAGAAAGAAAGAAAGAAAGAAAGAAAGAAAGAAAGAAAGAAAGAAAGAGAGAAAGAAAGAAAAGAAAGAAAAAGAAAAAGTCTCTTCCACTCCTCGCTGGGTCAGGCAAACATCAGACATTCTCATTCCCAGTCAAGGCCAGATTCATTCCTGTGGTTTCTCAGGCTACCTCATCTGTACATGAGAAGTTCTGGGGAATGAGAGGCTGGGAATTTTAGCCCCCTGGTGACAGCAACCTCATTTAATCACACGTACTTTGTGACCAGGAATGTAGGACTCTGCTCCAAGTGCTGAGGCGATGCCCTCTGGGGCATGGCTTCCTGTCTCGGGTGAGTTGAACTCAGTCTTGAGATAAGAAGAGACAGCTCCTACTGAGAGCTTAGCATGTGTCTGCAGCTGACCCCCCAACACACACACACACTATTTTGGGGGAAAGAGACCGGTTGCAGCAAGCAGCACTTGGAGAGGAGGATAACTTAAACCATTTTACGCAGGCAGCCCAGAGAACAAATTCCAAATGCTGAGCCCCGATCCACAGTTTCTCACAACATGTAGAGGTTGTTTGGTGTCATTTTAGACCCGCCCGGCCTATTATTGTTTCTCTCTCTCATTTTATTTATTTATCGCAGTGCTGGGGATTGAATTCAGGGCCTTGTGCATGCAAGGCTCTCTCTCTCCTAAAGAAATCCTTGCCAGGTGCAGTGGCACACACCTGTAATCCCAGCTGCTCAGGAGGCTGAGGCAGGAGGATCATGAGGTCATAGACAGCCTCAGCAACTTAGCAAGGCGCTGAGCAACTCAGTGAGATCCTGTCTTTAAATAAAAAATTTTTAAAAGGGCTGGGGAGCTGGGCGTGGTGGCGCACGCCTGTAATCCAAGCGACTTGGGAGGTTGAGTCAGGAGGATCAATCTGCTCAATCTGCAGCCTTAAAAAGCCTGTGAAGGGGTCCTCAGACTCCCAGACGCAGCTATTTACAATCCTAAGGTAGGGACCTAGGTTAACCAGGTTTCCTGAAGAAAGGCTGACAGGGGGAGGGACTCACCTTTCCCCAGGCATTGGCCTCTCACCATACGTTTTTATAATTTCATTTTACAACCAGGTCTGGTTTTTGCCCTCACGCCATCAAAGCCAGTGCTGTCTCTTCCCTGCAAATGAGGAGGTTTGTCATCCCGGCAGTGAGTGCCCACTGCGCGCTCTGCAAGGCTCTGGACCCTGGAGACACATGGACAGTGGGGAGGGAGGTCAGCCTCTGGGCAGGGCCTTCCCGCAGAGGAACTGAGCAGGCAGAGACCCCGAGGTGGGAGCCTGAGCGGAATGAGGGCAGTGCAGCCTCCGAGTGAGGCAGGAGAGAAGTTGGAGGAAAGGCGCAAAAGGGAGCTGGAGGAAGAGGGTCTTTGTTTTCCTCTGAATGAGGCAGTTGCGTTGTGAGCTGACTTAGGGTTTTTTGTTTTGTTTTGTTTGTGGTCCTGGGGTTAAATCCAGGGCCTTGAGCCTCTTTAGCAAGCGCTCTACCACTGAGCTACACCCCCAGTCCTTCTGTTTTTGAGAAGGGTCTTGCCAAGCTGCTGAGGCTGGCCTGGAACTTGCGATCCTCCTGCCTCAGCCTCCTGAATCACTGGGATTACAGGCGTGCGCCACTGTGCCCAGGTCTAACTCACATCTTCGTGGGGTCCTGGACTTCTGGGTTGGGTGGACAACACAGAGGACAGATGCAGGCAGCCAGCCAGCCTGGCAGGGCGTGGTGGTATCCTGGACCAGGACAATGGAGGTGGAGGTGGAGAAAAGGGGTTTCCCGATACCTTTTGAGACACTTTTTGATGGATGTTGGGATTCACAATGAAGCTGCTGTTGAAATAGACTCACTCTGAAATTAAGGGCAACGTCCTGATCGCTCATTTCCTGCAGGATATAAAACAAGGCCCCTTTGGAGCAGGTTTCGAGGTACACGCCTGTGATCCCGATTCAAGACCAGCCTCAGCAACTTAGCCAGGCCCTAAGCAACTCAGACAGACCCTGTGTCAAAATGAAAAACATAAAGGTCTGGGGATGTGGCTCAGGGGTTAAGCGCCCTGGATTCAATCCCCAGTACCAAATCAATCAATCAATCAATCAATCAATCAGAGCTCCTTTTGAAATTAAAGCTACAAATTATTTTAACTCCAGAAGTTCCTCAGCGTGAGAATAAAGCTTTCCTCCTCTGAGGACAGATTCGTAGGAAGCCGAGACCCACAGAGTCCCTGGCTAACTAAGTCTGCCTGTGTCTGTTTCCTGCATCTTGTCCCCCAGCCTCATCTGTAAAGCTCTCCTCCCTCTGAGCACCCTCCAGATGGAGAGATGAGAAAAGTTCTCTATCTTCCTCAAAGCGGGCTGTGAATAAACTTTTCCCTGCCAATCTGCCTCTTAAATTTTTTAGGGAATGACACAGAGGAAAAACCCATCTCTCCAGCCGGACTATGAACATTCCTATAGGACAATCTCCCCCCCACCCTTTTTTTTTTGCAGTGCTGGGGATTGAACCCAAGGCCTTACACTGGCGAGGCAAGCACTCTACCAACTGAGCTATATCCCCAGCCCCTGTTTTAACTTTTAAAACAAAAAGAAAAGAACAGTGCCAGGCAAGTGGCTCATGCCTGAAATCCTAGCGACTTGGAAGGAGGATCGCAAGTTCAAGGTCAGCCTCAGCAACTTAGTGAGTCCTGTCTCAAATAAAGAATAAAGAAGGACTGGAGATGTAGCTCAGTGGTAAAACGACCCTGGGTTCAATCCTTAGTAACAAAACAAACAAAACAAGACAAAAACAAAAAACAAAAACCCAGCTTTATTGAGGCATAATTTGCATACCATAAAAATTAAGTGTACAGTTCCACCATTTTAATAAGTTGACAAAAGTTGTGCAGCTGTTGCCACAATCCAATTTTAGAACATGCCTGTCATCCCAGAAAGATCATTTATGCCCTTCTGCATAACCATGGTAACTTCCTGTTCCCATCCTGGACCCTGGGAACCACCATCTCTTTGTGTATAGACTTGCCTTTTCTGGACAATTCCAACAATGGGAATCACACGGTGCATGGGTTTTGGTGTCTGGCTTTCTCTTTCTCTTTCTTTTTCCTTTTTTTTTTTTTTTTGGTACCATGGTTTGAATCTAGGGACACTTGAACACCAAGTCACATCTCCAGTCCTTTTTATTTTTTGAGACTTGCTAAATTGATTAGGGCCTCACTAAGTTGCCCAGGCTGACCTTGAACTTGTGATCTTCTGCCTCAGCTGCCCAAGTTGCTAGGATTACAAGTGTGTGCACTGCCTGGTTTAAATGGTGTTTTAAAAATCAAACTTCTAGTAGCTTGTTTATAATATACAGAAATGCAATTTATTTCTGCATATTGATCTTGTACCCTGCAATCCTCTAACCCTAATTAACAAGTCCAGTGACATTTTTGTAGATTCCCTGGGATTTTCAATTATATTGTATGTGGATAAAAAATAGTTTTATTTCGTTCCAATCTAGATGCCTTTTTCTTTTTCTTTTCTTTCGTCCTGGGGTTTGAGCCCAGGAGTGCTTTACCACTGAGATACATCCCCAGCCCTTTTAATATTTTTCAGACTGGGTCTCTCTAAGTTGCTTGGGGCATTGCTAAATTGCTGAGGCTAGCCTTGAACTTACAATCCTCCTGCCTAGATGCCTGTTATTTCTTTTTCTTTCCTTATTGCATCCACTAAGACTGTGGAAGTGTTAAGAGTAGACGTCTGGTCTTGGGAAAGCACTCAATCTTTTATTATGAAATATGCTGCTGACAAGGTGTTTCATCGATCCCTTTTATCAGAAAGTTCCATTTCTAGTTGGTCGGAAGTTTTCGAAAAATCAAAAATGGGGGTTAGGAGTATAGCTTAGTGGGAGACTGGTTTGCTTGCTTAGTGTGTGAAGGTCCTGGGTTTGATCTCTGCACTGCAAAATTTTGAAAACTCAGAAGTGAATGTTGAATTTGGTCAATACTAAAATATGTCTAGGTAAAAGATTGTGGCACCTCCTATTTCCTTTTTTTTTTGGAACCGGGGATTGAACTCAGGTGCACTTGACCACTGAGCCACAACCCCAGCCCTATTTTGTATTTTATTTAGAGACAAGGTCTCACTGAGTTGCTTAGGGCCTCGCTAAGTTGCTGAGGCTGGCTTTGAACTCGCGATCCTTCTGCCTCAGCCTCCCGAGTTGCTGGGATTACAGGCGTGCGCCACAGCGCCCGGCTTCACCTCCTATTTCTAACTACTAAGAAAAAGAGACAATGCTGAGTGTTTTGTTTTTTTTTTTCATCTATTGAGATGGTTTTCCTTTCCTACACCCTTCCACCCCGCAGTTAATATGGTGAATTATATTGATTTAAACATGTTCTGGCTAGTCATTTCATCTCAGCCTCATGAGGCTTTTTTTCGAAAACGGGAAAATACCTCCACGCATATAATGGCATACAGAAGAGCTCCCAAATACCTGGCACACAGTAGTTGCTCAATATAAATTTGCTTTACACCGGATTCTAGGTGTCTATGTTCTTATTTTACCCGCTGTCTCCTTCCCCTCTTAATTCTTCCCTGCCTCCCTGCTTGGTATACTGCCTACCGAGGTAGGCGCCGGTGAATGAAAATACGCGGCCGGCTGCCCCGCCCACCTCGCTGATCCCCACACTGCGGCCTCCCAGAGCTTCAGACGCTCAAACTTCTAGGCGCCGCTGAAGGGGCGTCGCCCGGCCCACTACCGACCAATCAGAGCCCGTTCTCTGGGGCTCCGCCTTATTTCTAATATTGACCTCGGGGCCCAGCCTCAAAAGTTGACCAATCGGCTGTGGGTCCCTATTAGCTCCGCCCCCAAATTAAAACTGCCGCTTTGGGACGCTGAGAAAACGCCCGCGAGCATTCTGGCCCCGCCCCGCCCCTGGCCAATCAGGACGGCCGGCGGAGGCCCCGCCCCCTCCAGGGACGCGCAGACTAGACTTGGCGGAACTCAGGAGCTGAGGGTCGGGGGCTTCCGGCGGTGAGTGCGGAGGAGGCAGACGGGGTTGGGCAGCAGGTGCCTGGCGGCGGCCGCACGTGCGCCCCCGCAGTGGGCTGGGGCGATGGAAGAGGTTGGGGCTGGCTCCGGCTTCCCGGGGTCCTGCGTGGGCGTCCCCCGCTCTGCCACCGACGCTTTGCTGTCCCCGTGTCAGATTTGAACGTCGCCTTCCGGTCTCATCTGCGCCGCCATCAGCTTTCCAGAGGGCGGCGGGGCTGGAGGAGGGCAGCGCTGGCTGTGCCCTTCTACCCGTGCGCAGACAGGCCCTCGAACTGCAGGGTGTGTGTGGCCCAGCGTCGCTGGCCAGGTGAAGGCGGGGCCCGAGTTTGAGAGCCGGGCTGTGAGAGAAGTGGAAACAGGGCAGCCTGCAGAAATCCCTGGCAGGCAACTGTGTGTCCCTGAGCTGGGGACACTGGGGTGAGGGCCTGAGGAGGAGGTGGTTTCTTAGGCCCCTCCCGGCACTGCCAGGGGAAGGCTTTCTTGACCCAGGGCCTGGATCCAGATTTGGTTGCAGACTTGGATTTGCCCCTTACTAGCTGTGTGAGTTAAGGCATGTTGCTAAAACTCTCTGAACTTTGGTTTCTTTATATGTCAAAAGAAAGTGAATGGGTTGTGGGCCTAGCTTAGTAGTAGAGCACATGCTGACATGCTCCAGGCCCTCCCTGGGTTCAATACCGAACACACACATTAAGAAGAAGAAAAAGGAAAAGAAAGAAAGAAAAGATGGAGGGGAGATGGGAGGCCGGAAAGTAAAAAGTATCCTTTCAGAAGCTTGATTATTTTTGTTGGATTCACAAGTTACAAAGCTTTACATTTGTGGATTTGGGATTAGTTGCTTTCTGCAGATTAAAGTAGTCTAATTTCATGGTCAGGACTGTTCAAGGGGAATTCGCCTCCTTGGGCCTTGTTTAGTCCTGATAACAACCTGGTGAGGTGATGCTGTTACCATGTTTGGCTGAGCAGAAAAGAAGACACAGGTTAAATAACTTGCCTGAGGCTGCATAGTTCGGGAGAATTCCAGTGGGGTTTGAATCCAGGCTTCTGGCACCAAGGCACCTTCCTTAGCCCTGTGACATGCTGTCTTGACTTCAGGTGGAAGAAAGAACCTCTTGTGACCCTGACACTGGGGTGCTGGAGGATACGCCCAGGATGATGGACACTGAGGACCTCCTGCAGCTTCGGCTGCTCAGCCTGAAGCTCCTGAGGCAGCTGCAGATTGGGCAAGATGCCGTGGAGCGGTCAGTGGCCAAGGCAGCCTCAGAGGTGGGTGCCTTCCTCAGGAACTCCCAGGGGACAAGGAAGGGGCTGCCTGACCCTCAGGACAGTACCCAGGCCTCCAGTGACTTTTTGTTTAATGTGCCTATTTTACTGATGATGCACAACTGAGGCCTTGGGAGGTAAGGTACTGGGCTGGTACTCTGCTGAGGCCAGGGCAGGTCAGGACCTAGGCATGGTGCCAGGTACGGACAGGGTGACGGGGTCTGACTGGGCTATCCCTTGGCTGAACTGGCTGGACTTTTCCAGTCAGGCCTGAACTCCAGTGGCAGCTTCAACTCAGAGATGCCATCGTCCCCAAAAACTTCCTCAGTCGCTTCACAAGCCTCCTGCTCACAGGACAGATGGCACATGTGGGACCCGATGGATGTGGCCTGGCTTGACCGGGTCAGCCCAAGGGTGGTGTCTCAACCACCTGTCAGGTGCCAACACCTGGGCCAACCCTCGGCACCCTCCCTGACCACTCTGGACTTGAAGGAGCCAGCGCCTTCAGCACGGCTGCGTGATCTGGCCCCAAGACCCATCCTGGCTGAACCAAGCAAGCAGTCCCAGGTAACAGGAGAGCTGGGCATCTGCCAGTGAGGCTTCCTTGAGCGTCAGCTTCCCTGTCTGACAGATGCGCTATGGGCAGTATCCTTCAGGGCAGAAAGTTTCTGGAAGGTACCTCGAGTTGTGTCTGTGTGGCCTAAGTGCTTGCTAGTGTGTCAGTGCTTTGGGAAGAACATGATAAGCCCATTATGTAGACGGGGAGACTGAGGCTCAGAGCCACACATACAGTGAGGCCAGACTTATCTTCAGGCTCTTGAACTTTCCCCTGAGCCCCAGGGCCTGAGCAGGGTGAAGTCAAGACATGTTCCCTGTCTTGCCCTATGGTGGGGCCTCTGGGCCAGGCCCACCAGACCAACCCTTGCCCCTTGGCCTCCCTCCTCAGCCCGGAGTGACCTGCCAGGAGCCTGCCATACCTGAGAGCAGCTGGCGCCTCTGGCCATACCTGGGCTATGACTGGATTGTAGGTAAGGCCTGCCCGGGTACACGCCCTGCCTGGAGGGGGCGGTGGGTCCTGGTGCATCTGGTGAGGGAACAGCCAGAGCGGCTGTGTCTTGAGCATTTATTACATGCCTGGCTTGCACAGCCCGGCCTGCACAACCTGGCCTAGGTCGCGTCTGTTTCAGCCCAGTCCTCCCGTGGCAGCCTCTGCTGATCTCCCCTGGCCTCTGCCTCACTGTGGTGTTAGGTACATGTGACATCTGAGTGTGCAGTTCAGTGGCATTCAGGACACTGACATCACTGTGCCTCCATTCCCACTGTCCATGTCCAGAACTTTTTCATCTTGTGAATCGAAACCCTCCGCCCAGGGCACACTGACTCCCGCCCACCTCACCCCAGCACCTGGCACCGCCTTCTCCTGTCTGTCTCAGGCCCCTCTGAGAGGTGGGCTCACGCAGCACCGAGTGTCACCGCGCCTTGTCCCCCATGTTACTGTGTATTCACGAGGATTCTGTGCATCCTATTTCCATTTTTTAAACTGGGCCTTGCTAAGTGGCTAGGGCCAGCCTTGCTCCTCCCACCTCGGCCTCCCAAGTCATCTGTCAGCTGTCTGTCTTCTCCATCATGTTTTCTCACACTGAGCTTTACCTCCTGATGTTGCACCAACACTCCCTCATCCCATCCTCCCTGAAACCCCCCCGCCCCTGGCTCTGGCCACACCCCATCCCACCCGGCCCCTGTCTTCCTGGCTGCTCCTCCCCAGCTTTCTCTGCTGGGTCCCCTTACCTGTTCCAATCTCCAGACCCTCGCATCTGGGGGCTCAGTCTTCTGACTCCACCCTCTGTCTGCCTTCTGCCTCTATGATCCCACCTCTTCCCAGTACCATGGTTTTTTTCTTTTTTCTTTTTTTTGGGTACCTGTGTTGGAACCCAGGAGCACTCAACCACTGAGCCACATCCCCAGCCCTATTTTGTATTATATTTAGAGACAGAGTTTCAAGGAGTTGCTTAGTGCCTTGCTTTTTGCTGAGGCTGGTTTTGAACTTGCAATCCTTCTGTCTCAGCCTCCCGAGCCACTGGGATTACAGGCGTGCCTCACCACACCTGGCGGTACCATGCCTTTCAGTGTTCACTTCGCACCATCATTTTTATCTCTAGCCCTTCTCTGTCCTCTGAATCCCAGACTTGTACACTGGGCTGTCTTATCTGCATTGCTGTGCCTGTCTGTTTTCTGTTGCTATGACAATACTCCAGACTGTATGCTTTATAATTCTTTAATAATAAAGTACCCAGCTGGGCATGGTGGTGCATGCCTGTAATCCCAGCAGCTTGGACGGCTGAGGCAGGAGGATCACAGGTTGGATGCCAGCCTCAGCCACTTAGTGAGGCTGTGAGCAACTTTGTGAGATCCTGACTCAAAAAATAAAAAGGGCTGGAGATGTGGCTCAGTGGTTCAATCCTGGTAATAATAATAATAAGGTACTTTATAATAAGATTTCTATTTAGCCCAAGTACTAGAGGTTCACGAGCATGACACCAACATCTGGTTGGCCTTGGTGAGGGTCTCAGGGCTGCATCACAGCATGGCAGACTGCATCATGGTGGGCATAGGCAAGAGGGAGCAAGCGGTCACCAGCCAGATAGGAAGCAAGAGGAAATGGGCCAACCTTGCTCTTTTAACAGCTTGCTGTCACAGGAGCTCACTGGGGTCCTGTGGGAGCCACATCAGTCCCCTCCAAGGGCAGAACTCACCGTGGCTTCCTTGCCCCCACCAGCCCCACCTCAGCACTGCCACCCTGGGGACCAGCCTTCCAGCACATGGACCTTTAGGGACACTCAAATCATCCCCAAACCGTAGCAACTAAGTAGCTCCTGTTAACCTCACATCCAAATTCAGGGTCCCGATTCCTCCCGCCTGTCCCCCTCAGCCTGTCCTGCCTGTCGATGGCAGCTTCAGGTGCTGAAGGTCAGGCCACGGCTTCGGGGCTCACCCCCTGTTTTTTCTGCTGTTTCCCATGCTGCGTGCCCAGCTCCCGAGCACACGTTCTCTCGGACTTCCTTTAACTCCTCCACCTGGACTGCTGCCCGAGCCGCCCCTCCCCTGCAGCAGCCAGGGCGGGGAGCCCGTAGACCTGCGTCGCCATGCGATCGTGTCCGTCCTTGTCAAACCCTCTGCAGGCTTCATAAGTACCCACTTGTCCCCGAGGCCTCCCCTGGCGCTGCTGCCTCACCGTGCTGGGCTGCGTGACCCCGCTCTCTTGCTCCCTGGCAGGTGCCACCATTCAGTTTGTCTCACAGATTTCTTTGGGCACTAGTTTGTCATAGGCCTCAGGAGGGCAGGGCTTTGTCTGTGTCCTCCGCTTTCCCCAGCACACAGCAGCGTCGCCCGTGGTAAGGGCGCCGTGCAGCCGGAGACAGGTGGGAAGCGGGACGGCAGTCACAGGGGTGACTTCTGCTCTGTGTGGGGTGCAGGGGGAAAGGCAGTGGCTGGGGTGCCAGGGCTGCTGATTGAGGCTCAGCCCGTGGTGGCCCAGCGGCTCCTGGCGCTCTGCCCACACCAGAGTCTCTGGACAGCGGCTCTCCCATCACCAGCAAGCCCGAGGCCTTCTTCTCCACGCTGCAGAAGTTCCGGGAAACCAATAAGGAGGAGTGCGTCTACAGTGCCCCTGAGTGAGCAGGGACAGGGAGGGCGAGCGGGTGGCTGGGGACTGCCCCGGGCAGCCTGCTCATACCCCTCACCCTCACAGGACCCAGTTCCTAGGCCTGTGTGACAGCAGTGACGTGGAACAGGACCATGAATGTGAGTGCCCCAGCTTCCCGGTCATGGCCCCTGAGTTGTTGGGAACTCAGGGAGGGAAGCCCGGGACCAGCCCTGGGAGGGGTGTGGGAGCTGAGGCCTGGCCTGGTGGCTGAGGGTCTGACCTGTGTGACACTGTCCTCAGGGTGTGTGACACCCTACCGGGCTCTCTGGGAGGATGCTCTCACCACCCCTCATCATGGGCTCCAGGTTGGGGGGGAAGGGTCCAGAACTTGCTTCCCAGAGGGTTGGGGGCCCATGTAGTCGGGGACATCAGGGCCCCTGGGTCTCGAATCCCTTGGTCATGAGGCTGCTGCTTCTCCGGGCTCACAGGTGTGTACTGTTACCGTGTCAACCAGCGCCTGTTTGTGGTGCCCTTGGATCCGGGCGTCCCCTGCCGCCTGTGCGGGACACCACGGGACCAGCGGGACCTTAGCACCCTGGTGGAGACCACTCAGGTCAGGTGAGTGGCCAGAGCATTTAGAGCCCCAGGGCAGCAGTTGCCCAGGAGCCGATCCTGACCTCCGCTGACTTTGAGCGGGGTGAAGGTGGGGCTGGGGCCCCGCTGCCCGCTGGGCCCTCACTGCACCTCCGAACAGGGTGAGCATCCCGCTGTCCATCCTGGACCCCCCACACCAGTACCGAGTCCATCGGCGGAAGAGCTTCGATGCTTCGGACACACTCGCTCTGCCCCGGGTGAGAGCTGGGGCTGCCTGGGGATGTGGGGGCCGCGGGGACCTGGGCCTGAGCAGGGCTGGTGGTGAGGGCAGGCACCGAGTCTTGGGGTGTGGGCGTCGTCCATCGTCCATGGTCAGTGCCTGGGGGAGGGTGCCCAGTCACCCCCGGCCTCCAGGACGGCTGCCTGCCTGTGCCCTGCACCCCACGGATGGACCCTGTTCCCCGAGCTCCCCCTCCACCTGCAGGAGCCTTGGTGGAAGAGCTGGGATGTGAACCTGGGTCTTTGTGCTTCCGGAGTGCCTCCTTAGCCCTGCCCTTTCCTGTTTCCAGCTAGGATGGGCGTCCAGCTGACCCACGCACCCCCAGTAGAGAGGGGCAGCGGGGGTTGGAGGCGGGTGGGAGCCAGTCGACCTCTCTGCAGCAGGTGGGAGGGAGCACCCTCAGGGTGCTGGGGTGGGGAGCAGCTCCATGTAGTAGTCCACATCAGGGGTCGGGTGCTGGGTGCTCAGGGCAGAGCCCAGATGAGACGCACTTGCCCTCCCACCTCGACCCTCAGGGTCCCCAGGCTCAATCTGCACCTGCGCGTGCTGGAGGCTGTTCCGCCTGGCGGGACCCAGGCTGGACCCAGGCTGGGCTCCGTTAACCCCCTGCTCTCCACAGCACTGTCTCCTGGGCTGGGACATCCTTCCTCCAAGGTCTGAGAAGAGTCCTGCTCCCAGGAGCCTTGACCTGCGGTCCTCGGTCACCGAGGCCCAGCACCAGGATCTGTCAGCCTCCAGCTCCTCCCGCCTGGTATGGTCTAGGCTGTGGCCGAGCCTGGGGTGCCCTGTGAGGGACAGATGCCTTGGACCGGGCCGGGGGGACAGGGTTGGGGAGGTTGGGGACAGGGCCTGTCCCCCCAGCCCTGACAGGGCACCCCACTGCACCACTCCCCTCGCCTTTACCCAGAAAGGTGACCCTGACTCTCAGATGCAGGAGGGCCCGAGGCTGGGAGTGGGGATGGCCTGCCCCCCAGGTTGCCCTGACACTAACCCGTTCGCCATCCAGGCCTTGCCAGTGCGGGTCCCTCCCCCTACTCCTGTCTGGTTAGGACCCCAGCTCGCCTGTCCCCGTGCCCTGCGGCAGTAGCCCTGAGGACTGACGGCCTGGAGGAGGAGGCGCCCTCACCAGCTCCTCCAGTCTTGCCCCTGGCGGGTGGTGCCTGGGAGACAGAAGACTCCGCAGCCTCGGCTTTAGCGGCACAGGCTCAGCTGCTCGTTTGGGCCGCTGGGCCTATTTTCTTCTTGGAGTCCAGAGGGGAGGGTGGACCGGGTGAGGTGAGGGGTTCTCTCCAAGTTTGCAAATAAAGCTGAGTGCTCGCTGCAGCTCTGATTGGCACGTGTGCCCCTGTCCTGATGCCCGAGGTTCCCAGAAGACACCTGGCCCCAGCCAGTCCCCTCACCTGGGCAGAGTGCACTCATCACTGTGAGTGTGCTGCTCTGCAGGGTCAAGGTGGGGGTCAAGGTCAGTGTTAAAAAGCCACCTCTGCAAGGGCCTCAGTGGAGGCTGGGTGGTGCTGGGTGTGGTCCCTGAAACCAGTCTCCATCAAAACAAGGGGTCTCTTGGGCCCTTTGCCAGGTGGCTCCCACATGCTCACTTGTAACCCAGTCCTGGAAGGTATAGGTGGTCCAGAGCCCTCGCAGGGACAGATGGGGAAACTGGGAGTTGGCAGGGAATCCAGATGTCCCCACTGTGTTTAAAAAAGCAGTACCTACGAGGCACAGTGACACAGACCTAAGCCCAATGACTCAGGAGGCCAAGGCAGGAGGATCATGAGTTCAAGGCCAGCCTCAGCAACTTAGCGAGACCCTGTCTCAAAAAATATAACAGGGCTAGGGGTGTAGCTCAGTGGTAAGTCATCCCTAGGTTCACCCTAGTACTGGGGGTGGGGCAGGGGAGCACCCATCCTTTCTCCCATCTCGTATGCATTAAGTTGAACAATATGAAATTCCTGATTTTGTGGGACAAAAGTGGGGGCACCAAAGCCTGGTGAGGACATGCTCTTACTCCAGGTTCCTCGGCTCAGCGTGGCACTGGTCTGGCTGCCCTTGCTCCTGCTTGCGAAGCTGTGAAAATCCTTTTCCCATTGTTTCGTCCCCCTTGTTCCCAGCCATGCGTTGGTCAGGGTAAGGCAGGTGGTGCTGCAGTAACAAGCTGATGCCTGGAGTCTGCGTGGCTTAGGAGAGAGGAAGGCTTGTCCCTCCCTGTCCTGCTCGTGCTTCCTGTCCATCGTGGGTCACACGGGGCTCAGCTCAACAGAGACTGCCATGTGGCAGGTCACCAGTGGCTTCAGCCTGGAAGAGACAGGTCATTTTTACGTGTGGTTCATTGGCTAGAAGCTGTCACCTGGGTCCCGCCTGACAGCAGGGACCAGGACAGTGAGGCAGCTCTGGGACATTCGTGCAGTCCTGTCTTCTGTCCTAACTGAGCTCTTCAGTGTCGTGAAGTTGTTTAGTTCTGGCTTTTCCTTCGGTGCTGGGGATCGCACCCGGGCCTCGCACAGGCCAGGCAAGAGCTCTACCCCGAGCTCCGTGCCCGCCCTCTTCCTGAGTGACGTGGCTCTGCCACACTTTGCTTCTCCATGTGTTGGACGCTTAGGTTGCGTCCATCTTCGTGCCGTGTGAACGTGGGTGTGCCCAGGTGTCCCAGAGACCCTGCGTTCAGGTCTTAGTTCTCAGAAGTGAATTGCCGATCATGAGGTCACTGTTTTTCACTTGGTGAGGAACCACTGGACGCTGGTGCCTGCCCGCCAGCAGGGCTCCCGTGTCCACATCCTTGCCAACCCCTGCTTTCGGTTTTCCCGACGGCAGTCCGCCTGGACGCGAAGGGATTGCACCGCGATTTGGATTTGCATTTCCCCAGTGATGAGAGACGCTAGCATTTTGACATGTGCTTATTTGACGATTTGTGTATCTTTGGAGAAAAACCCATTCAAGTCCTTTGTCCATTTTTAAATTGGGTTTGTGTTTTTGCTGTTCCACGTGTAGTTCAGTCAAAGAACTTGTGCCGTGCATGTAAACCCAGCTACTCCAGAGGCTGAGGCAGGAGGATCCAAGTCCAAGGCCAGCCTGGGCAGTGTAGAGAGACCCAGTCTCAACATTTAAAGAGTAAAAAGTGAAATGACTGGGGATATAGCTACCTCCCCAACACTCCCCCCCCCCCTTTTTTTTGATTTTTATTTGAAGACAGGATCTCACTAAGTTGCTGAGGCTGGCCTCAAACTTGTCCTCCTGCCTCAGCCTCCCTAGTGTCTGGAATTATAGGCATGCACCACTGCATCTGAATCCAGTCACTTCTTAGGAATGCTTGGGTTCAGGGCACAGAATTCTTCAAGCCTAAGGGGCTCCTGGATGAAGGTCATAGGCAGAGAGGCCCCCTTAACAGAGCCTCATGCCTTCCGGTCTACCCCACCCTCCGTTCTGCCTTCTGGGACTGTCCCCTGCTGCCCTCCCTCGTGCTCTCCAGGCCGCGAGCTTCCTGTAACTTGGGGACACCTAGGATACTCCTTCTGCCCTCGCTTTGGCTCCATGCACATCAACTCAGGTGTCTCTCCTGTGGAGCGGCCTCCCCTGGCCTCCAAGGCCCAGGAACCTCCCTTCTCTCTTGGGATCCTCCCTAGCACCGAGCAGCAGACCACTCAGCCTCTCTCCCTTGAGAGCTGAAGCTCCTGGAGAGCAGCCAGCACCTTTGTTCTTGTAGAAATGTCTTCATTTCCTGCTTCCTTTTCCTGGCCTCCTCTAGTCGGCCTCCATGGTGGCCAGTGGGTGCCTTCCCTTCTCTGGACATGAGCAGGCAGGGGCCTTACTGTGCTTCCCCCTGTTCTTTTTCGTTGTTTGTCCCCCTCTTGTCCCTCTGAGTGTGTAGCAAGACCTTTTCTTCCATCACTGACGCCTGGCCTTAGCCACCTAGAAACATGAACAACTCACGGGTCCTCCATTGCGTGGGCCGCAGGATGGACCCGTGCACCTGCCGGCAGGGGAGGCTCGGCTCATCCTCCCCTACCCTGGCCACGCTGGAGACCCTCAGTGTGTGAAAGGTGGAGACCTTGTGAGGTGTGGATGCAGAGAGAGCGGTCCTCACACGGCGACACCCCCACCGTTCGCACTCGTTCCTTCGCTCCTGTGCCACCTGCGTGCCGGGCCCAACGTGCTGTGCCAGGCTGCAGACAGCACACAGCAGCGACGGCAGTGGGCCTGGGCTGCGGGAGTGTCCGTGCTGGTGGAGGACACAGACTGAAGTGAGCCAGGAAAGGGAAATGGTGGCTGACGGCGGCGAGTTCTGGGAAGCAGAGCAGAGGGGGCGACCGCCACTTCCCTGTCCTGGTCCTGCCTCCCACGCCCTCCCAGGTGAGCTCCTTCCGCTAAAGCTCCAGGTTCCTCTCGCTCCCTCCCACCCTCCCCAGGGCAGGGGACCAAATCCACATCCTGGCCTCGTGGCTGCTGGGTGCTTGGAGGCTCAGCCCTGAACCTGGGCGCAGCTCCCTCCATCCCCTTCCCCTCCAGGCTCCTCAGGCTCTTCTCGCCCTCCTGCCTCTGCCCCAAACCTTCCCAGCTCCCACCAAGCTCCTCCTCAGGCCTCGCTTCCCGTCGCTCCCCAGAGGCCTGCCCTGATCCCACGGAGCCCGAGTTGCTCTGCAGCCCTTCTGGGTAGCGCAGCTCTGAGGTCCCAGGGCGGCGACCATGCCTGTCATGTCCACCTCAAGCCCAGGATTGACTGCCGTCCAGTAGTGGATGTGGAGGGGGGGAGTGCCCTGCAGCGTGGTGGCCAGGACCCTGTGATCCAGCCAGCTGGCCCCCGATCACAGGCTGCCCAGCACCGGGAGAGGGTTGGACCCCACAGGCCTGCCTGGGGTGAAACCCAAGTTCATGTTCAAAGTGCAGGCTCTCTGCCGCCAGCGCTTCCCATCACCCTACCCCCGAACACTGAGCCACACCATCGTGGGTTGCAGACCTGGTGTGAGTGCGAGGATGTGGAGATTGCCATCCACTTTCCCCCTCGGCCTGTCAATCAGAGCAGAGTGACACCCTGAACTCCCACCCGTTCACACCTTCCCCGGAAGGCAAGAGGCTCGGCCACGCGGACAGGGCTGCCACTGGTCTGCAGCCTTCCTCCTGGCTCCGTGGGGCTGGGCAGGAGGCTGTGGCGACCAGGGCCTTCCCCTCAGCCATCACCTGAGGCTGGGGGAGGATGGCTGAGGTGTGCAATGAACCACGAGGGGAAGTCCGGGCTGCTGTGGTGAGGGTGGCATATGAGGTTGGGTCCTCAGTGACGGTGTCTGATGATGGCCGTGGACTCTGGGGACAGCCCTCTGCTGTGGCACCTGGCGAGGCCTAACCACAGATCTTCCTCAGTCTCCTTTCTGCCACCGAGGGTGGCAGGCTCTTCCTCCTGAGTCTGAACCCCACAGCCTCCGAGACTCAGTGGAAGCCACTCGGCCTCCCCGGGCCCCGCTATCAGGACCCCACTGCCCAGGCCAAGAGGCCAGTGTTGGCCGCCCGCACAGGCCTGGGAGGCTGGCCCGTGGAGCGGGAGCGAGGCAGGGCTTGGTGGATTCTCCAGGCCTCAGGTGTGGCGTGCACATGACGTGGAGAGTCCCAGCCTCGGGACGGCTGTCCCTTCTTCCCATTTTCAACAAGTTCTGACCAACTCCCGCCGCGGCCGCCCCACTGCTCCTGGGGAAGCCCCTGTCTGGAGCGGGGAGCTCGCTGCCAGCCGGCCCTCGGGCAAGTCCTCGGCCTCTCTGAGCCTGGTTTCCTCCTCTGCAGAGTGGGGGGTATGGCCCCCTCAGGCCCCGGCCCGGGGTGTTGGAGACTGCGGAGCGGGTCAGGCCAGGGGCCTCGCAGGGCCTGGCACATGCTACCTGCAAAATAAATGTGAGGTATTGTTTGAAACAGAGCCCGTGCCCATGTTGTAAGATTGGGGTGTCCTGTTTGGGGGGCCCACCCACCTGGGCTGGCACACAGTGAGGACTGAGGGGCAGGGAAGGGCCAGGTAGGTCTCCATGAAGCCACTGATGGAGGCTGTGCCCAGTGTCCTTGGAGCTGGCTCCCATGGGGCTGTGTGCTGGGGCTGAGAGGCCTAGGGACACTCAGGTCCTTTCCGGAATCCTTGCTTGCAAACTCTGGGGACAGGACACTGCATGTGGCATAGTGTAGGACAGCAGGACGTGGGGACATGTGCCCACCCTCTCCTCCTGGCAAGTCCTGCTCCGCCTGCCTGCCGCCCAAACCTTTCCCCTGCCAGGCGCTGGGTGCCCCCCGTCCCCATCGACCACAAGACCCTGGGATCTTGTGGGTATTTGTTTTGTTTTTGTTTGGGGGGGTACTGGGGATTGAACTCAGGGACACTGGACCACTGAGCCACACCCCAGCCCTATTCTGTATTTTGTTTAGAGACAAGGTCTCACTGAGTTGCTCAGTGCCTTGCTTTTGCTGAGACTGACTTTGAACTCGTGATCCTCCTGCCTCAGCCTCCCGAGCCGCTGGGTTGGGGTCTTGTACTTTTGTTTGGCTTTCCTGCTGGGGTTGGGTCTCTCTCGGCTGAGCTGCACCACCAGCGGTTCATTTTATTTTGAAACAGGGCCTCGCTAAGTGGCCCAGGCTGGCCTGGAACTGCTCCTCCTCCTGCCTCAGACTCCTGGGCAGCTGGGATTGCAGGTGTGCACCCCTGGGGTCCTTCGGCCCCCATGATGATGGAGGTGCAGGGCAGCCAGGCTGGGGCCTGCCGGCCAGGCTTCTGTGGGGCTTCCTCTGGGAAGGGAGACTCGGCTCCCACAGGAAGGCGTCGGACTGGCGCCCGGAATGATGGTTCCCAGAACGATGGTTCCTTGCGGGTGCAGAGCTGGTCCCAGTTGTGGGCGGCACTCACAAGCTTGGGGGTGGCCGATGGGGCAAGACCCAGGCCCCAGGAGCACTGCCCTTTGTCCTTGTGGTGGTCTCCATCTCAGGCCTCCTCGCTGGCCTCATCCTCCCAGCTGGGGTCGCTCACGGGGTCTTCTGGACCTGCTGGGTGGGCCTCAGGAAGGGTCCCCATTCCTCAGGCCCATCTCTCAGGGCTGCTGTGAGGCGGATTAGTGGTGGCCTCAAACCATGAGTCCACCTGGAATCTCTGAAAGTGACCTCATTTGGAAACAGGGTCTTGCGGAGGCTGTTGAGGTGGACATGGGGGAGGAGGTCGTCCTGTGTCAGGGAGGCCGCAGCTCCAACCGTGGGTGTCCTCCTAGGACCCAGGAAGGGCACAGGTGCACAGATACCTGGGGGGGGTGTGTGCAGGGACCGGGGCTGGCGCCTTACAGGTGGGGGCTCCAGGAGCAGGAGAAGCTCGTGGACCCTGGGGCCTCGAGAGCAGCCAACCCTGCGATGCCTTGACCCTGGACTTCTGGCGTCGGAAGCGCCAGAAGCGGATACGGGTCGGCGCTGTAGGCGCCAGGTCCCAGGTGATGGCTGTTCAGCTCCTGCTCTGACCCTAGTCGGCTTCTCAGCCCTCCGCGGCGAATGGTCGCGGGAAGGCCGACCTTGGCGTCAGGGGCTGAGGTCCCTGAAGCCCTGAACCCACATGGGGAAGCCCCAATGCTGCCACAGGATGCCACTGTGTCTGGGAGGCAGCGTGGCTGTGTCCTTGAAGAAGGGGGTCTGCAGTGGACCACCTAGTGCAGAGGGATGCTGGGAGGATGGGGACTCGGCCACCAGGAAGCCACGCACAGAGCCCTCAGAGGGCACAGCCTGCGGCCCCCGGCCGCCCTGCAGCTCCAGCATTGCGAGGAAGATCCCCGTTGGCGAGGCCTCTGATCTGCAGGACCAACCAGGTCCTCCTCCTGCCGGAAACTTCCTTGTGGGGCAGGAAGGCCCGCAGCCTCCTGCCCACCATCCCTGCACCCCAAAGCTGCCGGGCTGCACCTTGTTGTCCCAGCCACACCAGCCTTGGGCAGATGTCCGGATGGCCAGGAGTTCTCCGTGCCCGCTCACCGCTGGTCTGCCACCCGCGGGGCTTGGCCTCGTGGCTCTGGGTGTCTGGCCGCTCCCGCACCTGATGTGCTTGGGCTTTTACGAATCTGGGGTGTGTCTGTCTCAGGAGCTCGGAACCCGGGGGTCCTGACCTGCGACGGCCCGAAGGCGGGTTTGGACAGCTCCTCCTGTCTGAGCCTAGATCAGGCCACTCAGCCAACACTGGTTCTCATAGGGGATCTTATTATTTGCTCAGATCACACACATGAGCTCACATGATCCTAATCATCTATGCTAGCCTCGGCCTGGTCCACGGGACCCTGGACGGACTCTGATGCGACGCGACTTAGTTGAGGAGTCGCTCAGGATCACGACTGCCGGCACCCAGGGATCTTGGAGAGAAGGGATTCTCCTCGGCCGAGGTGGAGTCGAGCCTGGCCACAAGGTGGTGTGGTCAGCAGTTGGAGGACAGCCATGTGGAGTCCCCTGGCCGCGGTGTCGCTGACAGCTTGCAGCAGTCCAGGGGTTAAATCCTGGATTTTTGTCTGGTCATCCTCATCTCTGGTCCACAGGCGGGTCCCTGGCGCAGGAGGTCCGTATCTTACCTTATGTCACGCGTGTTGACTGGGGGAGTCCGCGCAGCGGCTGATGTCGTTACCATTGTCTTACTTTTACATTGGTTTTATCGTTTATAGTGCATTTTATATTTCTGTAATCAGCCATCATCGCTAGCACTGTGTTCGCTGCTATGGCGATGATCCCTATTCTCACATGGCTCCCACCTGCCCGGCCCTGCGTTTCTGAGCCCTTGAGTCCTCAGGATGTAACAGCGTCCACTTCACCTTCTGAACTTGGCTCTGAGGCTTTTTAAAAAATTTATTGGTTCTTTTTAATTATTCGTGGTGGTTGAACCCATTTTGATACAATTATATAGCAGGGAATGTATCTCTTTTTCTTTCACAATACGATGCTGTCCGGCTCAGTCTGTGAGCTCTCCTTCCCCCGCCCCCCAGGCTTATTTTTGAAGGGGACCTGTTTTCCTTTTCCTCTTCGCCCTCTCCCCCTCCCTAACCTGGGGGTGGGGGATAAGATTACCTTGAGTTACCTGCCAGAGGACCTGGGAAGTGACCACCTCCCTAATTAACAAGTGAATGTTAGTTAACACACCATCCTGCCGGCCTGGAATGCAGCCTTTGAAGAGCTCCTTCAAACCCCTGGTCCCTCCTGAAGGGCAGAATCACAGCCTCCGGGACAGGAGTCCCCTGTGCTTCTCCTTTGCTAGCAAAGCAATAAACCTTTTTCCTTTTTCTCAAAACCGTGTCGTCATTATTGAATTGGCGTCAGGGACAAGGACCGAGTTTTCGATTACAAAAACTACCCTATGAGTAAGAGTATTATGGTCTTTTTATAGATGGGGAAATGGAAGCACAGAGAGGTTCAGTGATTTGCTTAAGGCCACACAGCCAGCAAATGACCAAACTGGAATTTGGACTCAGACTCTCATGAACTCCAGACTCCATACCTTTAAGCAGGGACATCTTTCCTGGTATTTCTTTCCTCCTGGGACTGGCTTGGGGTTGGATCCTTGCCTTCCTCAGGGGAAGTGCCAAGCCGGAGCTTGGAATGAGGGAGACCCCATCTGGTCCTTGCCGAGCCCTCTCACACGCTCACCCCCTCACGCTCGCACGTGTGCACATGCACACACCCATCCACACGTGCTGCGGGGGGGGGGCGTCCTTGTCACTGTGGCCCCAGGACTTAGTCATCCGACACCCCTGGCCGCCTTTCTTTCACAGAAGCCGCCACTGGCTTCTCTCGGCCGCGGCCTCTCCATTTCTCTCAGTCTCACTTCTCGTTCTGACTGCGAAGGGCTTTTTTCTCTCCATCTCTCTTGTGGTTTCCTCAGCGCTGGTGGCCCCAGCTCAAACCCCGAACGTCCGGGCCACCACCTGCCCGGGAGGCTGGGAGAGGCCCAGGACTCCCCTGCTCACTCTCTGAGGCCGGCCCCTCAGAGAGGAGGGAGGCTGCGGGTGAGGAGTGAGGTCTTGGGCTCATGGCGGGGGGTGGGGACAGGCCCCAGACACCGTGTGTCACCAGCTGATCAGAGAGCCTCCCTGAGACTCCGCCACCTGGCACCCTGGGTGCGCCACCCCTCCCTGCTGCGGGGCTGGGGGGGGCCTCCCAGCTGGCTTGACACCTGCCCTGCAGCTGCCCGTGGCTCCTTGTGGCTCCTCTGGATTGAGCTCTGCCTCTGGCAGACTGAGCCACCGAGGTGCTGTGTGGCCGGGCTGGAGAGGAGGGTGACTGGGCCCTGCAGTGTCAGCTCCAGAAAGCCTCAGGACAAGCCTGGGACGCACCTGCCAGACCAGCCCTGACATCCTTCTTCCTGGCCAGGTTCCCTGGAGTGGGCATGGGGCTGAGACCTGCTGCTCTCGAAAGAGCTGGAAGTCCTGGTGTTTCTCTCTCCCTCTCGCAGTGCGCTCTCCCGCCGACCTGCACTCCCAGCCGCTTTTTCTGATGCGACTTTGGACAAATGGCTTTGAGGGCTGGGGCTGTGGCTCAGTGGCCGAGCGCTTGCCTGGCATGTGTGAGGCACTGGGTTCGATTCTCAGCACCACATACAAATAAGTAAATAAAGTTTCATCAACAACTAATAAAAATATTTTAAAAAAAACAAAAAAATAAAATAAAATGGCTTCGAGGGGGACTGGGAGAGCTGTGACTGTTCGCACAGATTTCTTTTAAAATAAAATTCAAGTGTGAAAGAAAATGGCTTTTATAGTGTCCACCTGACAGGATATGTGGGGTCAGAGAGCTCTGTGGGAAAGGCCGGTCAGAGGCTGATGGCGTCCCCCAGACTTGCCTGTTGGAGCCCTGATCCCCGTGAGACTGTATGTAGAGAGAGGGCCTTGGAAGGGGTGATTGAGGGGGAGAGAAGTCCTGAGGGAGGGGCCCTAATCCGTGGACTGGTGTCCTTTTAAGAGGAACGCACACCAGCAAGGCCGCGTGTGGACAGGTAAGAAGGTGGCCGTCTCCAGACCAGAGAGAGGCCTGAGGAGGAACCAGACCTGCCCACACCTTGCCTTGGACTTCCAGCCAGTGGTCTTTTGTTACCCAGCACTAGCAAGCTGACACAAGGCTATGATAGTTTGAGTCTCCCTTTTCTTGAGACCTCTGGTTTCAGATTTCAGAGTTTTCCAGATTTTGGAACATTTGCATATACATACTGAGACATCTTGGGGATGGGACTCAAATCGAAGCCCCCAATCCATTTATGTTTCATCTACACTTTGTACACACAGCCGGAAGGAAATTTATATGTATTTTTAATGTGCCTATTTTGTGACTGCAACCTGTCACATGACGTCAGGTGTGGAATTTCCCACTTGTGGCATTAAGTGGACACTCAAAAAGTTCTAGATTTGGGGGGATTTGGGATTTTGAATTTTCAGATTAGGGCAAGGCAGAGTGGAACACACCTGCAATCCCAGATACCCAGGAGGTTGAAGCAGGAGGATCGCAAGTTCAAGGCCAGTCTGGATAACTTAGCTAGATCCTGTCTGGAAATGAAAAGTAAAAAGTGCCAGGGGTTTAGTTCAGTGGTAGAGCTGCATCCCTGGGGTCAATCCCCAGTTCTGCCAAACATTAAAAATTAAAAAAGAAAAAATTCAGATTAGGGATGCTCGGCCTGTATTGCTATGGCCACATGCACATAGTCCCATAATAGTTGCTCAATAAATGGCAGTCGGTATTACTGTTAGCCCAGCAACTAGCCTTAGAAGCCAGAGACAGTCTCTCCCCCTGGGCCAGGGGACAGATGTATGTACCTCCTCAGCCCAGAAAGGGCTCCTTCCCCCTCTGTCAGGGGATGGCTACTCCAGGCAGTTCAGAAAATGTTTTCTCAGGGGAGAGATTGCATAGATTTGCCAGAAGTTCCCTGTGAGATTGCAGGGTCTCCTGAAGTGCATGCCTGGCGTCCTGGGCAGACTCGACGCCCTCCTATGGACTGCAGAAACGGAGCCATGGGTAGGTTCCAGTGCGGCTCTGCACTCCAGCATCTGCGACCCGGGACCGGGCCCCGGGCCCCGGGCGGTCCTGCGGGAAACAGCTCCTCCGTGCGTCTGCCTGGGCCTGACTCCGCGCCGCATGCCCAGGATAGATCCTGCCTTTGTAGTGGTCGGGCGGCGGGCGCCGGGGGGCTTCCCGTGGGCCCCGCTGGGGAGCGCTTCTCCTTTCATCTCCACGGAACCCTCTGAAGTGGGTGCCCTGTCATCCGCACTTGGCGGCTCAGGAGACCGAGCCCAGCAGGGAGCCGGCTTGCTCCAGGCCTTCAGCTGCGGCTGCGGCAGAGGCGCAGTGGAGCCAGTTTGGTCTGCCTTTCCAAACGCCTTTTTTAAAAAAGCAACCCCTGTGCACCCCAAGACGTTTCAGTAGTGCAAGCCTTCTTTTTTTTTTTTTTTTGAAGCATTATTAATCATTATTAATAACATTGACGGCTCGCTCTTACTGGACCTGAGCCCTGGGCAGGCGATGGGGCGGCTGCTGCAGGAGGAGCTTCGACCTGGGCCCTGCAGCGCGAGGGGCCCCGGGGGCTGACCTGGTCATTCTGAGACCGGGGCCCCTCCTGGGAAGAGCGCAGGCCGGGCGGGCTGCAGGCAGAGTCAGAGCCGGGGCGCGAGATGACTCAGCGGCCGCTATTTCTTACCCTCTCCTTTTCTCGGTCTGATTGGGCTGCTCCCAGCCGAGCCTCCTTCCCCCGGTGCTGAGTAAGCAGCCCGGTCGGTCCTGCCCACCTCAGGCCCCTCTGGAGCTCCTCTCCCCGGCCTTCTGCAGGCCAGGGGCCCTGGGGCTGCGGGAAGTCCCCCCAGATGCCTCATCGAGGTCTTCCCAGCAGCCGCTGGGCCTGCTCTGTCCTGGGTCCCCAGGCTGCTCCTTGCTTTGGGTCTTGGTTTGGGTGCCTCTCCTTAGAGAAGCTGTCCTGACCACTGCCCACCATGGTGGCAGGAGACCTTCTCTCAGGGCCCCCGCCCCACAGAGGGCGACGCTCTCCTCCCAGCTCCCAGGCCTGCGCTCACCTGCGCTCCATCCAGTGACCTGCCTCCCCGGGGTCCCGCCAGTCCCACCCCAACCGTGCCCAGCATCTGTCCCTCCTGGCCTCTCTGCTGCTCCCTCCGGTCCAGCTCCATCCTCTCTGCCGCCCACCTGCTGTCCCTGCTGCCCCCCTCCCCTCTTCCCCTGGGCCACCTATTCCAACACAGCAGCCAGAGGGATCCGGGGAAACCCTCAGGGGGCCAGGCTGCTCTCCATTCAGTCGCAGGACCTGCGTCTGCTCCCACTCCCTCCCTTCCTCCTGAGGGTCCCTCCCTCTCTCAGCCCTGCCCGCGCTCCCGCCCCCTCTGGGGCTGTCACCCTGGCTGTGCCCTGGGTCTCCATGTTCCATCTGCCTGGCTCTCTTGTGCCTTTGTGTTTCTTTGCTCCAAGAGCCACTTTCTCGGGAGGCCTTCCCTGACCCTTTGATGGAGTCCCTGGTCCTTCTGTGCTGGGCATGGATCCCAGGACCCTGCACAGGCTAGCGGGAGATCCGCAGCAGCCAATAAGCCCATGACGCTGTGGTGGCCGGGAGCTGTGGCAGTCCCTACACTAACTGGGGTCAGAGCCAGCTGTGGGGAGGGGTTGTTGGTGGAGCCCCCCCCCCAGCTCCCACATTCTAGGCCACCTTGTGGTGAAAACTAGAAGCTATTAAGTAATAATGAGTCGATGGGGTTATTGATGACAACTCGGGTTTTCCTCAGCCCAGACCGTGGTCCCAGTGGCCGGGGCAACCCCAGGAGTCTCAGATGAGGCCCGAAGGGGGCCATGCCTCAGCTGCCTGGGGTTTCATGCTTGGGAGCCTCAGGCCAGACCAGGCCTTGTGGCCTTGGGCCTCCCAT
The DNA here is from genome assembly GCA_020662805.1 of Glaucomys volans. Classification (NCBI taxonomy): domain Eukaryota; kingdom Metazoa; phylum Chordata; class Mammalia; order Rodentia; family Sciuridae; genus Glaucomys; species Glaucomys volans. Next base: position 263,691 of record JAJEJO010000957.1, on the reverse strand, counting down.
TTAGAGGGACAGGGTCCTGGGGTGGGGCTGACCCTCACCCAGCAGCACAGAGGCTGACCAGGGAGGTCCCGAGGGATTTTCTGAGTGAACCCCACACATGGATGGGCAGGGTCCTTCCTGGCTGGGTGTGTGGCCCACCTCTGGCCGGAGGCGACAGCATGGATGATGGCACCGACGGAAGGGCCTCCTCGGGGCCTGGTTCCGGGTTTCGTTTTCAGAACTGCATCCGCCCTTCCCGCCTGGGCTCCGCCAGGCCTGCCACGGCCCCTGTCCTGGCCGACAGTCCTCCAAAGACACCCTCAAGCCAAGTCCAGAAGTACCAGTGGATGAGACAGGGGCAACCCTGTCCCCAGACCTCCCGTCCCAGTGGGCACAGTCGGGCTATAGGCAAATAATTTCAGACGGTGGCAGGTCCCTTGAAGAGACGGGTTGTCAGGAGGGCTCTCTGGGGTTCCACCTGAGCTGAGATCTGAGTGAGAAGGGGCACTTGTGAGATTCCTTTTCATTCAGCTCCTTTTTTGAATCAGGGATTGAACTCAGGGACACTCGGCCACTGAGCCACATCCCCAGCCCTATTTTGTACTTTGTTTTTCCGATGTGTCTTATTTAATTTGTTAGGGCCTCGCTAAGTTGCTGAGGCTGGCTTTGAACTCGCGATCCTCCTGACTCAGCCTCCCAAGTTGCTTGGATTACAGGTGTGCACCACCATGCCTGGCACTCCTGACCTTTTAGAGGCCGTGATTTCTGACTGGCCTAAGGTCATAAACCATCACCACAATGAAGATAAGGGTCTTCCCATCCCAGGGAGAGTGTTCCTGAAGGACTTCTGAAAAGCTAGGGGACAGGGTTTCAGGGAGAGGGATCAGCAAGTGCCAAGTTCCTGTGACAGGGAAGAGCTTGGTGGCACCAGGGACAGAATGGGACCAAGGTCAGGGGCCTTCCTGAGGCCTTCTTGGCGGACTTGGCGAGCTCAAGTCTGAACCAGCACTTCGCTGACAACCGTGGGCTGGCGGGCAAGTGGCCACACCGCACCTGACCAGCTGAGTGTCCCGGCCTGTTCTCACCAAGGCTCCTCCGGGGAACCAGCCCTGCGGGTGGTGAGGTCCCCGCCTGAGTAAGTGGCTCCCCTGAAGTGATTCATATGTAACTGAGACCTTCAGCACCTTGGCCCCAAGGAGCCAACAATGGTGGCATTTTGAGGCTGAGCGTCTGGCAGATGGATGATCAATCCATCCTTCCTCAGGCTTCTGTGTCTTCGGCCTCCATAAAGCCTGGGCGCTGGTTTCTTGAAGCTTCGAGGTTGTAGGTCATGATTTGAGGGCAGGGGGGCCTTTGGTTCTCTCCCATCCTCCAGGGCTGGTCCTCGGAGCCCCCTGTGGAGGGTCAGAGACTTACTTGGCCATCCTGGGGAAGGGGGTGGGTAACAGCACACACAGGCCAATCGCCTCAGAGCAAATTCCTTCATGGCCAAGGGCTCTGGAGAGCAGAGAGCAGCTTCCATGGCAACCGAGGAGTGGGGCCACCCCTGGGCCTAAGGAGAACAGCCTTTTGGGGTCCAAAGTTGCAGCAAGAGCACCCCCATCCCACAGAGGGCGGGGCAGCCATGGGCCTGGGTCTGAACTGTGGCTCTGGACCTTCCAACTGTGTGGTGGGCCAGTTGCATCTTGAGCATCCGTCCTCCCATGGAGTGCTGGGAGCCACCTCTCTGCGGGCCTGCTGTTCCGGGCGCCCTGTTGAACAGCCCCACTTCACTCCTGCATGGGTGTGGTGCTGCGATTGGACGCAGGGTCTCCTGCGAGTGACACACCGGCTCTGTTGCTGAGCCGCCCCGTCGGGGGCACAGGATAGACCCCTGGGAAGCCTCTCCTCTCTCGGGCCTCCAACCTAGCTCCGCTAAAGTCCGTTGGTTCTGTTTCCTTCTTGCTCTTGGTGCCTCTGAGTGACTAATACCGGGCCAGGCTTGGTTTCCTGAGTATAAGTAACTCACCTCCATTCACAACGGCCCGCTGAGCAGGGAGGTCTGGGGGAGACGGGATTCCTTGATGCCGTCTCAGCTTAAGGGGTCATGGCGGCTGAGCTGTGGGAGGTGGTCAAGTCTCTTTCCCTCTCTGTTCTCGGTTTCCTCCTCCGTCTCCCTGGGAGGTGGAAGAAATACTGGAAATTACGACGCTCAGTCACTAGTCTCAGAGCTCATAAGGGTTCACAGCCATGAGGCTAGAACTGGGGAGTAGGTTCCCAAGCCCCAGGGCTGGCTGTCCTGGGGGAGGGCTTGGGGGATGACGCCCCTCGGGGTTCAGACTGAAAGTCTCTCCGCCCCCAGGTCATATGGTGCTATTGGAATGAAACCGTTCAATACCCTGGCATGGGATAGCAGCGTTCTCATAAGGAATGAAGAAACCGAGGCTCAGAGGGTGAGCCTCACCCAGCTAACGAGTGGTAGAGTTAGAATCCGACCAGGACTGTTTGGGCCTAGGGCCAGAGCTGAAAGCGGAAGCCACCAGGCCCAGACAGGGACCCAGACCTATGTTCCTCATTCTCCCAGGGTCTCACGATAAAGGGACCTTGATTTCATTGATTCCCAGCCCCCATCTTACTGATGAGGGTGCACAGAGGGGAAGTCACAGGACTAGAGGCTGACCTGGGTTCCGCTCTGGACCCCTGACTCCTCCTCTGGTCTTCCCACGCTTGGAGTTGCCCTGTGAAGCTAGAGCCCAGGTGGAACCCACACCTGGCTGCCACTGCGTACAGCAGGCTGGCCTGCGCTAAGGTGTAGGTCATGGCCACTCACTGGACATCCCTGAGGGGCTGAAAGACCCTGGCCCCCACGATGCTGTCCTATGGGCCTGCCCCAGTGCCCTAGCCCTGCGTGAGTCACCCCTTGCCTGGAAGAGGGGAGGCCATGGTAGATGGGGAAGGGGAATCCCAGCCATGAGTCTGTCAGCTGTGGTCCAGAACAGTGAGGTCTGGGCCATGCAAGGCCCGGGGACAGCAGTGGGGTGCAGGGAGCAGGCCTTTGCACTTTCCATTTGCATGGTAGAAAGCTTGCTGAGTCCCCCATTGCACAGAGGGCCCTTTGCAAGGGTCGGAGAGCTGCCTGGCAGGGGAGGAAACGCGCTCCAGGGGTCCCTGCCTCCTGGCATTCACCAGGTGTGTGGCCTCCCACTGGGGAGAGCCGGCCCTGTGTACCCACATTTATGACCAAGCTAGGTGGCAAGAGGCTCTGTGGCCTTTGTCTTGCTCACCTGGGTCGCTTGCTCTGGAGGGCGCCCGCCGCTCCTCGGCAGGCAGGGCGAGACACAGCCTCCCGCCCGCCCCAGCCCTGAGCGGCTCCCCTGGAAGCGAGTCCTCCAGCCCAACGAGGCTTCAGGTGACCACAGTCTGTCAGCCTCCCAGACCTGAGCCAGAACCTCCTGGAAGTCCTCCTGAAGGGCCGACCCACAGAAAGAGTGCCACATAAGGCTAATCCTTCCTCATTCGTTTGTTGGAACTGGGAATTGGACTCGGGGACACCCTCACTGAAGCACACCCCAGCCGTTATATTTTCCATTTTGAGATGGAGTCTCCCTAAGTCGCCCAGGTTGGCTTCAAACTTGGGATCCTCCTTGCCTCAGCCTCCTGAGAGGCTGGGATGATAGAAGCAACCCTTGTTTCCAGCCACTGAGTTTTGAGGACCATGGCAGTAGAAAAAGAATACACTCAGAGAGCAGAGGGACTCGCCTGCTGTCACCTGGCCACACGAGGACTCCGAGACCAGGGCTTTTCCTGGAAAGCAGGGGCCCAAAGGGCCCAAGAGGGAAGCAGACAAAGCCACTTCCATACCGTGGGAACCAAGTACCGTCTCTGCCACTCTCAAGCTGTGTAACCTCAGACAAGTTGCTCAACGACTCTGAGCCTCAGTTTGTTCATCTATAAGCTGGGGGGTAGCACTACCAACTTGAAGTCTTGGTGCCAGGATTAAATTTGACCAAGGGCCCAGGACTCAGTAGGTACTCAATGAATGACAGTGTGACTGTGAAGAGCCACCAAGTTCAAGTCCAAGGACCTTGGAGTCTGCCCTCTCCTGTGGAAAGGAGCACAGTCCCAGTTCTGGAAGGCTGTACCCTGTGCTTAGTTTCCAACCAGGCTCAGCAGGGTTTGGTTTGCCTGGTCTTCTTGGTCCCTGGGGGTCCTGCTGGGGGGGTTCGTTGCTGGGGACTCTGGTCATCATACATTGGTGGGTGGCTGGGCACCCTGAGTGTTTGCTCCTAGCTTCAAGTGGGGAGCTGTGGACAGCGTGTCCCTGGCCTTCAGCAGGTGCTTCTCACCAACGGCCTCCGAGGGGCCAGGGCTGCGTCCCTGGGGTCCAGGTAGCATCCTGGGCCTTGAGAGAGCGGGAGCTCCAGGTACAGCCTCGTTTGCTTTTTAGTCCTATAATGAAATATCTGAGGCAGGCCAACTTTACAAAGAAAAGAGGTTTATTTAGCTCGCAGCTTTGGAGACTGAAAGCCCAAACAGCACAGCACAGGGTCAGTGGGGACTCTAGCAGGGACTGTGTCACTTTGTGGCAGATGACAATGGTGGGCGTGCGTGAGGGTGAGGCACCACATCTGGGAAGAGGAAGCCAGAGGGAGACTGGGGTCCCAGGATCCCTCTGAGGGCACCGCCCCCAATAACTTAAGGATCTCCCACGAGGCCCCTCCTCTAAAAGCGTCCAGTAGCTTTCACGCTGCCGCACCCGGGACCAGGTGTCCAACACAGACCTAAACCAGAGCGGAACCACGTTCAGGGATGGAGCTGAAGGCAGGCTGGTGTGAAGGAGTCCTGTCGCCAGGGACCCAGCGGTGGCCAAGGGAGACCCAGAAAAGCCCCCCGAGGAACAGCCCTATTTCATCAAGGCTCAGGAAAGGTACTCAGAAAAGCACTCAGGAAAGGTACTCAGAAAAGTACCTGGCTCCTCAGAGAAGGTCCAGGTACCCCCCAGGTTTCAGAAGCCTTCTACCCGGCCCTCTTGCCTACAGCAGGAAGAATCCCTTTCTCTGCTGGGGGTATTTTGGGACCATTTGGGGCTGGGGTTCCCAGGTGTTGGGGAAGTCCCTGAGTTTCCTGAACCAGGTTGGGACCTGTGGCTTGCTCAGCATCCCTTGGTGACACATTCCTGGTTCCCTTAGGAGGGCTTCCTACCACATCACCTTCCTCTCGCTTGCTTTGAGAAGTTGGCTGAGGGGAGGCTGTGCGGGCAGTACCCGGCCTCTGGCAGCTTGGCCTCTGGTCGGTGCGTGGCACACAGGGTCCTGCTGATCCTGGGGACTTCCCCTCCCACTCTTTAGAGCACTTTCACACCTGGGAGGGGTTCATGAACTGCCTGAGGCTGGGGAAGTGCCCAGGCCCTCTGCTCACCGCACCCCAGGGTCCTGCCTGTTTCCAGGCTGCAGGAGAACCTTCCCTCAGGCAGACTAGTCACGTGCCTGGTCCTGCCTGGGTGCCCCGGGCCATCCTGGTTCTCCAAGAGCCCACAGTCTCCTGGGGCAGATGGACACACAGCCAGTCATTACAGTCATGACACCATGAGATCAGTTCTAGAATTGAGATACCAAAAACTGACAGAAACCGTCGTTTGACTGGGAAGATGGCTGGGGGGAGGGGACGGTGCCAGGAAAGCCACAAAGTGGAGTCAGACTTGGACCAGGCTCTAGAGATAAGCAGGAATCCGCTGAGCTAGCCAGCGAGCTGGGAGTGGAGGTCCTGCAGGGCAGAGGCAGGAGGCCGGGCCGGGCAGCAGGAGCCTAGGAGGGGCAGGAGCTGAGGGCGCGGGAGAAGGTGGTCCTACCCAGGCCGTGAGGCCATGAGCACGGTCAGATTTAGGGCCTCAGTTCCTCCCACAGAACATGGCCTAAGGCAGGATCTTCTGCAGGAGGCTTCTGTGAGGATTCAAGGAGCGAAGGCCTGAAAGCTTTTAGCGTGGAGCAAGCTAGCAAAGCAGCCCGCTGTCTTTGCTGTCAGATAAAGGACACAGCTCCCCAGGTGGTGACCTCTACCTCTCTCTTCAAGGTGTCCTTGCTGCAGGGGTGTCCTGGGGCAATGTGGCTTGGAAGATGCCTTTGGAAGTCCGAGGAGGAAAAGCAGGAGGACAGACAGATTTTCTCAACATCTCCAGAATTGGTTTTTAACGGATGTGCAATATTCCATTAAAGGGGGGGACCTTGATTTCCTTAATTACTTCCCCTGAGTCAGGGGATTTCTAGAATTCCTAAGTGACATTACTTAGGAATGTGACTGTGTTCATAATTTTATTTTTCCAGTTGAACTATATCTTCTGTTTTTCTTCAGTGGTGAAATTATTGAGCCACAAGTTATGAACATTTTTTTGGGGGGGGTTGGCTATTGCTAAGAATTTCTGTACTGTTTTCTGAAAAGGGTTGTAACATTTCCCAGCAGTGTATGAATGAGCATTCTGGCTCACCACAACCTTGGGGTTATATTTTTCCAAAATTGTTTTATAAATCATAGAAAAAAAACCCACTGATGATTTAACAGATCTAAGAAAAAATCAAAGATTGCCTTAATTTGCAAATCTTTGATTACTAGAAAGGCTGACCTTTTATGACTTATAATCCATTTTTTATTTGTATTCTCCTCGTGTGAGCTGCTTTGCTGCTGGTGGCTCTGTGTGTGTCCAGCATGTATTTACTCAGAGCCCCAGCTCTTCTAGAGGAGGAAGCTATAGATGGGAAGCAGCATCCTGGGTCCCTCCTGCCCACACCCCGTGTGGTGAGCATCACAGCGGGTCACTTCCACAATCACTCACTTCCACGATCACTCAATTCCACGATCACTCACTTAAAGGGAGTGTCCACGGTGGATCTTGGGAGTGTGCACACTGGGACAGTTTTTCCAAGGGGAGCCAGGAGTTCTAGGGGACAGGGTGTGGGGTGGTCCACTGTGGACACCTCTTTGGGAAGTTCTGTGGGAGATGACTGTTCCCACCCTTTGGGCGCCCTTCCTGTGGGAGGGCAGACTGAGGTGCGGAAGCCTGGGGGTCCTCAAGCCATTCTGGGCGCAGGGCACACACACACACACACACACACACACAGACACACACACACAGACACACACACACAGACACACAGACACACACACACAGACACACAAGACAGGCACACAGGAAAAGCACCCATGACCCGCGGCCCTCGTCCTGTTCACTGAGTGCGCATCGACTGTGGAAGGAATGGAGCGGAGAGAACTCAGGGCGGGAGCAGGAGGGGATGGGGCTCCGTGCCAATGAGCCTTGCTGGGGTGAAGTGGGCATTGCTTCTACCCTTCCTGGAGGGTGCCAGCCATCCCCTCCAGGCAGGCAAGGACTGCAGGGGCAGCGGAGGCCCTGGGGGCCCAGGGCCCTGCAATGGCTGCCCACCCACCCGTCCATTCTCCAGCCTCCCCACACCTGTTCACCCACCCACCACCCAAACACGAAATCATGTCACAGCAAATGCTTCTGAGTGGGGAAGGGTGGGTGGTGGCTGCTCTCTCTGCAGTTCTCTGGCTCCAGCTGCCCCTTCTGAAGAACGTGGGAGCAGGGGAGGAGGCCAGGGTCATCAGTGTCACATGGGGCTGGGGGCTCCCGTCTGGGGCCCAGCGACCTTCCTCACCCTAAAGCTCCGCAGGGACCAGCCGCAGGCTCCTCAGAGCCACCTCCCCAAATCGGGGCGGGCCATTTAAACGGCCGAGGGGAGTGCCTCCGGTGTCGCCTCGGTGGCACGTGTCCCCCCTTCTCGCTGCTCGCGGGCGCGTTCCTGGAAGCAGCTTCTGGGGCGGGGGAGGGAAGCGCCAAGGCTCAGCCCTCGGAGAAGGGGCAGTCACTTTTGAAGTGACTTCACCGCGTGCGGTCGGGCGCCGCGCGGTGGCCCGGCACGCCCGCCGGAGCTCGAGCGCGGACCGCACGTGGGCGCCGCGCTTCCCAGGTGGGCGCCTGGCGGCCCGGCCTGCGTCGCCCGGGATGCTCGCCCTCGGCGCTGCGCTGGGACTGCTGCTCGTGGGGATGCTCCGAGCCTTCCCGCAGGTAAGGCGGTGACAGGACCCTGGGGACACGCGGCTGTCCAGGGCGGACAGGGTGTGGCGCGGGGGCCAGCGCGGGGCAGGGACATCCTCACTGCCTCCGAGGCTGGTGGCCGCGTGTGTCCGCAGGTGGGGGCTGGCTGGAAGGCCGGGGGCCTCCTCCGCCTGCCGATCCGGGGATCGATTCATGCATTCACGTTATTGAACTGTCCCAACTGCAGACCTGGGGGGTCCCGGGCAGACCAGGTGAGGCCGGTGGGGTCTTGGGCGGGCCAGGTGCGGTCTCCCTTGGCTGCAAGCTGTGTGTGCTCCCTGCCCACTCTGGTCTCTATGCTGGCGACTGGCCGCGGGTCTAGGGAGAGAAGAGGGAGAGGGTGAGAGGCAGAGGCCAGCGCTTCCCCACCCCGGGGGGCCCATCGGCTGTGTGAATTGAGTGCCCAGGGTGGACCTGTCCCTGGAGAAGGGTCAGAGGGGGGCCGGCTTGTGTTGTGGGAAGCCCCAGAGGAGTCTGGGAAGGGCATTGGTGGCACACCTGTAACCCCGAGCCACAGGAGGATCCCAGCTGAGCAGGAGGACGATAGGGGGCCAGCCTGCTACAGAGGACCTGTCTCAAAACAAACTGGAAACCAAGTAATAAGAGGAGCTGGGCGAGTCCAGCGGGGAGCGCCTGGCTTCCATCCCCCATCAGACGACAAAAAAGAGCGATTTCCGGCCGGGCGCGGTGGCGCAAGCCTGTAATCCCAGCGACTCGGGAGGCTGAGACAGGAGGATCGCGAGTTCAAAGCCAGCCTCAGCAA
>JAJEJO010000957.1:234683-254763 GCA_020662805.1 Glaucomys volans | reverse complement strand
GTGGGGCCGCTCCGCCTGCCCGGGGAAGGCTGGCCGGCGCCGGGGAGTTCAGTCCGCTCCACCTGAGCCGCACGCAGGGTGGGCTCCAGGCACCGGGGAGAGGACAGGTGGGAAGGGGCTTCTATCTCCAGCCCGGCAGTGCGGACACCTGCCCTGCAGAGGGCAGAGCGGGCAGCCCAACGTGCCGCCCTGCAAGAACCCCACCCCAGTGTGGGGTGCAGAAAGATCAAGGGAAGGAAGGAGTGGGGGGTGTCAAGAGCTGCGGGAGACTTTGCTGTGCTACAGAGTGAAATCCCTTTTTAAATTAAAAATAAAGAACAAAAAACTAGGGGCTGGGGTTGTGGCTCAGTGGTGGAGGGCTTGCCTGGCATGTGCGAGGCACTGGGTTCGATCCTCAGCACCGCGAATGAATGAATGAATGAATAAATAAATAAATAAAGGTGTAGGAATACAATGACATTGTTAAAAACGATGTATTTATAGTCACATGGGATATGTGACTATATTCTAAAAGCAAAAACTGTAAACGCTCCAGATGAAGCTGTTTTTTTAGCTGTTTTTTTAGGGTTTTTTGTTGTTGTTTTTGTTTTGGGTACTGGGGACCGAACCCAGGGGCACTTAACCACCGAGCCACATCCCCAACCCTTTTAAAAATTATTTTGTTTAGACTCAGCATCTCCCTGAGTTGCTTAGGGCCTTGCTAAATTGCTGAGGCTGGATTTGAACTTATGATCCTCCTGCCTCAGCCTCCCAAGCTGCTGGGATTACAGGCGTGCGCCACCGCACCCAACTGAACCAGGTTCTTTCACATGCTAGGCAATCCAAGTACCACTGGGTTACACTATATTCCCAGCCCTTTAAAAAAATTAATTTTGAAACAGAGTCTTGCTTGATTCTGCAGGCTGGCTTGGAACGTGTGATCCTCCTGTCTCAGCCTCCTGAGTAGCTGGGGTTACAGGTGTGCACCCCTGACCTGGCTTCTTTATAGACTTTGGTAAATACATGACCTTATTGGCATTGTTTTTGAAGAAATACATAGGATTTTCCATGCACCATAACCTCTGGTGCATATGATTTAGCTTCATTTGGCTTTTATAATGCCTACCATGTCTTGGAGAGCTTGCCATACTGATATTTTAAGATCCACTTATCTCAAAATGCTGGATAGGAGTCTACCAAATGGGGAATTTCTTATTTATGTCCCTGAAGAAAGAGCCACATGGCTCCCTCCACTGTGTTTAGAGGTTGGCTGTCACGAGGGACCACCCTAAATGGATGCTTTGGGGGAATGGGATTCTCTCCTGGAGATGAGGCTGTGCCAGGTGGCCTCCTGCAGCCAGCGAGTGGGAGACCAGCCAACTTCCCCGCCCCAGTCAACACTCATCCTCTGCGTTTGGTTTTGTGCCTGGTGACAGGGGCCATACCCTTATTGACATAATTTGCATTTCCCGCTTGCTGGGGAGGCTGAGCACCCCTACGGGCTCAGGCGCTGGGTCCTTCCTGGCAGGAGCAGGGCCTCTGTGAGTGGGGAGCTGCCTGTGCAGCCCCGTCCCCCTGCTGGCCCCTCTGACTTCCCCAGTGAAGGAACAGGCAGCCCATGGGGGGGGGGGGTCCCAAATCAGGACTTGCATTCCCTGGAACTTGAAATCCTCCCTCATCTCCATCTGATTTTTTGAGACCGTCATTTTGCTGCTGGTCCCCAAGGTGAGACTGCCTTCCAGAAGAGATGTAGCCTGTGACAGCCACCACCTCTTCCAGGAGTGGCTTGCATTGTGACCTGGGACGACTCTTGAAGATCTGCAGTCCCCCAGCCCCATCCTTCTCCCCAACACCCCAGGGTGGGGTAGGGACGGAGCCTTTCCGTGAACTCCTTTGACTTAGAATTCCTGGCCAGTGCTGGGGCTCCCGGAGGCCTCCCTCCCACACCCCATCCCAGGTCCAGCTTCCTCCACCGGATGCAGGTGGAGGGCGTTCTCCTGAACCAATCTGCTGAGGTGATGGCCAGGCCCTGTGTGTCCTCCTCTGCCTGGACGCCCCACTTTCAAGGCTTAGCTAGATTTCTAGTAAAGGTCAAGGTGGAATTTCCAGGTACTGGTGAGAGGGCGGGAGAACCCTTCTGGCTTGGTCTGGTTTTGGTTTGGTTTTTGCAGTCCTGGGGACGGAGCTCAGAGGCACTCTACCACTGAGCTACACCCAGGCCTCTGTGTGTTATTCTGAGGCTGGCCATCCTCCTGCCTCGGCCTCCGCCTCCCCCTCCCCCAGCAGCTGGGGTTACAGGCAGCAGGCCCAGCAGGCTTCCTGGCCGGACCTGGCTTTCCCAGGGCAGCGCAAACCCAGAATTCCTTCTGATGAACCCGGAAGGGACCCTGACAGAGGAGGGCTGGAGGTGGGAGTCTGCCTTCCTTCCTCGCCCCTGCTGGGACCAGCAGGAGCACCCTGGGCTGGGGAGTCACACCACTCAGCTTGAGGGAGCCAGTGCTGGGAGGGGGGCAGCCCTTACTGGAAGTTTCTGCCGCTCCCACTCATCTCTGCCCCAGACTGCTTCTCCAGTAGATGTGATTCATCCTGAGGTCGCACCGCCCCTCACCCCTCACCTCAGGACAGCTGTCGGGAGGAAACTGGGGGAGTCAGCACGGACGGCCAGCTTGACCCAGCCTGGGCCAGATGGCTGGGGCGGCCCATCTGGGATCCTGGTCCCCATTTTCCAAAGTAGTCCTAAGCCCCACTACGCAGAGCAAAACGGAGGCCACGCCAGGCCGCCCGTTCCCCAGCCTCTCTCTTCCTCCCTGGAAGGGACCTTGTCCCAGAAGTTGCCGTAGAAACCCACCCGCCTCGCTGGTGGGGAGGGACTTTCAATATACCAGCCCAGTCCCTCATGGTGCCCTCTGTGACGTCCACCCAAACGTTTGCTCACTCGGCAAATCCTCTCATTATTTATTAGGGCGCAAGCATTTTTATCAGTTCTTTTCAGCTCTGCATATCTTGATATAATAACCAAACTGCGGAGAGTAAGTGGCTCCAATTCGGTCCCCAGGACTTCCCCTCTCCCTCCCCTCTCCCTCCCGGTCCTCCCCTCTGCTCTGCTGATCTGCTATCTACAGGGGTTTTTTGTTTTGTTTTATTTTGTTTTAATTGGTGTCCTGTGGATACCCACGATGGTGGGATCACTGTGATGTCTTCATGTAGGTACATAGGAAGGTGAGGTCAGATTCATCCACTCTTCTTCCTTACCTGTCCCTCCTGCCTCTCCTCAATCCTCTTCCTCTGCTCCACTGATCTTTATTCTATTTTGAGGGATTTCTCCTCTATTATTTTTTCTGCTTATTTTGTACCAACTTCACATATTGGAAAAAACATTCTACCCTTTTGACTTTCTGGGGCTGGCTTATTTCACTTAGCTTGATGGTCTCCAGTTCCATTCATTTACTGGCAAATGCCATGATTTCATTCTTCTTCATGGCTGAGTACTACTCTGTTGTGTATATATACCATTTATTTTTAACCATTCATCTGTGGACAGGCAGATTCAGCAGATCTTTTTTTTTTTTTTTTTTTTTTTTTTTTGGGTGTGGGGGTTTGCCCACGGCCTTGCGCTTGCAAGGCAAGCACTTTACCAACTGAGCTATATCCCCAGCCCTCAGCAGATCTTAAATGGGCAGCTGCCCTGTGGCTGGCACAGCCGCAAGGGCTTTCGTTCTAGGCTGCCCCAGGTCACTATTTAGCCTCTGCTTGTATGCCTCCACTGACTGGGTGGTCACTCCTTCCAGAGGCCATGGCTCTGACACTGAGGTCTCCCTGATGCACCGAAACCTACCTACTGGTTCTGGAAGCGAGTCCTCTCCTCTTCCTCAGAAGTACCCCTCAGTGAGGAAAGACCTGGGCCCCCTGCAGCCTCGCACTGTCTTCCAGTGGGTCTTCTGAGCTTGAAGCCCCTCCCCAGCTCTTCCCAATCCACTCATTCAGCAAAGGCCCTGTGCACACGGCACAGTGTCACGGTCAGCGCGGCCGAACTCGCAGTCTGGTGAGGGGCGAAGAGAGATTAGAAAAGAAAGACTCACGAACACAGATTTTGAAGATAAAGCTGGGATCAGGTGGAGCTGCTCTCTGATGGAGCAGCAGATCTGAAGAGTTAGGCCAGCCATCTTCATTTACCTATGTCTCATTGTCAGGTTAAAGAGGATGCAAGCATTACTCTCTGTATTCCGGAACGTTACAGAAACTAGACATCTATGTCGCTTTTCCGCAGTTGCAATCCACAGTTGCAGACTGCAATGTTGGGAGCTCTGTGTGGCTCTCAGGAAAGTCCATTGCTTAAAGTTACTGTAAGGTGGGAAGGAACCGGAGAGGCAGAGCTGGGGAACCATTGTGGTTTCTGGCATGAGAATTCCTCTATCCCGGGAGCTGTGCACCTGAGATCGAGGTCAGAGCTGACGGGACTCTCACACAGCCTCCTCGTGCAGGGCATCGCCACAGCAGCTCAGCACCCTGTGCCCTAGCCCAGGAACATTCCCGGGCACCAGGCATGCCACAGCCATGAGGGCCTCAGAGACCCCCGATCTCAGTCACTGCTCTCCTGTCCTCTGTCACCACTCCCCACAGCACAGCAGGTCTCTGCCCATGGACCCGACATCCTGCCACAGGTGATGGCCAGTCCAGAGACCGGTGCTGACTGCAGTGAGGGAGGACCACCTGCCAGCGCCAGAGACGGGCAGCTGCCCTGGGTGGAGCCAGGCCAGCCTCTGGGAGGTGGTGACATACACACAAGGGGAAGGTGCGGGCCAGCTGGGCAGAGACCAGGGGAGAGGAATCAGGGATCCTGGCCACACTGGGGGCTCAGCCACTGGTCAGATGGTGGGGATGGCCTGCCGAGGGACATGACCGCGCTTAGGGGAGAGAACACATTCTGTGTTGCTCAAGTTCAAGTGCCAAGTGGGGACTGGTTATGGAGGCGTGGACCCCATCACGGCTACCAGAGTTTGGGCCCCAGTTGTGGATCTCGGTGCCACAGTCCACCGCAGAATTCCTGGTGCCATCAGGACCAGGGCCAACGAACTCCCCTATTGGAGTTGCCCTACCTTTGTTAATATCACCCAAGACTCCATATTTGTTCTGACCACCACCTCATCGTGTTGGTTCATTCCAACCCAAGGGCAGGGTGTCATTCATCCCGGTGACATCTGAGGGTTCGTTTTCTTTTGGTGCTACAAAACTTGTCACAAAATTGGTGGCTAAGAACAGTCTACCTTAGAGCTCTGCAGCACCATGCTCCTTCTGGGGGTTCTGGGGCAGCCTCTTCCAGAAGTTGCCTGCTGCCCTCCACCCATGACCCCGCATCCCTGTCCCTCTGCTGCCATCGTCAGGTGACCTCACTGACTGTGACCCCCCTGGCGGCCTCCTGTGAAGCATGGGATAACCGGGCACGATCACCTCCTCGCAGGAGCCTACACGTGATCACACCACTAAGGTCCCTTTCCCCTGGGAAGGGCACACAGTCCCAGGTGCTGGGGATTAGGACCAGGACATCTACCAGCCGCCCTTATTCCACCGCCAGGGCCATTTCCCTGCTCTGGGCCTGCCTGTCCCCGCCTTCCATCTTTCTGGGGGACTGAGGAGGGCAGGGCCAGGGGTGGGCCTTTTCCTCGGCTGTCGACTTTATACCCCGCCCACACTCAGCCTGTGGCCACCTCGGGCAGGTAGTCACCTCTGGGTCCCCTGGTTTCCCCGTCCCTAAGATGGGGTGGTACTGGTGGCTGCTCACGGGGCTGTGGACGGGTGGCTTGGCCATCGTGTGGTCGCAACAAGGGCCGCAGACTCAGGACCTGCACAGGGAGTGAGTGTGCTTCCCGCGATCTGGAGGCTGCCGTCCAGGATCAGGGCGGGGCGTCTGGCCTGGCGGGGACCTTGCTGCGCCACCCCGGGGCGGAGGGGCCAGGAGGGCAGGGAGGGGGATCTCTCGCCGCCCTTTGCGAAGTACAGCGACCCATTTGGCCCGGCGCAGCCGGATGGGACCCAGGCCTTGCAGTGTCAGGCGAGCCTCTCCACTGAGCTGCACCCGGAGCCGAGCCGGGACTTGCTCCTGAAGCTCCACCCAGCAGGTGCCCTGGCCTCTGGCTCTGGGTTCTTTGGGGCTGACCTCCCGGAGGCTCCTCCGCAGCTTCAGGAGATCCCTCCGCCTCTTGGCTGCCCGCGAGGCTCAGGCCCCGTGGCCTCCACTCAGCCTCCTGATGGTTCCAAGCTTCCAAGACCACGGATTTAGACTCCACCTTCCTGCCCAGGACATGTGCAGGCTGGGAACGACCAAGGCACCTCCAAGAGAGTCACAAAGCCCAAATGCCACCAGGAGGCCCTCCCACGCCTCCATTAAAAACATTCCTCCCTAAGGTCCTTATAGCTGGCTCATCCTGCGGTGGCTGTTGGGGTGGGGGATGTTACTCCGGGGCTGGGGTGCTTTGACCACCTCGAGGAAAAGTTAGTGTGTGGCCCTGACTCTTGTGGTAGCCTGAACAGCTTAGTCACACAAACCAGAGTGGAATTTCTCCAGGGCAGGAGGACGGTCCCTGGGGAGGGAAGGCTAAGCAGTTGCTGAATTTGGACTCAAGTCCAGACCTTGGTAGCACTTACTCAGGCGCCTCCATCCCAGCCATATTTGTAGCTCTAGAACCTTGCACGGCTCCCTATTGTCAAAGGCCCTTTCCCAAAGTCACTCTTGGGGAACAGCAGTTCTATGGGAACAGGGTTCTATGATTGACTAAGTTTGAGGAACAAAGTACATTGTGTCTGTCTACTCTCCGCCCCCCAAGCCTTTTCTTGGAGAATCAAAGTGAGGAAGCATCTAAAGGCTTGGAGAGGACGTGCAGTTTTAAATCAAAACCTCCTCAGTGGAATCCAGTGGTTCTTTTTGGTTACATTTGTTTTCTGTCTCTGGACATCACGCAACCCCAGGATTTGATGAAATGTACCTGGGAAGCAGCAGTTAAGTGCAGACATGTCCCTAGGGTCAAAGGCCCTGAGTCCTGCTCTGTCTCCTCTTGCTCCCACATCCAACTCCTCTGCTCACCTAGTGCCCCACGGCCTGACTCTCCTGCTTTTGCTATGCCTTTGGCCCGGGATGGCCCCCCTCAGGTCCTCTGTCACAGTCTTCCTCGTCCTCCAACAATAAATGGAAGTGCTCTTCCTGCAAGAACCTGTCACGAATCCCCCAAATTAGCTCTTTTTCTCTGCTTATCTCCTGATGCCTAGGATATTCTGTTTTGCATTAGTCATTCATTCATTCATTCATTCATTCATTCATTCCCCAGATTTTTATTTAGTATCTCCTCTGGGCCTGTTCTGGGAACTGTCCTCAGGAAATGTAACCATCCAGAACTGACCTCTGTAGTGCCCCAAATCCGAGTCCAGTGCCTGGTTCATGCTGGGCATGCTGGAAGAGGACTATATTTGTTTGTTTTGTGTTGCTATAACAAAATACCTGAGGTAAGGAACTTTATAAAGAAAAGAGGGTTATGTAGCTCACAGTTTGGGAGGTTGAAAGCCTAAGATAGGGTGGCCCCATCCGTTCAGCCTCTGGTGAGGTGTCTGTTTGCATCACAACATGGCTGACGGCATCATGGCAGGGGTGCTTGGGAGAGGGAGAGATCACATGGTGAAGCAGGGTGCCAGAGAGATTCAGGGGCCAGACATTCTCTTTTTTATAACAACTTGCTGTCTCAGGAAGTAGCCAGAATCCCCCGAGGATGACATTGATCCCTCCCATGACCTGGCCTCTTCCCACTCAGCCCAAACCCTTCCACAGCAGGGACTGACTCCCAGCGTAGGGCTGTTGGGGGACCGACCACATCTGGCCCAGGGTGGGACTCAGGTTTCTGTCCCCTTCTCGGGTGTCAATCCCCACGGACAGTGGTTTAAAGCCCCGCGGGCTGTCTTCTCAGAGTGCAGTGGTTCCCCGGAGTCCAAAACAGGGGCCGCTGGGCCACAGTCAAGACTGGCAGGGTCTCCTTGCTGTCCGGAGGCTCTGGGGGGCCCTGCGCCCCCCGTTTCCAGCTTTTGGAGCTGCCTGGATTCTGCGGCTCAGGGCCTTCCTGTCTCCTCTCTGATCCCGTTTCTGTCACACCTTCCGACTCTGCGTCTCTCCGTCTCCCTCTTACCTGGAGGACCCGGTGGTGGTGTCGGCCCCCCAGGGAATCCCGGGTCACCCCTCGCCTCAAGGTCAGCTGATCAGCAAGGAGTCTTAGTTCCAACTGCCACCTTGATCCCCTTTGCCTCCTCAGGAGACTTGGTCACAGTCTGGGGTCCAGGATGGGGACGCCTCTGGGGTGCTGTCTGCTGACCACAGGTCCCTCGGTCTCCTTCCATGCTGCATGGAACTTCCATCTCACAAATGTCCCCTCGAACACGGTGGCCACCTGTTCCCGAGGCTCTCGCGGCCAGGGCCAGGGTCCATCCTCTCTGGCCGTCCCTGTGCCTGCTGTCTGGATTCCTCTGCTGCGGGGACCAGGAAGCAGAGGCGTGGACACTGTCCCTCAGCACTGGGGGGACCAGGGGGGCTCAGTATGGCTCCTGCTCAGGGTGAGATGCGGGGCTGCAGCCAGGAGCAGACGTCAGGCCCTGAGGAGGGTCGAGTGGGGCGGGATGCTGCAGCTCAGGGCCTCCTGGTCAGGAGCTCAGGTAAGTGCTGGGGGCAGAGAGGGGTTCAGAGCCCCCAGGGTTAGAAGCCCAGCACGTTGTGGTGTGCCTGGCAGCTGCTCCTCAGGGAGGCGTGGTTGGCAGAATGACATCCACATGCCAATCCCTGGAGCCCTGAGGATGTCACCTTAGCATGGCAAGAAGGACTTTGTGGAGGGAAGGAAGGGTGACCATCCTGAGGTGGAGAGACTGTCATGGATTATCAGGGTGACCTTGATCCAACTGCACGAGTCCTTAAAAGCAGAGAGTCCTTCCTGCTGTGTTAGACGCGATGTGAAGAAGAGAGAGGTGGCCAGAGGAGGCGGCCACCATTGCTGGCTGCGGGTGGAGGAAGGGGCTGTATCAGGCTGCGTGTGCTGCTGTAACGAAATACCTGAGTAAAGAGGTTTATTTGGCTTATGATTTTGGTGACTGGAAAGTCCAAAGAGCCTGGGCCAGAGCCCTGGGCGGGGCCCCCCTGGCTGTGTTGCAACATGGTGGAGAGGTGAAAAGGGGGACCTGTGCCAGCAGGGAAGCCAGTGACCTCACAAACAGGGCTTGCTCTTTTCAAAGCCATCTGCTGTGGTGGGACTGCCAGCATGTGGCCCCAACACCCGTCACCTTCCCTCGACCTCACCCTCAAGGCTCCCGCACATCCCAGTGCCACCACACTGGGGACCAAGGTGACAACACGTGAACTATTTGGGGAGTGAACTCAAACCATACCCAAACCACAGCTGGCCTCAGGCAGGCGGCAGCCTCCAGAACCTCGCAGCCACCTTCAGCTGGCTGCCCGCCAGGAGGCAGGACCCGGCCTGCAGCCCGGCACTGAGCTCTGGGCACCGCCTGGGTGAGCGAGGAAGGACATGGCTTGTGACACCGGGGCTTTGGCCTGCTGAGGCCTCGCCTGGACAGGGTGACCAGGGAGGGCTTTCCCAGGAGGTGGCACACCAGGGAGGTCCCAGGGATGAACTGTAGCACTCCAGGTGAGGGGCACGGGGTGGGCAGGGGAGCAGGGTGCACAGGGCACTGGAGGGAGCACAGGGGTGCCAGTGGGGAGTGGGAAGCGGGGCAGGGAGCCAGCAGGCGGAGGGCAGGCCGGCTGGGGCAGGGCCTCGTGGACACTTCAGGACTTCAGGCTTTACTCACAGCTGGGTTGGAAGTGTCTCTGCGTCTTCCAAGGGTTGAGCAAAGGTCAGGCCTGTGTTTTCAAAAGACCCCTCTGGCATCCTCTCTGTGAGTGGAGTGTGGGGACAGGGTGGACGGGAAGACCCTCAGATGGCCACTGTCAAGTCTAGAGAGCAGGGAGCTGAGGACGAGCTGGTGGACTTGGTGAGACTGCAGGTGACGGGGGGTGGGATTTCAGAGGGTCCCAGTGGGGAGCTGGGGTGGGGCTCAGCGCTCAGGCAGAGCCCGGTGGGTGGGGTGTGTGCAAGATCGGGTCCAAATCCTGGCTGAAGCCCGCAGGTGACTTAAATCAAGTTTCTTAACCTTCCTGGGTTTCAGTTTCCCCAGC
This sequence comes from Glaucomys volans, assembly GCA_020662805.1. Taxonomy (NCBI): domain Eukaryota; kingdom Metazoa; phylum Chordata; class Mammalia; order Rodentia; family Sciuridae; genus Glaucomys; species Glaucomys volans. Next base: position 244,586 of record JAJEJO010000957.1, on the reverse strand, counting down.
TGTGAAATGGGCTGGCTGTCTGAATTACTTTCCCTGACCAGGCACAGTGGCGCACGCCTGTGATCCCAGCAGCCGGGGAGGCTGAGGCAGGAGGATGGCAAGTTCAAAGCCAGCCTCAGCAACTTAGCAAGGCCCTGTCTCTAAAAAAATAAAAATAAAAAGGACTGGGATGTGGTTCAGTGGCTCAGTGCCCTGGGTTCAGCCCCCAGAACTTCTCCTGCCAGAAGCGATCTTGCTTCCTTTCCAGCACCTCTCAAACCGTGAAGTCCATTTGACACCCTCGGGGTCTTGTTAAGATGCAGGTCCCCCTCAGCTGGCCGCCTCTGGCTTGCGGCTTGGAATTCTGCGTTGGGAGCACGTTCCCCGGTGGTGCATGTTGGTTGCTACCGGTCCCAGCCTCACCTTGAGTGGGCAGGTGTGGGGACACCAGGGGGAGGCTCCCCAGGTGGGGAAGGGAACCTCACTCCCCTGTGGCCTCTTTGGGGATTCACATTTGACCCCAGCCCTAGACTCTGGGCTCCCACAGGTGTGGCCCGGCTTCTGGCTGGGACCAGGTGGGGCTTTCTGAAAGTGAAATTTAAGAGGTCCAAAAGGGAAAGCCGCCCAGCCTGAAAAGAGGCCTGGAGGCCGTGAGGCTCAGAGCGGCTCTCGATCCGCTTGGGTTGAACCCTGGGCCTCTGCTTGCACAGCTCAGCACCCTGTGGACACCTTGCTTGGCCTCCAACCTGCCGGGGAACCCCACCCAAAAGCCCCCCCACCAGTCCTCGGGCTTCCCCCTCCCCCTCTTCCCTTCCAGCCCCCCCTCCCTCCCTCCCTCCCAGGCAGAAGCCAGGGCGAAGTCCCAGCTGGTCTCCCGTCCCCCAGGGGCAGAAGCAGCCATGGGGACTATGGGTCCCCAAAATGTATGTTTCTTTCTTTCTTTTGTTGTTATTTAGGTCTCAGGGTTAGAGGTTCAGATTTCCCCGGGGGCTGCAGATGCCAAGGCTGTTCTCCTTGTGTTGGGACGGGCGGGCGGGTGAGGAGGGCGCTTGAGCCTGGGCAGTGGACGGTGGGGAGGGCAGGGGAGGGCCAGGGTCGACGTGTGGCTGGGCCAGCTTGGGGACCCAGGCAGTGCTGCCAGGGTGAGGCTCAGGGCCCTGGTGCCACCTCTAGTTTATGAGCTGAGATACCCTGGGAAGGCGGGTTGTCCCTTCTGAGAGTGACAGGTCCCGGAGGGCAGTTCTGGATCTCATCACCCCTGGCACAGCATAGGGGCTGATGCCCTTGGGCAGTGGCCAGAAGTCAGTTGACCACGTTCACCCTGAGCCGGCATGCAGGGTGATGTTGGGCAGCCTCCGGAGCTGGTTTCCATGGTAACAGGCCCCAGGGACTGCTGCTGGGTTCTCCAACTGCAGAAGTGTCCCTTGGCTTGTCCCCATCTTCTGAGCTCTCGTGAATGACGTTACAGAAGACGGCCCCCAGTTTCTCTGCTGGAGACGCTGGTCTCCGTGGCCTGGGCGTCTGGGGTGGGCACTAGTAGAGCTGGGCCCTGCCTGGGCCCCACCGATGTCTCTGGGAATGGCTGGGGACCTGGACCCAGCCCCTCTGTGGGGTTCGGGGCTGTCCCTTCCTCCGTACCCCCACATGGCAAACGGGCCTCCGGTCCTCCGCTCCCTCCTCCATGAGGCTCTGCGGGGCAGGTGCTGGGCATCCTGGCCCAGATCCCGGCCGCTCTGGAAGGCAAGAGGACAGCACCCCCTGTTGGCGAGCGACGGAGCAGACTCGTTGAGACAGGCTGTCACCGCCTCCCAGCCAGTTTCCAGGCACCACTGTTGACGCCGTGGTTTTCTTCCTTCCCTCTCCTCCCTGTGCTCTCTGGAGGCCCAGGTCAGGACTGCAGTTTGCTTCGCAGGACTGTGTGCGGGTTAGTCAGACACTTGGACCCCTCACGCCTCCGTATTTCCAGTATTTTCTTCCGCAGTGAGGACATCTCTTGTGTAACAAGCGATCTGGCTCAGCCTTCAGCGGCCACGGAGCATAGATTTAAATATGAGCGCACATTGGATCCAGGTGTCCGCCGCACACCTGTAGCCCCAGCTACTCAGGAGGCTGAGGCTGGAGGATGGCCTGGGTGGGATCACCTGGGCCTCCTTGTTTGAGGCCAACCTGGACGAGAGTGGGGCCCTGTCTCCAAAACCAGTCCATATTCACAGTCCACCAACTCTCCCAATGTTGCCTGTTTCATCGATCCCCTCCCCTGCCCTGATCCAGGGCCAAGCATTGCATTTAGTTCTATGTCTCTTCCATCTCCCTTATTCTGGAACATTCTTTGGCTCTTCTTTATCTTTCACGCACTCATGTTTTAAAGAGTTCAATCCAAACCCTCAGTTTGGGTTTGTCTGACTTTTCTTCATAATTTGATTCCGGTTTTGGACTTCGGGTAGGAGGACCTCAGGGGTGACACTGAGTTCTTATCACTATTGCTTTTTTTGTTGTTGTTATCGTTATTTTTAAATTTTAAAGATGGTCAGCCTGTGGCCCAAAGAGAGAAGATAATTGGAGACATGGCAATTCGCTGTGTGACCCTGGGCAGATAGTTGTACCTCTCTGGGGTGTAGTTTCCTCATTTGTAACTTGGTGGTGGGTGATCAACCCCACAGGGCTGAGGGATGGAATAGAGCAGGTATTGCATGAGAGCAGGTCCCCAAGGCCAGTCTTAGGGGAGCCATACACAAGGCATGCGTCCCCATTCTTCTCTGTGCCCCCCGCTCATTGACCTGGTGGCGGGAGGTTACAGTGAACTGCCAGATTCCCCTCGGCTGTCCCAGGGCCCAGGCCACAGTCCCCTTAGACTCTGTAGCCATCAGTGAGATGGCAGGGAAGGCCAGGGCCAGGACCCGGAATGTTCCCCTGCCCCTTGTGCCTTGCAGGGCTGAGTTCTCGCACCCCCAGCTAGCCCCACCCACAGGCTTCTGAGCTCCCTTGGGGACATGCTGCAGGTCCAGGAGCATTGCAGCTTGTCCTGGGAGGTCCCTGCCTCCTGGGGAGGGTTGTGGGTGAGTTGACAGGAGTGAGTCTGCTGGGGAAGGAGGCTGTCCTCCAGGCCCTGGGCTCTGGGTGCCACCCTGCCCTGCAAATGGCAGCTTATTGCGTCTGGTGGGGGAGGGAACCAGGGATAGAACTCGGGGGCACTTGACCACTGGGCCACGTCTCTGGCCCTATTTTGTATTTATTTAGAGACAGGGCCTCACTGAGTTGCTTAGGGCCTCACTATTTCTGAGGCTGGCTTTGAACTTGTGATCCTCCTGCCACAGCCTCCAGAGCCACTGGGATTCCAGGCTTGCACCACTGTGCTTGGTTAGGTTATTGCATTTTATTTTGCTTTTCTTGCAGTGCTGGGGATCAAACCCAGGGCCTCACACCTGCAAGGCCAGCTCTGCCACTGAGCTAGAGCCCAGCCCAGGATGCTACAAGCTTCAGATGTGCAAAAAAAAAAAAAAAGAAAATCAAAAAGAAAAAAAATGTGCTGGACACCCCCGTGTACACCTTGCAGTCACACTGACCTCCATCCTGCTCTCTGAACAACCAGAAGGACTTATCTCTTCATCTCCTGTCCCCTTGAGTGGAGAACAAGCCAGGCAGCCCCTTAGGCCACCTGGGGGAAATGATTCTTCTTTCTTCCCCAGACCAAGAAAGCCCACAGCCCACCAGTGGCCTCCTCCTCCACCAGGCGCCATCTTGGATGCTGAGGACATGGCGGTGGATCATGGGGCTCAGCTCCTCCCTGCCCCCACAGGGTCCCCTGTTCTGGGTTCCCAGGACCAGCTTGGGTGCTTGCCTACTATTACTCTAGGAAGGACCAAACTCCTGCCTCGGGTCTCAACAGAGGTCTCCATTTTTGAGCTCCTTCCAACAGTGGAGCTTAACATTCACAGAGCCCTGGAAACATCTAGGACTTTTCTTCCTGAGAAAAGGGAGCCCTGACTCCCGCTAAGCCCCGGCATGAGGATGACGCCCGAGCAGCAAAGGTTAAAGCATGTATCCTGGAAGGTAGCGTAGAGGACATCCGAGTGACACCAAGCAGGCAAACATTGTTCAGGATAAGAAATAAAGAACATTAACCATAAGATTGTCAAATTATATTTTATTAAAACTAAGAACATCTGTTCATCAAAAGACTCCAGGAACCTGGAATCCCAGAGGCTCAGGAGGCTGAGGCAGGAGGATTGCAAGTTTGAGGCTAGCCTCAGCAACTTAGTGAGATCCTATCTCAAAATCAGAAATAAAAAGGGCTGGAGATACAGCTCAGTGGTAGAGTGCCCCTGGGTTCCACCCCTGGTAACAGCAAGAAAAAAAACAAACCCAGGATCTGAGGTGGTTTGGTTACTGGAAACTCAGGCCTTGCACCTGAGCCCCACTCAGAAGCCTAACCAGCAGGGTTGAACACCCCTGGATTCAATCCCAAGTGTCAAACAACAACAACAACAACAAAAAGAATCCATGAAGAATTGGAAAGGCAAGGCACAGAGTGAAAGAACTTCCAATGAGTGTATTTGACAAAGAGCTGTACCTACAATATATAAAGAGGGTCCACGCTTCAATAAGAAAGGCCGACTAGCATACAAAATAAAGGGGGTCTCAAGGCCTGAATAGGCATTTTACAAGAGTATTTAAATGGTTAACACGGCTGTGGGTGGAGCTCAGGGGTAGACAGTTTGCCTAAGATGGGCGAAACCTTGGGTTCTATCCCCAACCCTGAAAAAAAATAGCTAATAAACACAGGAAAAGGTGCCCGATGACGTTACTTATCAGAGAAATGCAAGTTAGAAACACAACGAGATCCCAGCACAAAAGCGAATTGAGTAAAGTTTTAAAAACCAACACCACCAGGCTCCCAGGGACACAGAACAGTTAAGTTCCCCCGGTTCTAGTGGTTTAGAAAACTGGATGGAGACGGTCAGAACTGAGCACAGGCATACTGCACGGCCCAGCAAGTCCACTCCCAAGTGTGTGCACGACAGAAATGCATACATTTGGGCACCAAAACATATGTACAGGAATGTCCCCAGAAGCGTTACTATGATCAAAATATGGAAAAAAACCCAGTGTCCTTCCAAATTAGATACAGTGTGTTTATTCCTGCTTTGTGATACCACAAATCCAGGGCTGTGGATGGACAGCTGCTCTTGGTAGCAACGGGAGTGATTCTTACAATATGTTGAACTAAACTGGATGCGGTGGTGCATGCCCATAATCCGGGCAACTCAGGAGGCTGAGGCAGGAGGATCACAAGTTCGAGGCCAGCCTCAGCAACTTAGCAAGATTCTGTCTCAAATGAAAAAGAAAAAGGGTGGAGATGTAGCTCAGTGGTAAAGCACCCCTGGGTTCAATGGCCAGTACCCTCAGACAAAACAAAACAAAACAACATTGAATCAAAGTTCAATGAGTACAGACGTACCCAGAGAACAGACGTATGGTTAAACCTACGTCAAGTTCAAAAGCAGACAGAACTGAACGATCTCTGGTGTAGAGGTCAGGCTAGTGGGTTCCCGTCCAGAAGGGCACGGAGTGTGTGTGGGGGGCAAGGTCCTGCCTGCTGTGCTCGCCTGTCTGGGGATCTCTGCCCTTCTCTGTGGCTGTGCGGACTTCAGTCCTTCCTTCTGCCGCTGCTGGAGGTTGAACCCAGGGCCTTGCACGCGCTAGGCACGCCCGTTACCTCTGAGCTTCCCCATCAGCCCTTCCTCCACAGGTTTACTGGGAATTTATATTGCTGGGCCCAACCCGGAGTCCAGGTGTGAGGCAGCCCAGTTGGTTCGGGGAGGGCTGGGCTCATGATCCAAAGGGACCCAGAGAATTTGCTAGAGGTTGTCTTGGGGCAAGAGAGGCAGGGAGAGCAGGAGACCCCAGGTGTGGGGCTGGTCCAGAGTTGCCACCATCCCCAGAAGCAGCAGGTGGGCCCCAGGCCTCCTGGGCTGGAGGGAGCAGGACTTCTGGGACCTGCCTGGCCTCACCAGCTTCTCGAACCCTCTAGGATCGACCCCTGGAACCCCCCTGTGCCGGAGCCTCCAACCGCTACTACGACAAAGCTTCCGGATCCTGTTGCTACCGCTGTCCCCCAGGTGAGTGGGGTGCTGGGCAGGGGAAGGGCACCTTTGTCTTCAGGCTGAGCCTCTGGGGGAGAGCGGGAGCCGACCACCGTGGCTTTGCTGCTGCACGTCTCCGAGGGCCTCTGAGTCCGGCCTCTCTGGAAGGCTGGGCTGGCGGGATCAGACTGGGTTTGCTGCTGTTGCAGAGAAGCGAGTCTCTGGGGGGCTTGTTGTTAATTCCAGCTGCCTCCCTGCATGTCCCCACCCATGCGCCACCTGAGACCCCGTGTGCTTTGTGCTGTCCCTTGTCAGTCCCTTTTACTGAGGCTGCTGGGTCACAGCAAGGTTCAGCAACTGCCCAGGGTCACAGAGCTGGGGCACGGTGGAGCCATCTGGTGCTGGAGCCTGGGGCTCGTGACCCCAGAGCCTGGACGGTCACCGTTCCTGTGACTGTCCCTCTTTCTGGGGTCTGCTCCCTCCCATAACACATGTTCAGTCCCAGGGTGACCTGGACTATGACTTCCTAGGGGAACAGAGCTTGCTTGACCAGAGCTGGCTTTCTGGAATGCCCACCCATCCCCAGGACGGTGGTAGACTCAGGAAATCCTTCTGGAACGTTCTCCAGATGATGCTCAGGCCTAGGAGGTGAGCAGTTAGAACAGGGTCACGGGGCATTTTGGTCCCCTGTGGTTATTAGCAAAAGTCCCAAGGTGCAAGCGGTGGCCTCAGATGGTGGGGCATGTGGTGAAGTCGCAGAGTGGTCTCCGACCTCCAGGAACAGGAGGGGGAGGAAGTCTGTCTGCGACTCCTTCATCAGAACTGCCGCTGGCTTCGAGCAGGGCGGGACCCTGGGAGTGGGCGAGTGTCTGGAGGGCTTCCTGTGCCCACCCTTGACTCCTCCCGGCGTGCTGCCTGGAGGGTGGCCACAGCCGCCTGGTGGGTGGCCGAGGCCGAGCTGGGCGAGAGCGCAGACTGGGGCCTCTGAACTTTCCCCATGAGATCTGGACCCAGCATGCGCGGCCACCAGAGGACCAGGAGGAGAGTTTGGGGAGAGAATGGGAGACTTTCTGTTTCCAAGACGACTCGCCGTCCTTCCCTAGGGTGGAAGTGGGACTCTCGCCTTTCCTGCTGTGTTTCATGCTTTTGTGTTGATTTTGGTTGATGTCAGGTGGGTCAGTGCTGGGGACCTCAGGGCTGCGGGGCCCAGCCTGCCGCCCCCTCCCACCTGGCTGCCCCCCCGCCCCGCCCCCGTGTCGGTCTGCTTGGCCTCGGGCTGCGGGTACAGAAGGGGGCAGACAGGGGACATAACGAGCGTTTTCCCCTGGAGGCTGGCAGGGCCAGATCAAGGTGACAGTGGGACTTGGTTTCCGACGAGGACCCTCTTCCTGCCTGTGGTCAGCTGCCTCCTGGCCGCTCTGTCTCTCCTCCCCTGCCTCTTCCTCTGAGGCCACCATCCTATGTGATCAGGGCTCCGCCCCTAACGACCTCATTTAACCCTAATTACGTCCTGAAATCCTGTCTCCAAATTCAGTTACAGCCAAGGTCAGGGTTTCAGCATGTGAATTGGGGGGTATGCAATTCAGTCCCTCCCATCATCCTCCCACTGCCCTCTGCCAGCCAGCCAGCCAGCCGGCCAGGAAATGTCCTTAATGAGGCCCCCTCACCTTCTCAGCCCTTCCTCCCTGAGGCCCCTCTCACCTTCCCAGCCCTTCCTCCCTGAGCTGCTGCATGTTTCCCAGCCTCTGGGCCTTGGGACAGGCCTGTCGCCTCCGTCCCCTCCCCCTGCTGCCGTCCCAGCATCCTTCCACACTCTCCTTCCCAGCCCCTCTTGTTGGGGTTTTCACCCCTGTCCCCCTTGGGGTCAGTGTGACCCTTAGCGCCCTGCAGGGAACCCGCCATCCCAGCCACAGAAGGCGCTTCCCACCCTCCTCTGTCCCCCTGGACCCCAGCCTTGACCGGCAGCAGGTGGAGAGGGAGTGACGTCCTTGTCCCAGGCTCCCTCCCCTTGGAAGCGTGACTTAGGAAGGGGCCTCCACCTGCCCTGTCTGTGTCCCCTCTCCAAAGCCGGGCCTGGGGGTTGCTGGTGTCTAGACGGCGGGCGGGGCATTTTGCTGGAGTTTTGTTGACCATGTGTTTCTGGGCGAGTCACCGAGGAACGACAAAAGCCCCACAAAAACCCCTCCCTCCATCTTTTGGGGAAATTTCTGACATTTTGTGAGCCCTGGCACCCGCCACGCAGGGTGTGCCCGTGGGCGGGTCGGGGAGGAAGGAGCCCAGCCGCAGACCTTTGTGGTGACGGCTTTGCTCCCTCTGCTCACCCAGGCCTGCGATGCCTTTGCAGCCCTCAGATGGCACCCCAGCCCTCTGCCCCACAGCCCTGGGGACGGGGAGCTCACTCCCTCTCTCACGGTGGGACGCGTCGCTGGGCCCTCTGCCTGCGCTCGCTGGCTCCGTGGAAGGCTGGGACGGGCCACCTCCTGAAACACCCGGAGCTCTCCCCCTGGCCTGCCCTGAGGTGCTGCTCTTGGGGGGCTGGAAGAGCACCGGGGGCCCTGCAGGCCCTTCGTGCTCCCCTTCCTTTGCTCCAGGACTCTCCCCTGCAGAAAGTCCTGCCGGGATTTTTCCAAACATTCTGTAGAGAACACAGCGTGCCTAGGGCCGGGCAGTATCCCATCCAGTCCCCTGTCCCCTCCCAGGAGCTGAGGTCTGTCCAGGGCGGTGAGAGGAGGAGGAGGAGGAGGAGGTGGAGGAGGAGGAGGAGGAGGGCTTACGGGGCCTCCCTGGCTCCAGCTGCCTGCCCGCCTGGCGTGACGGCTGCTGACCCCTTCGTACTCCCTGTGGCTCTCACACTCCAGTCCCCCCGAGGGAGCTGGGCACCCACCCTTTGTCCTGGGCACTTTGGCCCAGCAGAGTGGCGGCTCCCACCCCTCGGCCCCTGGATGCTTGGCCCACTCCTCGCTCCTCTTCACGGTGGCCCTGGCTCCAGATCAGCTCCACCGTTTGCTGTTGCTCTGGGCCTGGTGCCGTCCATGTTCCACTCTCCTGACCCTCTGTCAGGACCTGTTGTCATTTGTCATCCTGCAGGGTCCCCCGTCCAAGCCCAGGGCTCAGCACCTCGTAGTTACTCATTAAATTTTTGATTATGTGGAAGAAGGAGTTTGGCCAAGTTGTCCTAGCAAGCTCCTCTGTGACAGCCCAGGCCCCACCCCGGGGTCCGAGCTTCCATTGTCCCCCAGCACCTGCTGCTGCTGAAGTCAGACCTGCCCCCCCCTGCACTGGTTCCTTCCGGTCTTGTGTTCATTTCAGCCTGAGAAATCTGCCAGGGTTCTCTGTGTAGGAAGAGGTGTACACGGGTGAGGAGGGAGAGGAGGGGGGCCCAGCGCAGCTGCAGGAGGGGTTCTCTGGGGTGAGGAGGAGCTACCGGGAGTTACTCACCAGTAGACGAGGTGACGTACTCATATGTATCTGATGGCTTCATGGGGAGGTTGCTGGGAGAGATCCCGAAGGAGAGGGGTTGGAATCCAGAATCAGGAAGAGGACCCAGATGGCTAATCTGCATCCACTCACCCACCCACCCGTCTATCCGTTGACTCACCTATCTACCCATCCACCTGACCACCCATCTATTCACCCACTCACCCATCCATCCATCCACCCCTCCTTCCATCTGTTTACCCATCCATCCACCCACCCACCCGTCCATTCACCCAGCCATCCATCTACATTCACTCACTCATGGATCCACTTATCCATTCAGCCATCCATCTATCTACCCAATCACCCAACCATACACCCATCAATCCATTCATCCCTTCACCCACTCATCTATCCATCCATC
>JAJEJO010000957.1:213786-226839 GCA_020662805.1 Glaucomys volans | reverse complement strand
CACTCTACCACTGAGCCACATCCCCAGCCCTATTTTGTATTTTATTTAGAGACAGGGTCTCACTGAGTTGCTTAGGGCCTCGCTAAGTTGCTGAGGCTGGCTTTGAACTCGCGATCCTCCTGCCTCAGCCTCCCAAGTGCTGGGATTACAGGCCATCTTGAATTTTAATGCCACAAGGGCCCCAGAGAGTTTCCCAGCATGCTCCAGGTAGACAAAGCCATGAGCAGGACTTGGAGTGTGCTGATGGCCTTGACGTTACCTTGAGATAAACCAGGGACATCCTGGCATGGATAAGACCCCCAACTATATGGACCCCTCCTTCCGACCCAAATCAGGGAGACCCACCAGTCTTGCCACCGCCCTAGACCATACTTCTATCAGTGGGTCCCTGATCAGTTTGCTCTGCTCTTCTGGATCTGCCTCTTCCTTCAGTCTCATGGCAAGGTGCCCTTGGTTCTTCACTGGGTTTTCTGAGAACAGTGTGGACGTACTGCGCTGTCTTCATCCACCATCAGTCAGTGGACACTTTCCAGCCATTGCCAATAGTGCTGCCCTGAACATTCACGCCCAGGTCTGTCTGTGGATGCAGGTTCTCAGTTCTCTTGGGCATCTGCCTCGGAGTGACATGTACGTGACTTGGTGACGGTGTGGTCACCTTTCTCGGGAATGGCCGGTGGACCCGCCTTCCTTCCAGCAAGATCTAAGGATGGCGGTCTCCCTGCATTGCTGTCAGTTGTCTTTCCAGCACGTGATGGAATCCTGGAGATGATCAACTTGAAAGGATAAAAGGCTGATCTTAGCCGGAATTCAGTCGTGGTCACTAGGCTTGTTTTCGGGGCCAGTACACCACTGTGACTCAGCCTGGCAGAGGCCTGCTCACCTCTGGTGGCCTGGGAAGCAAAGAGGAAGAGAAAGGAAGGAGTGGGGTCCCGGTACCCGCTTCAAGGGCACACCCCCGCTAACCTCACTTCCATCACTAGGCCCCACCTCCTGTGGGTTCCACCACCTCCCAGTGGTAAAGCTCATGTGTCTTTGGGGGGCTATAGCTGGACATGGTGGCACATGGCTGTAATCCCAGCAACTCAGGAGGCTGAGGCAGGAGGATAGCAAGTTTGAGGCCAGCCTAAGCAACTTAGTGAGGCCCTAAGTAACCCTGTCTCAAAATAAAAAAGGGCTGGGCATGTAGCTCAGTGGGTAAGCCCCTCTGGGTTCAATCCCTGGTGCCACACACAGACAGCCCGCTCCAGCACCTGTCAACACTTGGTCTTGTCTTTTTGATTTTAGCCAGGCCAGTGGGGGTGCAATTGCGTCTCACTCTCACTTTGGTCTGCATTTCCCTGAGGGATTATGATGGGGAGCATTTTGTTTTTGTGCATTATTGGTTGTCCGTGTGTCTGACATTTGCAGATATGTTGACTCAACTCCTTTGTCCATTAGAAAAATTGGCAGACTTTATTTTTAGAGCAGTTTGAATTGATAGAGAAACTGACCAGGACACACGGAGTTCCCATGACCCTCCCTCCACCGCCCTGATTTCCCTGCTGTGGCCGCTGTGTCCGCTGTGATCCAGGGGCGGTGTGGATACACCTTCACATTAGGACCCACTCAAGTGGTGTATGTTCTGTGGCTCTTGGCAAATGGACTATGACGTGTGTCCACATCACAGTGTCCTGCAGACTCATCTGGCTGCCCTAAAAGCCCCGTGGCCCCCTTCCCTCCCTCCATCCTCTCTAGCCCTGGTGACACTGGTGGTTTCCTGCCTCTAGTCGAAGCCTGTTGTCCAGAACGTCCACTGGGTGGTGGTCTTTCCGACTTACATCTTTCACCCCGCAACGTGTTTGTTCCCCAGGTCTCGTTTGCCCGTTTCTAAATTGGGGCATTGATGGACTTGCCCCCGCCTTGGTGATGGCTCGGGATGTGGCCGGGTGGCGAGGACTGTGGGGACTGTGGGGTTTGTCCCCATGTCAGGAATTCTCTGGGGAGCAGGGAGGCCGTGGCAGCACCTCGCCTGGTGTGCCGAGCTGTCCCTGGACGTCCCCACCCTTGCTGGCCCTGTCCCTCTCTGTGACCCCGCTGTGTCCTCAGCAGATCTGGTGGAGAAGGCGCCCTGCTCCCAGGACGCGCCCCGCGTCTGCCAGTGCCGGCCGGGCATGTTCTGTAAAACGTCAGCCGCCAACTCCTGTGCCCGCTGCTCCCCGCACTCTGTCTGCAAGGCGGGGCTGGTCGTCAAGTCTCCAGGTGAGTGTCCCCACCCTCAGGCCGAGGTCTGCACAGCTGCTTCTGCCGCTGCAGCCTCCTGCCACCGACCCCCAGTGACTTCTGATCCCCCACTTCCTTAAGCCCAGGGCCAGGTCACTCTCCTTCCACAATGTCATGGGGTGCCCAGCACCCGGGGCCTCCTGCTGCCCCCTGGGCTTGTGTCCCAGGCCCAGAGGGACCCTGGTGGCCGAGCATAAGCCTGGCTGGAGGAGGAAGCTCTCTAAAGTCCCTGGACCTTCTGGAGAAGGAAACCTCAGGCCTCTGTCCGGGGACTCTCCTGAAAGACGGAGCTGGTTTGCTTGTTTCAGAATCAGAGTGTCAGGACTTAGAGGTGCCAAGCGATCAGGTGCCATGCTCAAGGCTGAGAAACTTGGCTTTCTTTTTGAACTTGCTGTGTGACCTCAGGCCAGGTCCTTATCCCCTCTGTGCTTCTCTGACAGTACAAAGGTGTGTCATAGCCAGAGAAGGGACACGAGCCCCAGATCCCGTTGGGTGAAGGAACACTGCCTTGCAGAAGGGAGGCACAGGGAGCGGTGGCTTTGGACAGACGCTCACGGACCCCTTGCCTAAAGCACGCACGTCTTCCATCATGCCAAGGCGAGGACCCCAAGCTCTGACCACAGAGTGCGGGGCTATTTTGTTCGAATCTGTGCCTGCTGGTGTTTCCAGGTTGCCGTCCCTCAGCCACACGCCTCGTCACCCCGTGTCCTTCCTCGGTGTCTGTCTGTGACCCACCTGCCTTCTTTTCCCACCTTAGGTTCCTTTGTGCCCTGCTCTTGGGCTCCTCCTGGTTGGGGACCCTTCCCTGTCCACCCTCCCACTTTCCGTCCAAGCGCTGCTTCCTCCCGGGGCCACCTGTCCCTCTCCCAGGCCGTGCCTCCCTGGTGGCCACTTGGAGCACCCTGTCCAGTTGTAAGGATGTACATGTGTCCGTCCAGGTTTGACTGGTGCCTGACTGGCTCCCTGGCCCGGAAGCTTCAGGAAGGCAAAGGCCACGGCCACTCAGCCCCCGGTCATCTCCCCACTGCCGACTGAACACCAAAATGATCCAGGGACGGGGAGGTCAGGCTGGTGCCGGGTGGGTTCACCTCTGGTCAGAGCCTGCCTGGGTCACCAAAGAGCCCTCTGAAATGGGTCAGGCAAAACCCTCCCCCTTGCAAGCTGGGGCAGGGTGGCTCAGTGGAAAGCGCCCCGGTCTGGGCCAGTTACCTGCAAAGCTTTGCTTCTGAGGCAGGTTCCCACCCCTCTCTGGGCCTCGGTCTCCCCATCTGCAAAACAAGGAGGTGTAGCTTGAAGTCGGTGGGGGCCTCAGAAACTCTTTTGTCTGAAAAACAGCCTGGAGTTCTGCTGAACCAGTTCAGACGGGATCAGCCAGCTCCTGGATCGGGCTGTGGGCGCGCTGTTCCGGCAACTGCCTCACAGTGGCGCCAGAGACCGCTCTTTAAGGCCCTGGACCTAACTGTCCAAGGTGGTGCTGCGGCACCGGGGGGTCCTGACCACTTAAAATGTGGCTGGTCGGCATTAGCTGTCCTGGGAGTATATGATACGCACTGGACTTGAAATAGTACGGAAAGAAGAATGTAAACATCTCCATTAGTTTTACACTGATTGCCCGCTGACATGTACTTTAGATACATTGGATTTAAAAAAAATTACTAAAATTAATTTCATTTGTTTCTCTTTACCTTTTAAAATATTTCTCCCAAAAAACCTCCACTGGCAGATGTGATTCACATCCTATTCCCGCTGGACGGCCTTGCTTCACAAGTGCCCCAGCGCTGGCTGCCAGACCCTGATGGACTTCTGGAGTCCCCTGTGGGGCTCTCCTAGGGGGCAGCTCTCAGCCCCTCAGTTTTTCCAGCTGTAAAATGGAAAGGAACGTCTGTTTCCGGTTCTGCTCCTAGTTAAACCACCCACTAAGCGCTTCCATGGATTCTCTCTCCTGAAATGTCAACTTTCTATAAAGGTGGCCGTAACAGCCCCGTTCTACAAAAGAAGGAGTGAGGCCCAGAGAGGGTAGGCAAGTGGCCCAGGAACACAGAGCAGGAAGCATCCAAAGCAGGGTCTTGTCCCTGCAGGACGCAGCAGTCAGCATTGCCCGCCTCCCCCAGACCTTCAGAGCCACAGATGCGGGTCACCTTCTCAGTGAGGGGAGAGGAGTCCAGATGGGGAGAAGGACAAGTCATTTGCTGAGAATTTACAGTATGTCATGAGGAGTGACAGGCACATCATTCCTACCCTTGTTTACCCAGACCCTGGCCGTGTGAAGGGTGTGCAGCGTGGGCATAGGAAAGCCAGGGCCAACCTCGGGGCACTCGATGGGTTCCTTCCCCGCCACAGCTTCTCCCCAGCGTCCCTCTTTGGGTTGCAAGTAACAGCATCTCCAGGTTTGGGGCATGTGTCCCTGAAAGTTCTGGGGATGGCTCTGAGGAGCTTCAGGTACAGCTGGATCCAAGTGCTCTGTCCTTTCCCATCTCCGTCTGTCCCTTCCCGGGTGGCTTTTGTGTGGTCACTTACCAGCAGCTCTTGGCTTCCTTCCTTCCAACCCCAGTGGAAAGACAATGGCTTCTTCCTGTGTTTTCAATAACCAAGAACAAAACCTTGAAACTGCCTGAGCCGGGTGGCTGGGTCCAACCTGAATGCCCTGGAGGGTCAGTCCCACTGGTCCTGTGGCTCCCCCTGGACGGCGGTTCTTGCAGCCCTGTCCCTGCCCACAAATGCTGGGATTGGGTGACACAGATCCCCAGGGAGCACCTGGCTGCCTACCCAGGGGCAGCAGGTGCGGGAAGGCGTCCTCCAAGTGCCCCATCCGTGCCTTGGGCTTGGCATGGTAAAGGATCTCTTCCTACAACTTTGGGCTCCTCGGTACCAATTCTGAAGCCCTGGCGGTCCCCTCCTCAGGCACGGCAGAGAAGGACACTGAGTGTGGGCTGCCTTCCCCAGGGACCGGCCCTGACTGCACCAGCCCAGAGGACTGCGAGACCCTCGCCAGGTGACTGGCCTTCTCCCTCCCCTCCCCTCCATGTGACCTGGTGCCCAGGGTAAGCTGGGATGGGGTGCAGGTTCAACCAGGGGCTCAGGACGCCAGGAGCCTTTGCCGAGTCCACGGGTCCCGCGAGGCCCTGCGGTGTGTCCAGCCCTGCCCTGCACACGCGGGGACCCAGAAAGCTGAGGTAGCACAGCCCTTCTCCAGGAGCTCTGGCAGGCCTGCTGGGGCTGAGCCAGGGTCTGGGGACCCCTGCCCTACGGGCACAGTTACCCCTTGGCCTCCCCGCCCCACGGGAGAGTCATCAGACCCCCCTCGG
Source organism: Glaucomys volans (assembly GCA_020662805.1). NCBI lineage: Eukaryota > Metazoa > Chordata > Mammalia > Rodentia > Sciuridae > Glaucomys > Glaucomys volans. The sequence goes on along the minus strand of JAJEJO010000957.1, from coordinate 221,275 downwards.
GTTTCCTCCCCAGTGGCACCACTCCCCAGGCCAAGCCCATCCTGATGTCCCCAGCCACCGCTGATCCCAGGACCACACTTCAAAGAGGGGTCACCTCCCGCACCCTGGAAGATGCCGCTCGACTGGCCCAGCCTCCCCAACCTCCCTCCTCTGGGAGCAAGCGCAGTCCAGTTCCAGATTCAGGTAACTTCCCCCGGAAGCCGGGACTGTCCCCCAGGGTGGTGGTGTCAATGTGTGGACCACCTGTGCGGGGTGGTCAGGCACTGAGCAGCACCTTTTCCCAGTGGGGACGAAGAGGAGGTTGGGCCGAGCTCCCTGGAAGGGTTCTGGCACGCACAGCATTTCCAAGCCTCCTGTGGGCCAGGCATGGGGCAGGGGTGGGGACACTGGCCTGCCCTCCTGCCAGGGTGCCGGGGACGGAGTAGGCGGCCCCTGCATGCCCACTGCTGCCCTGCTGGCTCTGTGTGAAGGCTCAGGCCTCAGTTCACTTCTCTTCATTACTGAGCAGCCTCCTGCTGCGTGGACCCCGCTGTTTGGGGACATTTGAGTTGTGCCCCCCGGGGCTGTGATGAATGACGAGAAAACAGCTCTCGGTGTCAATGTTATGTTTCTATTTCTCTTGGATTTGCTTTTTTAAATGGTGGGGTTTGTTATGACTCCTGCCTCCTCCTCTCCGTGCTGCCTGAGGTACACATGCTCTTATTTATTTAGGGATTCACTTAGGTACTGGGGATTAACCCGGAGGCACTTTGCACTGACTACATCTCCAGTCCTTTTTATTTTTCATTTAGAGACAGAGTCTCACTAAGTTGCTTAGGGCTTTGCTAAGCTGCCAAGGCTGGCCTCAAATTGCAATCCTCCCCGCTCAGCCTCCCCATCACAGGCATGCAGGGATCACAAGCATGCACCACTATGCCTGACGGATGTTCTTATTTTTGATTCCAGATTGATCAGTCGTCTTTTATGACTGGCACTTTCTGTGCTCTGTTTTGGAAGTCTTTTTCTCCACCAGAGCCTCAACCCTAGTCTTCATTTCTTTTTTAGGATCATTATTGCTTTTCTGTTCTCATTTCGATCTGCTGTCCACGTTGAATTTTGGGCAGGGGTCTTATTTCTTTCTTCTTTTTTAAAATTTAGTTTTAGTTGTAGGTGACAACAATGCCTTTATTTTATTATTATGTGGTGCTGAGGATCGAACCCAGGGCCTCACGTGTGACAGGCGAGCGCTCACCACTGAGCCACAGCCCCGCCCGCAGGGGTCCTGTTTCAGACCTGTCCACACAGACGGCCCACTGGACACCACAGGTATCAGGTACCTGGTCTTCTCCCCACTGTTTTTGTGCCTTCTTTCTGTAAATTAAGGATGCACGTATTGTGGAGAGGATTCTGGATTCTGGATCCTATTCTGTGTGAATACCATTCCGTCTTTGGAGGGCGTGCTGGGGTTGAGCCGGGCATCCCACCTGCCTGGCCAGTGCTCCACCCTGAGCCCCAGCCCCGCCCAGCTACTGTCTTCACTACTGTAGTTTTAGAATAGATCTTGACTGGTGGCCAGGCAGCTCCTCCAGCTCTGTCCTTCTGTCCTTGGTAACTTGCATTTTCTTTTTCTTTCTTTCTTTTTTTTTTTTTGGAACCAGGGATTGAACTCAGGGACACTCGGCCACTGAGCCACATCCCCAGCCCTATTTTGTATTTTATTTAGAGACAGGGTCTCACTGAGTTGCTAAGGGCCTCGCTGAGTTGCTGAGGCTGGCTTTGAACTCGCGATCCTCCTGACTCAGCCTCCCAAGTCGCTTGGATTACAGGCGTGCGCCTCCACGCCCGGCTGTAACTTGCATTTTCTATAAATCTTAGAATCAGCTTTTCAAATCCTGCCGGTGTCCTTCGGGGATCCTGGCTGGAACTGCACTCAGCCGGTGACTCGTTCTGCAGAAGCCCAGTCTTGAGCACGTGGACCCTTCCCGTGCAGGTGCTTAGCGTGGACCTGCGTTTCTTTAGGCTTCTTTAAATTCTCCTTCCTCCATGGGCTGCAGGACTCCCTCCAGGAGGCGGGGCTGGTGACTTCTGGGGAGGTTTGTGGTTTTCTGGGTAGCGACACTTCTATCTTTTTGTCAGATTTCTAGGTATTTAATCTTGCTGATGACGACTCGAATGGTATCTTTTTTGGCACTTCTGTTTCTGATTCTTTGTTGTCGGTATTCTTTTGATTCATGTGAAATCGCCCCTATCTGACCATCTTTGACCTCCAAAACCATTGATTTCACATGGTCCAAACTATGAGGTGGGAAACTCAACTGATGCTCGATGTGGTGACTCTTAGCTTGCAGTCACTGCGACAAAATGCCTGAGATAATCAGCTTCACAAGGAAAAGGGTCTATTTGGCCTCTGCTATTTTGGTCCATGGCCTTTGGGTCTGTGTCGAGGCAGCGCCTCATGGGCAGAGCACACGGTGGGGGAGCTGCCCACCTCGGCCAGTGCAAATGGGAAGAGGAGGGCCGGGCCCCTACGTCCCCTTCAAGTATACACAGTGACCTGATTTCCTTCTACTAAGTCCCACCTCGGAAGGTTCTGTCCCCTCCCAATAATGCCGTGGCCTGGGGACCAAGCCTTCAGCGCATGAGGCTCTGGGGACAGTAAGGGCTGAAGCACAGCCACCTGGTTAACTCATTGGCTGCGGCCAACAGCCCACTGGCAGAGTCTTCCCTGCTGCTGGGCGCTGTCCGCACCCCTGCAGGAACGCCAGCAGCCCCCCGTCCTCGCAGACCTCGTCCTTTGTTCCCTCCTCCCTCGGGCCACTCCCACCCCTGCCCTGGGCTGATGGGAAGCTTTGACAGTGGGCGTTCTTACCAGGGTGCTCATCTCCAGCAAAAGCTGCTACCAAAATTTAGGGCAGGGGAGTGACCTGGCTGTGGTACTGGGGAGGGGTTTGCAGGGCGGCCACAGTGGATCAGAGGAGGGACAGGAGGCGGGGCCACTTGGTGCTCTTCTCCTGTGTGGCTCAGACTCATTCTTTCCCTCTCTGGGCCTCAGGGCTCCCTCTGAGAAGTGGACCGCCCCAGTCCCGGGGAGTTGGGGAGCTGGCCATGGCCAGGGGAGGTTAAGGGATGGGGGCGAGGCAGCCTGGCCCCCAGCTTCTCTGCTTCTTTCCCCAGGACTGTCCCCGTCGCAGCTGTGTCCACCGGGGTCTGCCGACTGCAGGAAGCAGTGTGACCCCGACTACTACCTGGACGCGACTGGCCGCTGCATGGCCTGTGTGAGCTGTTCGCTCGGTGAGGGGCTCGGGCTCCCTCGGGGCTCCTTCTGGGAGCAGTGGTGTGGGTGGTCTTAGGGGTGGGCTGTGACTGGAGCCATCAGCTTCCAGTGACTGCCACTCACATCCTGGTTTGTGACGGTGCCGTTCCCAGAGCTCCCACCCACCCAGGCTTTCCTTCCAGAAGTCACTTACAGGTGGCCTGCCCGTTCCAAACCTGTTCCAAACTTGTCTCATTGATTTTCTTTTTTTTTTGGTACCAGGAGCGCTTAACCCCTGAGCCACATCCCCAGCCCTGTTTTGTATTTTATTTAGAGACAGGGTCTCACTGAGTTGCTTAGACTGCGGCTGGCTTTGAACTTGCAGCCCTCCTGCCTCAGCCTCCTGAGCTGCTGGGGTTGCAGGTGTGCCACGTGCCTGGGTGTCTCCCCAGTTTCTGTGACAACCCTCCAAGGCAGAGCTCGATTGTTCCCATTTTACACAAGAGGAAATGGGCTTCCAGAGGTCAGGGGGCTTCCAGAAGCCACAGGCCAGGTTTGAACCTAGGGGAGTGTGCCCCCAGGTCCTGGGCTCTTGTCACTCTGCTGCGTGGCCCTGGAGCAGCCTCCAGCAGCCGCTGCCCCTGCTGATCCCACAGGGCGAGGTGTGAGCCAGGTCCTGTGGCAGCTCCCGGCAGCTGGGCTGCGGGGTCCACAAGGGCCACACGGGGCAGGAGAGGCCCAGCTGCAGACTGCAGGACTCTTGGTGGCCCTCACACTCGGAGGCCACCAGGACTCTGTGATTGTGTCTGTCTGTCTCCTTCGCGCAGCAAGGGGGACCAGAGTCAGGGCATTTGTTGTCTTCGGTCGTCTCTGTTCCGTTGCTGAGACTGCAGAGCAGGGCACACCACGCATTGCACTCCTGGCTCCTGGGGGTCAGAGTTCAGGCCACGCACCGAGGGGGATGCTGGGCTACTCCATAGTGTCTGGAGTCTCAGACGGAAACCTGGAGGCTGGAGGCTGGACTCTTCCGGAGGTGTCTTCGTTCTGAGGCTGTGGGTCCTTGTCAGCTGTTCACTGGGGCCTTGGCCCTCACGTTGGCCTCTGTGTCACTTGCTCTGGGGTTCTCGTAGCACATCACCTTTTATGACCCAGCCTAAGAAGTCCCCTGGTGTTATTTCTGCCACTATCTGTCGAGCCAGTCACAGAGTTTGTGGGAAGTGAAGGAAGGAGAGCAGTTTCACTTCTTGGCCCTGGAAGAGCAGATGGGTCCTGAAATATTGCTGTAACCATTTTTGTAAAACAAAATCTGCTTAGCCAGCAGGTCAGATGGAGAGAGCAGAGAGGCTCAGGCCCCGGGACTCCCTCCAGCCTCTAAAGTGCAGGCTCAGGGCAGTGGAACGGAGAGCCTGGAAACCCAGGAGTGTTTCTTTTTTCTTCACTCTCTTTTTTTCTGTTTAGTTCTAGGTAAGCACTGGGCCACCAAGTTATACTCCAGTGCTTAAGCAAGGTGTGTGTGTGTGCGTGTGTGTGTGTGGTGCTAGGGACCCAGGGATGGAACGCAGGGCCTTGTGCATGCTGGGCGAGTGCCTGACCACTGAGCTCCACAGCTGCATTGCAGTCCTTTGTTTTATTTTGAGACAGGATCTCACTAAGTCCCCTAGGCTGGCTCAAACTTGCAATCCTCTGTCCCCCTTCCTCAGCCTCCTGAATCACTGGGATTAGGGGCGTGCACCACTGCACTCGGCTCAAGCAAGTTTCTTAACCTCTCCCTGCTTGGTTGAGAGGGTTAGGCTGGTTATTGTCCCTCGTCTGGGTCAAGTGTCGGGAACGCTGTAGTACACACAGTGAGTTGCTGTGGCTTGGGAGGCTGAGGCAGGAGGACCCCGAGTTCATGTTATGGGGCACAACTTAATAACAGACCATTCACCACTGAGAAGTCCAAATTTGAGGGTCTTTATTAAGCCAGCTGACTGACTGTCTCACACAGTGCCCCAAAAATGGCTGTTGGGAGAGCAGCCCTGACCATAGGGTTGCAGGGGTTCTTATACCAAAAATCACATCAATCACAAGTGTCTGTTGCTATGATTCAGAGTCACAAACTTCCATCATGAAATCATCAGCAGAGGGGGAAGTGGGTCAAAACCACCCTACCTAGGTACAAACTAAAGAATAGTTACTAATAGTTACTAACATAGGAATCAGAAGAGAACAGTTCTTCATCGTATAAGAATCGCCATTTTGCATTGTTAAGCATGTCATGCTAAGTGACTGATGATGGGTACAGAGGTGGGGCGTTCCCGTGGGAGAAGCATTTCCTACATAATGTGGAGTCTCAGAGCAAAATGGAGTCTGTTTAGTCATTGCCCATGTAGCCTGGCCTGTGACATTTCCATGGAGCCAAATCTGTCAGCCCATCACATTCAGAGTCAGTTTCAGCAATTTAATGAGGCCCTAAGCAACTTAGAGACCCTATCTCTAAACAAAATATTAAAAAAGGGCTGGGGCCGGGGCTCAGTGGTTAAGTGGCCCTGAGTTTAAACCCTGGTGCCAAAAAAATAAAATAAAATAAAATAAAAATATATATGCATAAATTCCCAAACATAAATAAATGCATTATTCACTTTTTCTTTTACAAACCTCTAGTGTTTTATTTTCTTTCATTGTTTTCTCTTGGGGACAAAAAAACTTTTTATCATTAAAAATATCAAACCTTCTAATCCCAGTGGCTTGGGAGACTGAGGCAGGAGGACGGAGAGTTCACAGCCAGCCTCAGCAAAAGTGAGGTGCTGAGCAACTCAGTGAGACCCTGTCTCTAATAAAATACAAAATTGAGCTGGGGCTGGGGCTTCGGTTGAGTCACAGCCAAACCCCTTCCTTCCACGCCCTGAGCCACTCACCTGGCCCCAGGCTGTTTTTACCAGCTTTTTGGAGCTGCAATCCACCTGCAGTGAGTGCACCTGTGGTTTGTTCATTGACACATGCATGCAGGGGTACACGCAGCCTCACCCCCAAACTCCCACCCGTGCCGTCATCCCCCTCCTCCATCATCCATCTCCCTCTACCATCCCTCTTCCGTCATCCCCCGCGCCCGCCCGTGGTCCCTCCCGCAGTCCCAGGCAGTCCTGCTTACCGTCACCTGGGGTGGTCGCACTCCAGCGTTCCATGTGGTCCGATCCTGCCGCGGGCTCTCCCCTTGCCCTCTGCCTGCCTTCTCGATGCAGGAGGCTTACCTGGAGCATGCTTGGGGTCTTCCCCACAGAATGGCCAAGGACCCCTTATTTCCTTGCTGGACAAACTGTCCTTTCTCGGTTCTCCGGGGCTCCTGGGCCTCCTGCCCTCTCCATCCTGCGTGTCCCCACGAGCCCCCTCCGTGTCCCCCGCAGACCTGGTGGAGAAGGCGCCCTGCTCCTGGAGCTCCCCCCGCGTCTGCGCCTGCCGGCCCGGCATGATCTGCGCCACATCAGCCACCAACTCTTGTGCCCGCTGCATCGCCCGCCCAGCCTGCCCACCCGGGATGGTCATCGCACCCCAGGGTGAGCATCCCCACCCCTACCCAGGGGGGCAGGTCCTGCCCTGCTGAGCCTCCCGCCTTCGACCCCAGTGGCTGTGAAGTCAGGCTTGGGCTTGGCTTCATCACAGCGCAGTTGGATCCAGCGAATAAAATCAAATCCAGGTCTGGCATTTTGGTGGGAGGTTCTGATGATTTTTTTCTAAAAATTATTTTTCCTGCAACGACGGGGCCAATCCTTTCTTGACTGGTTTGCAAGGCTGTTTTATGACGTCGGTAGGAAGAGCATAAAGTTTCTGAAGAGGCTTCCGTCTCAGGTGGCGAGCTTTGCAAGCTGCAGAAAGGAGCAGTCCCTGGGGGTGGGCAGCTGAGGGATTTCGGCAAGTTTCTAGAGAGTTGGAGACAGATGGGAAGGTGGTGACAAGTGTCACCAGGTGGAGGACAGTTCACCCAGGTCACTCGGTGAGGGATGCAGGGAGGGCTCCCTGCAGGAAGCGCTGGCCTACCTCCTGAGGGGCTCCAGGCTCAGCGAAGGCCGTGGACTGGAGAGGTGCAAGGTGGGGTCGGGGTGCAGTGCACTGTCAGTGCATCCCAAACGGAAAACATGGGATCTGTCACAGCATGGGCATCAGCCAGGCTGTAGGGACGATGCCTGAGCATTTGTCTCTTTGCAAGACAATCAGCTCTTCCATAATGACACCGAGGGGAAGCTATGGAACCAGCTTGGAGCTGCCACTCTGCTCTTGTGA
>JAJEJO010000957.1:189367-208786 GCA_020662805.1 Glaucomys volans | reverse complement strand
TCTCTCTCTCTGTTTCTTTTTTCCTTTTCTTTCCTGTTTTTTGGTCCTGGGGATGGAACCCAGGTGCTCCACCACAGAGTGACATCTTAGCCCTTTTTATTTTCTAATTTTGAGACAAGGTCTAGCTAAGTAGCTGAGGCTGGCCTCCAACTTTCGATCTTCCTACCTCAGCCTCCGAGTCGCTGGGGTTACAGCTCTGTACACTGCACCCAGCTCCTATTCTTTAATTATTGTGAATAGGGTTTTTTTTCCCCTCATGTCCCATTCCTATGGCTATAATCACCACTCAGGAAATATTTGTTGAGTGACTGCACGACCTTGACTAGTTGCATAATTCCCTTGAGCCTCGATTTTCTCGGCTGTGAAACGGTAGCCACACAGGGTCGTAAGTGTGCCGCGCGTGGTTAGCACAAGGGAGGCCCCTTGGCCACTCCCTCCTGCCTCAGCGCCTGGGAAGGATAACCAGCGCTCCCATGTTAGGACTGGCATTTCCAGATCCTGACACCAGGTGGCGGTAGATCTCAAGCCAGTGGCTCCCAAAGTTCCATCCCGACCCCGCAGCCTCAGCCCAACGGGAAACCTGTTAGACACCCCATCGTGGGCTGCACCCCCAACCTGGGTCCAGATAACCATTAAGAGCACGGGCTCCAGCGTCCGCCTGGTCTGGCCTGGGTGGTGACTCTCCCTCAGGGTCCCTCAGGGTGACTTTGGGGTTTGACGGAGGTAGCGATGGCGGCCGGCCTGCTTCGTGTGCTCACGTGCAGAGCAAGGCCCTTGCTTCTCTGAGGAGAGGCCTTCCACTCTATCCTCCCAGTGACCGTCCTCCCCGTCCTGGCTCTAGCCACACTGCGCCCTCCTCCACGGCCCCTAGACTTGTTCTTTTGAACCTCAATTTCTTCTTGACGCCTCTGTTTCTCACCCTCTAAAATGGTTTGCTCTTCTTGCAACTATAAATATCAATCAGCTTCCAGGAGCCAGGTAGGGAGGGCAGGCAGGTAAGGGCTGGATCAGATATAGCTCTGGCCTGGGAAAGACCAACTGCTGTTAGCTACAATGGAAAGCTACCATGTTCCAAGAGGAGGAGGAAGTAGTCTGTGGCTAGGGCTGTCCTATGTGGTTGTAGTGAAGACCTGCAGCTTAGTGCTGTGGGGCAAAGAACAAAGACCACCTCTGTGTTTCAGGACCTGTGCTCTTCTGGGTGATCATGGTGCCGGTGCTCGTGGTGGGTTCCAGCTTCTTCTTCCTGTGTCACAAGAGGGCCTGCAGGAGGCGGTTTCGGCAGAGTGAGTGGACGTGTCCTTGGGGACCTGGGGAGGATGCCCACTCTGTGCCAGCCTGGCCTGGGTCCCTGCTGGCCCCGTGCTCTGCGACCAGCGCTTAGCCCCCCTCCTGGTGTCCTTTCAGAGCTTCACCTGTGCGACCCAGCCCAGACCTTCCGGCCCAAGCTGGAGCTCGTGGGTAAGTGTCCTGCAGTGCGAGGGCCACTCTGGGCCCGGGTCTGGGCTCCGAGGCTTGACTCCGCCCAGCCCAGCCCAGGCCTCTCTGTCCAGCCTCATCTGAAATGGGGACGTCCCGCAGGAGAAAGCTGGTGGTGCTTTGGGCTGGCCTGCTGCACGCCTTGGGTGGGGCGGCTGGTACCCAGGCCGCCAAGCCGCCTTCTCTTGCCCTCGCCACCTGGCACCGGGATGTTCCTGGCTGCCTCCTCTTTCGTCCCTTCCTTCCTTCCTTCCCCCTCCCTCCTCTCATGGAGCGGCACCGGGGTGGGCGTAGGGCCAAGAGGGCAGCTGCAGGCCGAGTCCTGCTTCCACCACTTACTGGCCCCAGGACCTTGGACGAGTGACTGGAGGCCTGTGCCTCGTTTCCTCGCCTGTGAAGTGGGGACAGCAGGACCCACTGGGAAAGGTGGATGGCAGCTGCTGTTGGCCGACAGGCGGCGTCTGGGGCCTTCTTCCCCACCAGGGTCCAGGCCTCCGCGTCCCAGGTGGCCTGAGCCCTCGCTGGTCCCTGCCCTCTTATCCCCGCCCGACCTCCAGGCCGACCTCCAGGCAGCAACCAGGGCTGCTGACCTTCCCCAGGCTCCCAGGCCCAGGCAGGGGCCTCCAGCTTCCACGGGGACCTGGGGCGCCTGTGCCTGGGGCCTCCTGTCCCCTGTGCAGCCCTGGGGCAGGGCGAGTCCTCGTCAGACTCCACACGCGTGTGCTGGCCCTGTCCAGGGCCCTGACCCACCGGGGCGCCGCCTCGCCTTCTGGTCTGGGGCAGCCTCTCAGGACCCGTGGTGGTCACTCCACAGGCACAGCCGGGGTCGCTGCTCCCTGGGACTCTGGTCCAGCTGCCGCACCCCGTTCCTCCCTCCCCCAGCCCTGGCCACCACCCAGCCCCACCCAAGAGCCCAGTGGTCTGGAGACTCTCACTGCCCCTGTCCCAAGAGTCCCCAGTCCCCCTCGGAGAGCCCGGCAGGGGGCTGACTCTGCTGGTCCCGCGAGGCCTGTTTTGACCTCCCGGTTTCGGGGGAGCCGCTCCCTCCCGTTTGTTGTGGTGGTTTCGAGCCTGTTTCCATGAGCTGTCGGCCCCAGGCTCCCCGAAACCGCCGTGGCCTTCTCGACGTTTCTCTAGTATTCGACTTTCCGCTGCTGTCAGGGTGTTTTCGTCTTCAAACCTTCGCCCGAGCAGTTTTGATACAAGGGGGAGGAGAGGCCCGACCGCCCTGCGAGAGAGGCCCTGGCCCTTCCTGGCCCCTGGGCTTCCGCGGCTCCCTGGGGTCTGAGTGACCAGGCTGAGAAGGGGGGGGACAGCAGGCACGTAGGACGTGGGGTGGGCACGACCCCGGCTTGGAGCCTCCTGCCGGCTCCCTCGCCCCCTCCCTGGAGCAGGCTCTGGGGACGCAGGTCTGTCCTTGCTCTCCTGAGCGTTCAGGCCAGTGCCACCGCGGGCCGAGCTGAAGAGCGATGGGAATGTGCTTCCCACGCAGCCGGGGCTTCGGCAGGGGGCGCTCTCAAGCCTGGGGCAGGTGTGACAAGGGGCTTAGGCCTGTCTCCCGAGCGGCCTTGGCTTTACCGCACGTGTCCTGGCGACAGGCCTTTGCACACCCCGCCCGTGGTCCCCTTTGACCTGCAGCCGCCTGTGTGGCCCCCACCCCCTCGACCCCATGTCACAGCCCAAGGCACAGGAAGATGTGGTCACCCCCGAGGGCCACGTGCCTGGCACGCCCCGGCTGGGCCTCTGTCGTCACCTTGGGTTTTTCGCCCTTGGCCCGCGGAGCAGATGGTTCCCTCCCGTGGGGGCTCTTCCGCACGTCACAGGATGTTGGGCAGCTCATGAGATGACATTCGCGTGCCCCAGTTGTGACAGCCGAGAATGTCTCCAGACACTGTCACTTGGCCCCCGGGGGCAAACCGCTCCTGGTTGAGAACCACAAGTCTGAACCTCTTTGAACCTTCACCCTAGGGAGCCTGCTCCCCCCGGGCCACTTCCCACCCCCTTCACGTCACGCCGTGGACTCGGGAGGGTGCGGGGCGGGGGGCTTGGCAGGTGCCCCTGATTTGAGATTGTCTGGAGTTTGTGGGGGAGAGGCTCAGGTCGTGGGCTGGAGGATCTCAGAAGTGCAGCTGGGCCTTCTGGGCATCCCGCTGGCTGCCCACGCGGCCCTTCCCGGTGCTGGTGCTTCGGCGTGCCTGGAAGCTGAGGTGGACCAGGCTTCTCCACTGTGAGGGCCTCCCTTCCCATGGCAGTGACCGTCTCTTAAGACTCAGCCTTTTATTTATTTATTTATTTATTTAGGCAACTCGGGGATGGAACCCAGGGCCTCACACATGCCAGGCGATCGCTCTGCCCCTGGGCCACATCCCCAGCCTGGAGACCATGTCAGCAACCAGTTCTCATCGGTTTCACTTTCTTCATTTGTCCACGTCCATCCATGTGGACGCAGGGATTCCTATTTCACTCAACGTGTTGTAATCCGTCATAATCTGTGACCACCGCCATAACAGACTACGGGGTCACTGGCCTGGATTGGTCAGCAGGGCCCCCCTCAGGCTGGCTCCTGAGCCCTTGCATGACATGTCGCCATCTCCGTGCTTTGGACACTTCTTTTCTCCTCTTGGTACTGTGGACTGAATTTAGGGGGGCTCTACCACTCAGCTACATCCCTAAACCTTTTTATTTTTTATTTTGAGGTAGTGTCTCTCCAAGTTGCTGAGACTGGCCTTTAACTTGCCATCCTCCTCCCTGAGCCTCCTGAGTTGCTCAGATGACAAGCATGTGTCACTTCTTAATTCTAAGAAGCTCCTGGTGTATCTTGTCCTCGGCTCCCTGAGCCCCTCCTGGGCCATCCCTCCAAGGAGCCCAAGGTGTGAACCTAGGGATGCCTGGCCCCAAAGCCCGGCTGACCCTCTACGCCACACTTCTTCCACGGGGCTGCCCTGCTTCCCACCAGAGTGGGGGCTGCAGGAGGACGGCGACAGGGACGGGGGACCCAGAGCTCTGATGCCTGCGTCAGGACTCAGGGACTCTTGGCACTCAGCTCGCTGAGCGTGGCCTTTGGAGCAGCCCAGATCTTGTCCCCAGGCCACTGCTGCACAGGGCGTCCTGGGCTCGGGTCCTGGGCTGGTTTCTGGGAAGATGGTGGTCAGTGGCGCAGAGGGGAGCTGCGGGTTAGAGCCGAGCTTTGTGCATCTGACCTTTGCCCTCAGCCAGATTTGCTTTGGGTCTTTATCAACGGACTTTATCAACTCGCTGTAACAGGGCTGCGGGCAGAACCTTCCGGATCCTGCCTTGTTACCTTTGTGTCATTTGACACTTGCTTCCAAGCGTCTGTGTCGTTGCCAGTGTGCTGTTCCGCGTGGCTGAGCGCCAGCCGTGTTAATCCAGGCTCCGAGGACCCGTCCCGTGCCAGCGGCATCCCGGCTCCTTCCCGTGGTCATACTTTGATCAGAAAAAAAAAAAATCTAAATGCACTTCACTTTTTGGAAGAGCTTTAGATCCATGGAACATTTGAGAAGGTAGCACAGAGCCCTCCCAGCCCACCTGGAGTCCCCCTTATAAGCCACTCACACCAGTGTGGCCCATGAGTTGGACACGTCCTCACTAGCTGAAACCCAGACGTGGTCACACTCATTTGGCTCCTAAGGTGCCGCGGGCCCTCATCTTCAGTCCTCTCAGCTCCTCTGGCCGGTGAGGCCAGACTGACCTTGACCTTGGTGGCCTTGACGGTTTGCAGGAGAGCAGGCCAGGTACTTTGCCGGATGCCCCCCTCGCTGGGATTGGTCTAATACTTTTCTTGGGGTGAGACGGGGTTCTGGGTGTGGGGGTGGACGATCACAGAGCGCCCTTCTCAGCTCGTCAAGGGTCCAGGTGCTCAGCCTGACTCAGCACAGGGCAAAGCCGTCAGAGAGCCCCTCCCGCCTTCAGGACACCTTCCAAGGCTTCCCGTTTTCCAGATTAGGAGACCGAGGCTCAGAGAAGTGAAGAAAGAGTGTGGTTTCCCACCCAGGAGGCCCCACTGTTGGCATTTGGCTGCTTTTCAAGTGTTTGTTACTAGGAGGCCCGAGCTGTGCGCGGCCTTCAGTTCTCTTTAGGGCACTTCCTGAGGGTGTGGTCCCCTGGGAAGGTCCATGGGGCCAAAGGGAGAGCTGAGGTTCACCGCAGATGGATCTTAAGAAGATGGAACCCTCTGGCCATGGTGGCGCACGCCTGTAATCCCTGGGGCTGGGGAGGCTGAGACAGGAGGATTTCAAGTTCAAAGCCAGCCTCAGCAACTTAGCGAGGCCCTAAACAACTCAGTGAGACCCTGTCTCTAAATAAAATACAAAATAGGGCTGGGAATGCGGCTCAGTGGTTAAGCACCCCTGGGTTCAATCCCCAAAACCCTTCACAGGGCATGGCGGCTCCCAGAGCTGGTTGACCTACTCCCCCGCCCCCCAGGCCCAGATCCTCGCTTCTATTTATTTTGTCTTGCTACTTCGTTACATTTTTCCTCCGGGCTGGGCTGCCCTGCCCCGAGACTTGGCAGCAAACATCAGCTGACTATTAGGAAACTCCGGTTCACTCCCGAGGGGAAAGCCTGGGCTCCGCTGCCATCACTTTTAAAAATGTGCCCAAGGCCAAAGAGTATCAAAGTGGTGGCCTGGCAGTGGACAGTGGTCACACTGTGACCTCCCAATGTGACCACTCTGCTGGGAACAGCAGTTACCAGGACGCGTTAGGTGGCACGTGGGTTAGATTGAGACTCAGCCACGGCATCTTAGGCAGGTGCTCCCGTGAGCACCGTTGGCACTTCCCCGGCAGACATGGTCCCCTGCTCACCAGCTCCTACGAGAGGCCCCGGAGCGCCTGCCAAACCCACCGAGTGTCCACGCTGCAGTCCACACTGCCGTCCACACCGCCGTCTGACTGGCGTGTTCCGGGGCGGCTTAGTGGGCAGGCGGACCTCTGAGCAGCAGTGCCATCTGGGCAGGGGGGCACAACTGAGGGCACGTCCTGGTGCTCTGTGGATGGCCTCTGTGGGGTGGTCTGTGCTGGGCCGGGGTTGGCACATGTTCAGCCGTGACCCAGCCGCTGGTTAACGTGGGTGAGCACCAGAGTGGAGGTGGGGCCTTCAGCTGAGGAGTAAAGATTGTGCCCCGAGCCAGGTGCAGTGGGGCACGCCTGCAATCCCAGTACTTGGGAGGCTGACACAGGAGGATCGCAAGTTCAAAACCAGCCTCAGCAACTTAGTGAGGCCCTGTCTCAAAGTAAAAAATAAAAAGAGCTGGGGTGTGGCTCCGTGGTAGAGCTCCCTGGGTTCAACCCCTAATACCCCCCTCACAAAAGCAAAGTGAAGGTCATGCCCAAGAGTCATTGTTTTGGCATCTCTTGAGGCCACAAAAGGGTGACTTGGGTGGAGGCCAGCAACTGTCGTCCCCAGGCCTGCCGCCTGGGCTCCTTCAGGCACGTGGAAGGGAAAGCGGAACTCAGAAAGACCCCGGGTGACTCCAGGAGTGTTGGGTCAGGGCTCAGCTAGCACCCTCAGGGTCCCTTGTCCTCACTGTCCCCTGCCTTGAGGGCCTCCGATGGGCGCTACAGGGCATTCCTGGGAGTTCTGGCCGCCCAGCCCCTGGAGGCTGCCAGGTGGAGGCAGAAGCCACAGGCCACCTTGCAGCCAGCAGAAGCCTCTGGGGCTCAGGTTGGGCGTGAGGCCCTCCAGCCATTGTGCCTGTGGGGGGCAGCGGGCGGGGGTGGGGACAGGTGGGGTTCAGTGTGCTCAGGTGGGAGTGGTGTGGGAGGGAAGGGGTCCCCCAGTCTCCAACTGCAGCTGGAGACCTGAGCATTGGGAGGGATGTGACCCCAACCCGTCACCTCGCTCCCCGCTGAGGGCCTGAGCCCTGGGCTGGAGCTCGGCACTACCTGCCCTGCTGGGAGCTGTTTGCTCCCAGCCGTCACTGTCACCGTCACCTGTCACTCACCGTCACCGTCACTGTCTGGTTGAGGTTGCTGCTCTTTGCTTTTTGCAGATTCCAGACCCAGGAGGGACCTGCTGGTAAGTACCGCCCCTCCCCCGCCCCAGGGCCTGGACCTGCCGCCCTTCTGTGGGTTTTGAGGGCCGCGGGGGAGGGTCAATCCCTTTCTCCCGAGTGCCTGGAGAGGGGCCCCTGCAGCCTGCAGGGGGCACAGAGCCTGGGGCCGGCTGGGATGAGGGCTCCACCCCGCAGCAGCCCGGGCTCCTGGCTCCGCAGCAGGGGAATTCCAGCAGGGCTTGCAGGGGGACCCGGTCAGTCGGGTCTGGAGGAGGCTGCGTGTCCCTCTGCTCCATCTGCAAGTCCTTAGAGCTGATGTCAAAACCCCAGCACAGACTTAACAATCGCCACCTACTGAGCACTGAGTGCAGCTGGCCACCTGCTCAGGCTTTCTAGAAGTTTCTCAGGAAGTCCTCGCGACACTCAGGAACTGCTGCCCTTGTCCTATTTGACAAAAGGGGACATGGTGACCTGGACAAGTTAGGGGGCAACTAGTCAGTGGCTCCATGAGGACTCGAGCCTGGCCCTGTGTTCCCACCTTGTAGGAAGTGCTCCCCGGTGCCAGGCCCTGGGCCCGGGCTTTGTCACCACGACAGCGATTCTTCCAGCCACCCGAGCAGGGGCCACCAGGGCCCTCATTAGACTTGCCCTGGTGCCCTGCCCTGTGCCCCGCTTCCCAGGGCTGTGTGTGGCCTTGAGGTCGGGCCCTGGCTGGGACCTGGAGGAGGGGTGCCGGGTGTCACCCACGGATGGCTGGCAGGACCAACGTGCGAGTGTCTTAGAACGGACCTGCACACAGTAAGCACCGCGCCAGCTGCTGACTGCCTTCCTTATTTGGTGCAAATTAAAAGCCACCATGGTCCCTGGGAATGCTTCACACAGGGACCTCACGCTGTTAAGGCCAAGAACCCTGGATGGCTTGCGGCAGCTTTAGAGCAGGGAAGACTCCCTGGGGGCTGTAGGGGTGAAGAAAAGAGGGCATCACCGTTTAGGGACCTGGGGAGTTGGGGACGCCCTGCCCCAGCACCCACTTCCCTTCCCACAGCAGCCCAGGAAAGGTGTGTTGGGGACAGAGCCAGACACAGAAGAGCAGAGCCTCGTGAGCCCCCCTGCTGTGGAGACTTGTGCCAGTGTGGGGACAGCTTGCCCGGGGAGCCTGCCCCTGCTAGGCTCCAGCCCTGCCGGGGGCCCCTCGCCCCCCAGGGAGGCTCCCGAGCCCCCAGTGTCCACAGAGCACACCAATAACAAGATCGGTGAGTCGGCCTGTTTGGGGGTTCCTGGGGTGGCCCAGGGAGCTGGGGGAGATGGGTGCTGGGCTCTGGATGGAAACTGGAGGCCCTGGGACCTCAAGGTCCCCCAGAAAGCGGGGGACTCCCCACACACTCGCTCTGTGGCCACTCCATGTGAGTTTCTGTAGAGTGGCCGTGGTGGTGGCTTCTTGGAACCACTGGGGACGTCAGCAGGGGGTGCTGAGCACAGTATCTGCTGTCGCTAAAGAAAAGCTGTATGAGCGACACCCCAGCCCCAGCACAGGGACGAGACGGGAGTGCCTGTGACCGTGGGACCTGCCACTCGCATGGCACATGTCTTTGCCTCTAATTGTCATAACACCTTCTGGGGGCAGTGTCCTTCTCCCCCTGTTACAACGGGGGACCCTGGCCTAGCCCAGTGAGGTCCTTTCTCCTGTCACACAGCTGTGAAGGCACAGCTGGGCTCTGCAGCCTTGGCTTGTCCACTGGCCCCCGGGGAGGCATGGAGGCCAGCGCTGCCCACCGGCAGCTGCCCTTCAGCCTGGACAGACCTGCTGCTGTGGCTTCTCGTTGGCCGGGTACAACCAGAGTGCCCCCCAAAGTGCACCCCTGCCCAGGTCACACCCCGCTCAGACCCTCCCACAGTCCCCTGTCCCCTGCAGCACGAATCCGGGGTTCTCAGCTGCCGTTCAAGGCTGGTCACAGCCAGCTCTCCCCACCAGGCTCCCCACCTGACCCCGCTGGTCTGCCCTCCCACTTCACGGCCGTTTCCAGAACTCTCAGACGTCTGTCTCACCTCTGAGCTTCTCTGTGGGGAGCAGCCAACTCCCCGCCCTTGAGTCTAGTAGATTCCTGGTGCTCCTCTTCCAGGAAGCCTGCCCGCCCTCTGCCCTCCTGGGCAGGCCAGGTGCCCTTGCGGTGCACACTGGGAGACCCTGGGCTCCCCCACGGGGCCCCAGCCCCCAGCATGTGACTTCCCCACCTCCACCTGGCTGGGAGCTCCCTGGGGGTGGGCCCCGGTGGGCCCCATCTCCTCCCTCTTGGAAGGGCACCTGGCCCTCAGGCCACAGCAGAGGGGCCCTTGGGACTGCTCTGCCCATGTCGATGGCAGACCCTGGCGGGGGACCTCTTCAGGACGATCTTTCCTCTTGAAAAAACTTTTGCAATCGCAGCTTTCAGGAAGTCTTATTTGAAAAGAATGTGTTTGGGGAAATATTGCCAAAGGCTGCTCGTTCAGATTTCCCAGGAAATAAGTCCTTGCTGGAACCTTCCAGCCCACGCTGAGCCCCCGGGCTGGAGCTGGGGGCCCAGGGAGCACATGCAGGGCAGGGAGGCCGTGCTGGCTCTCCCTGGGCTCCCTGCCGGCCTCACTGGCATGCAGGGTGTGGGCCACACGGCCGAGGGAAGTCTGCGAGGCCTAGGTGACTCCTGTCCTTCAGATGCCACCCCAGAGGAGCATCCTCCTCATCCAGCCTCTTAGAAAGACCAAACTCAGGCTGAGCTTCCTCTCTCCTCCTGGGCACCAGGCATAGGGGGCCCCCCTCCCCTGACCAAGTCAACCCCCTCAGAGCTCCGGGTGGGGCAGGAAGACCCCCCACAGCTGGCGGTGGGCAGCACAGTGATGGGGCAGAGCCAGAGGGATCAGGCCGTGACACGTCGGGGTGACAGCTTGGCCCCACTTTGGCTTCTCCTGTCCAAACAAAGCCCCTTCCCCGGGTCCTATCCCCCGCCTCTTGTCCCTCCTGTTATCTGCCTTCTGCTTTCCCTGGCCTCCCGTGGCTGTGGTCAGGGTTCCCAGGCCTTGTGGAAGGCGAGGGCTGGGGCGTGAGGCCTGCTCCCTGCTCTGGGGCCCGGGCGCCCTGTGTGTCCATCTTCTTTCTTGCCCTCGGTTCTCGCTGTTATTTCTAACACTTCTCTCCCTCCTGGGTGTGTGGAAAACCAAAATAGAAGAGCTGGTGTTATGCAACGGGCTCGGATGCCAGGTCCTTGGGAGCCTTTTTGGGGTTCCTGAATCTGAGGGGTGTAACCGGGTCACCCGAGAGGCAGGGGTCCCTGAGCCCCTGCACTGTCCTACCCCTGCCCCCAAGTTCCCTCTAGAGTTTCCTCATTCAGTCTGCAGAGCCCAGGGCAGGACAGCTGGGAGCTGGACCCGGCCTGAGTGTAGGTCATTGCCCCTCGGGGTGCTCACCCCCCGAGACTCCGTGTCTTCTCACGAGGAGGCTGCACTGGAAGCCCACACCAGGCACTGGCCAGCTCCACGGGGCCTGGGCCTGGTCATCATCCAAGTGACGATTACCCAGGACCCACTCTGCCTGCTGGCCACGAGGCCATGGGGAGCTGGGCTCCCAGCAAGGCCTTCCAGAGACTGTCCCCAGCAAGGCTGTCCGGGCCACTGGCCCACTGGCGCTGCTGCTTATTAGCTGGGCCAGAGCAGTTGGCTGGGCTTGCCTGCCCTGAGGAGGCCCCTGAGCTGCAGGACTTCGGTCCCAGCTAGAGTGGGACAAGTTGGTCACCCAGGTGTCTGCTGGTGGAAGGAAGCAGGAAGGGCAGCCAGGCAGGGTGGAGTTTCCTTTGGATTTTCTCCTGGTGGCCTTGGGGAGGTCATTTGACCTTGCCAGGCTGCAGGTTCTCATCTGTAAAATGGGGATAATAATGGCCTGACTCCTGGCAGGAGTGGGGGCCCTGAGCTGATGTGGAGGAAGCACCAGGCAGTGCTCGGTGCCGTCCTGTTCATGAGGCTGCTTCAATCCTGCGGCAGCTGCCCTTCCTCCACGGCTTCCTCTCTCTCCCAGCTGTGTTCTCTCCTTCCCTACCCACCCACCGAGAGGGTCTATAAAACCACAAGCATCCCTATTAAGCACCAGGTGGGCCGGTTCTGTGCCTCAGAAAGGCTGTGTGGTCTGCCTGAAGTCACACAGCAGCAGTGATGGAGGAGGGACTCGGTCCCTCTTCTGCCTCCTTGCTCCAGGGACAGGGCTCTGGCCTCCCCTCCTCAGCCATCCTTTTGCGTTGCAGAGAAAATCTACATTATGAAGGCCGACACGGTGATCGTGGGGACTGTGAAGACTGAGGTGTCGGAGGGCCGGGGCCCCGCGGGGCCCGTGGGGCCCGAGGAGGAGGAGCAGCAGCTGGAGGTGGACCATGTCCCCCATTACCCAGAGCAGGAGACGGAACCACCTCTGGGCAGCTGCGGGGACCTCATGTTCTCTGTGGAGGAGGAAGGGAAGGAGGACTTCGGGCCCACGGTGGCCTCTGGGAAGTGAGGTCCGATCTGGGCTGGGGCGGGAGGCCAGGGGGCTGAAGACCATGTGGCTTGAGCTGCGATCCCAGCGTCCAGTAGTGGCAGGGTGGGTCCCACTTCCTATCTGCTGCTGCTGAGAGCGCTGGTGTCCGCCGTGGCATTGGATGCCCACCGCAGGCCCAGTGCCCTCCAGGGTTCCAGGCCTGGTGCACACCCGTGCCCTCTCCATCCTCCCTGGCCTCAGAGCTGACACCCAGGCCTTGCTGGTTGGCTGCCGGCCCCCGGTTACTGTGAACATGGCTCCCAGTGGGCACCACGCCAGCGCCTGCGGTTTTTTCTCCTGAGTCAGAAGGAAAGTCGAGGGATGGGTGTTGTCGCCGGCACCATCTGGGCTGCAGCTGCGGCGGGGGGCTCTGCTCCCGGGGAGGGTGCAGCCGGCCCCAGCCCTCCCTGGGCTGAGCGGGGCCTTCCTGGTGCAACCCCCTTCCCTGCCCCGCAGCCCCGACGGTGAGCCCAGGAGCCATCCACTCCTCTTAGAACGTCCCCACCTGTCCCCAAAACAGGAGGCATTTAAAGGCCTGGATGTCTGCAGACCCTCAGCACCTACAGTGCCCCCACCCTGGCTGAGACCCTGCTGCCCAGTGCTGCTCAGATTTGCCCAGGGACTCCCTCCCTGACCGGCCCAGGCTGCTCCGCGGCACCTCCCATGCTGCCCTGGGAGTGACAAGGCACCTCCTAGATTTGCCTGAGAAGCCACCAGCACCGGCCTGCCGCGGGCTGCCACACCACCCAGGTGTGGACGCTGGAAAGCACCCTGCTCTTGTAGACATTTGGCCCTACTCTGTGCCACGGGAAGAATGTTGGGCGGTTGACCTGGATTTCAGGAGCCCTGAGTTTCACACCGAGGACTGAAGCTGCCCTGGTGTTCGCCTCTGGTCACTCCCCTGGGCCTTTTAGCCTCTTAGAACAAACAAGTGGCCCGTGACATGTCTGTACAGCCTGGACACTCCTGGACTTACCTCCGGGGCCAGCCCCGGAGCTGTTTACTCACCCGCCCGTCACCCTCGGGAGGAAGTTGGCCTCAGGAATCACGAGGGTGGTTTCCGAAAGCACTCCAATGTTTTGGGGAAAGTTGGAGCTGCCGAGGCGTCGTGAGAGGTGGTCAGCCAGGTTGGGGGCTGGCCGGGAGTTTGAGTGGGCCCAGTGCTTGCCCAGTTCTCTTGTGCCAGGACAGAGTGGCACCCCAATGTCCCCCAGAGCTGCTGCCTTGAGGGTCACAGGGACACCACCATACTCCTGCCGAGCAGGCTGGGCTGGCGGCCTTGGCTGGAGGACCTTGCCACACATTTTAACAGGATAACGCACTCCCTTGCCTGGTGGCCCTTGGCCAAACTTTTGACCCTCTAAAAATCTATGAGAAAAATGAAGAATTGATCTGGGCATGGTGGCACGCACCTGTAATCCCAGTGATTCAGGGGCTGAGGCGGGAGGATCGCAAGTTCAAGGCCAGCCTTGGCAATCTGGGCAATTTAGTTAGACCCTGTCTCAGAATAAAATAAAAAGGTCTGGGGACATAGCTTGGTGGTAGAGCACCCCTGGGTTCAATCCCAGGAAAACACACAGAAAATAAGAAGAAGAACTGTAAGGTGGAGGACTGACGGAGGAGATAGAGTATTTGACGACCTGAGAAGGAAGGTCGAAGGGTCTCTCCCCAGGGCAGGGGTCCCTGCAAGGCAAGTAGCCCTTCTCATCTCCTTACTTCTTTGTCCTTGGAGGCAGGTTCTTCCTCCACGACACCACTGCTCCCTGGCCACCACCTGCCCTGGGAGGACCCTCGGGATCCGGCTGCCCCGTCCAGAGGGCTGCCTTTGGTATTTGGGGAGGGATCCTGGGCCCCTCCAGGCCTTCTTCCCTCTGACTGGGACCAGCTGCCCTGCAGCTTTGGGAAAGGGCTCTCCAAACAGTAGGTGCCTGCTGGTGGCTCCAGAGTTGGGGGGAGACGGGGGTCTGCACAAGCCCCTGGAGCCCCCAACCCTGCCACACGGGGTGTAGCTCAGGGCCACAGCACACAGCCGGCCCAGAGCTCCCCCTCGGACTGTGGCTTCTCCGTGGGGTGGAGACCAAGGGCCACGGACAGACCCTGCCCACCCCCTCACCAGGACGGCAGCCCCACCCCCAGGCGGAAGCTGTCTGCTGTGTGGCCAGCTCAGGAGCCACTCTGACAGCAGTGGGGTGGGGCTTCTTAACCTCTGGCTGTTCTGAAGTTCAAGAGGGCAGATGGACAAGGACCCTCAGGGCGGCCATTCCCAGGCTGTTAAGAACACTTCCCCAGCCGGTCGTGGTGGCGCACGCCTGTAATCCAAGCAACTTGGGAGGCTGAGTCAGGAGAATCGCGAGTTCAAAGCCAGCCTCAGCAACTTAGCAAGGCCCTAAGCAACTCAGTGAGACCCTGTCTCTAAATAAAATACAAAATAGGGCTGGGGATGTGGCTCAGTGGTTGAGTGTCCCTGAGTTCAATCCCTGGTTCCAAAAAAAAAAAAGAACACTTCCCCAGAGAACAGCTCACTCTGTGAGTGCGATTGTAGATCAGTACAACCACCGAGGAAATGGGCATGGAGGCTTCCCCAAAGGCCAGGCGTGGAAGCACTCTATGACCCTCCTCGGTATTTATCCTGAAGAATCAATCATCTCACCACAGTGATCCGTGCAACCCACGTTACGGCAGCACAGCTCACGATAGCCAAACTAGGGAACCAGCCCCGGAGTCCCGCAGCGGATGATGGGCGAGGACGGTGAAGAAGAATGAATGGAATTACGTCATTTGCAGGAAAATGGATGGAACTAGAGACCATCGTGTTAAGTGAAGCAAGCCACACTCAGAAAGTCCAAAGCTCACAGTCCAAAGCTAGAGAGGAAAAACCAAACCAAATCAAACAAGTTCATGTGTTGGGAAATCTCTTAAAAATAGAAGGGAAGCTCGTGAGTAGAGAGAGGGGGTGGGAGGAGGGAGGAGGGAAGGAGGGGGCGGTACTGGGGAATGACAGTGACCACATTATCTTGTGTGCATATACAAATACGTAACAGTGAACCCCACTATTATGTGTGATTGTAATGTACCCCCCCAAAAAGTCTACGTGAGCTGGGGCTGTGGCTCAGTGGTAGAGCACTTGCCTAGCATGTGTGAGGCACTGGGTTTGATTCTCAGCACCACATAAAAATAAATAAATAAAATGAAGGTATTGTGTCCATTCACAACTTGAAAAATTTTTTTTTAAAAAGTGTACATGAAAAAAATTTTTAAAAAGAACCCTCCCTGAGAGAACGAAACTGACCAAATCATATCACTGTGTGTAGGCATGAATGTGTAATAGCAAATCCCACTCTGTGTACCATTATAATGCACTAAAAAACACGTTTTTAAAAGAACCTGCCTCCTCTTCCTGAAGAGCTGTGAGCAAGAGTGACAGCAAGTGATAAGTGTCCTGCGGAAGCTTTTGCCTTCAAGGAAAGGCCATTGTTTGCAAGGCAGTGTCGCAGCTCGGAAACTACAGGAGGTTTCCTAGCTCTGGGCCTGGTGCCAGTCCAGAGGACCGACTCCCCAGGGCAGCCCTCTCTCCATCTCCACGTTCTCCCCCAACAGCGAGTCCTGAAGACCCAGGCTGGGTCCTGCTCATCTTTGGTCCTTGTCCCCAGACACTGATGTGTCAAGCTGAGTAGAAAGGAAACTATGTAGGGACAAGGGGCAGCTCTCCAACCGCCATTCCTCTTGTGCAGAGTGGCTCTGGTTCAAATCCCTGCTCTGCCATTTATTAGCCAGTGGTCTCAGTTTTGTTCCATGATGCCCTGGCCTTGAGATTCGGGAAGAGCACTGGAAGAACACCGTGTCTTAGTCCATTTTCTGTTGCTATAATAGAGCACCTGAGGTGGAGTAAGTTATAGATTCAAGAGGTTCATTTTGTCTCACAGTTCTGGAGGGCAGGAAATCCAAGACTGGGTGGGAATAAGGACCTTGAACTGCTTCAACCTGTGGCAGAAAAATGGATGTGGAAGTGGGTGTATGTGAAGAGGCAGAGTGTGAGGGACTGCCTTACTTTGTAACAGCCTGCTCTTGGGGTAACTAATTCAGACCCCAGATGGTGAGAACTCACCTTTTCCTGAGAGATTTAATGGGGTCCCACACGAGTGTCACCTCTTAAGCTCCCCGCCTCCCAGTGGGACCGCAACGGTACTTAAGTTTCACTATGAGTTCTGGAGGGACCAGCCGTGTCTCAGTTTCTATATCTGAAAAGGGCTGTCGGTCCCTGCCTGGGAGGGTCATGGGGCTTCTCTGAGATGTCACCTGACACGTGGCTTGCATTTGCTGACCAATGCCTTGTGTTCTCATTGCAGCCCATGGCCACTTGCTATGAGCGACCCCTTCCTGCTCTGCAGAATTCAGCTCCCTCCTGCTCCTAGAGGGTCACCTTTGAAAAGCATTGAACTTGGAGCACTTGTTCCCCAAAAGCATTATAATGGGTGGCTGGTTTCAAAGCTGCCTCCCAAACCTGCTCTCGCTCATTAAGTTTAGCGGGGGGTTTGGGCTAGCCTGGGCACCTGGCCTCCCGTGGGGCTGAGTCACGGTGGAATGCCCACCTGGGCAGGCCTTCTCTTGCTTTCTGTGCTGCAGTGTGAACGTTTCAGATCCGTCGCAGGACGGGCTGTGTGCTGATTTCTGCACTCTGGGCATGTTGGCGAGGTGCTGCAGGCTCCTTGGGAGGGGACCAATCCTGGCTCTGGAATATTCCAGTCTACACTGCATGGTTGCTGGAGATCTGTCCTCAGTAAGGAGTGGCTCCTTTCTCCCTTCCAAAGCTGGTCACTGGAGCTGGCGGTGGGGCAGAGGATGGTGCTGGGCCTAAGGGACTGTGTGAGCTGGGTCATGCTCTGCGCTGCCAGGAGCCCCAGTTGGGTGCTCCAGGGTGGAGCGTCCATCCAGAGGGGAGGAGTTGGGCAAGGACTCCCTGTGGGGGTGCCCCTTTGAACTCCGCCTGAGAGATGTAAAACCCAGTGTGATCTCCCTAATTTGCTGATTCTGGCCTCAAACTTGCCATCCTCCTGCCTCAGCCTCCCAAGTTGCTGGGATTACAGATGTGCACCACTGTGCCTGGCTCAAGGTCTGCAAGGGAGGGAATGGTCAGTGCAAAGGTCCTGAGGTGGGAAAACCTCTGACCTCAGGATTCCAGAAGAACAATGGAGGGAGCAGGGTGCGCCAGGTGGGAGAAGGAGGTGGCAGGGCGCGGCCTGGTCATGGGTGGCTGGCAGGTAAATTTTATTAGAATATCGCTCTTTGTTTCTTTCTGTTTTCCTCCTGTCAGAGGAGTAAACATCCTGGCGTTATCTCAGCCAGGAGCAAGAAGGGCCAAGCCGGGCGCCAGTGGGTGTGTTAACCTATTCCAGAGGGAAGTGGAGCGCTGGCCGCGCCCGCTGGGAGCCAGGAAGCAGTTGGATGCATTTTCTCGGAAGGTGCAGGGAGCCAAGACCGGGTTCCGGGTTCCCGGCACCGAGGAGGTGAGCAGTCCCTGGGTCTCCGTTCCTCTTTCTTCGGGTCCTCCAGGGAGAGCCAAAACCCAACCGAGAATCCAGGGCAGCTGGCGGCCCTCGTTGGGGTTTTGGCTTGGCATCTGCTTTCCATAGCCTGAGCCTCGGGTTGCCTCAGGCTCACGGAGTCAGCGTGGGCCTCACCTTCTTCCTGGAGGCTGTGCCTCTCTGAGGGCCTGAGCTGGGCCATGGGCAGGGGCCATGGGGTTCAGCCTCCAGCTGGCCAGTCCCCAGGCACTTCTCAAGCACTGCCCTACGCCTCCCACCCTAGGCTTCCTGATCTGCAAGATGGACATGACGTTCGCCTTGCAGGAGGCTGAGCAGTGACGGGGAGGCAGGGCTGGCCCGGGCTGAGCACCCCTCTGCATCCAGCAAACGAGGGGTCAAGCCCAGTTCAAGAGCTCAGTTTCCCCCGGCCCTTTGCACATTCTCCGGGCATCAGGAGCTTCATAACCACAGTCCTGAGAGCCAGCCAGCTCGGGTAGCAGCATTCACTTTTTCACACTGAGGCTCAGAGAGGTGAAGCAAGCAGCTCCACTGTCACACAGCTGGGAAGTGCCAGAGTTGGGGTTCAGCCCCCATCTCCGTGATTCTGAGTCCCTGCCTGCACCCGGGTGGCCCTGCACCCTCTCTGTGATCAGGGGTTGGGTCTACATCACAGGCAGCGTTCGGCACTCTGCCTCCGACAAGCTTCCTCACCACAGCAGGGAGTAGGAGGAGGTCCATTTCAGTCCTCCTGTTATGGGAAGAAGGATCCGTGCCAAGAGGCAGGGTGACCAGCAGGACAGGTGTGGGGCTCAGTGATGCAGCGCTTGCCTCGTACCTGTGAGGCACTGGGTTCGGTCCTCAGCACCACATATAAACAAGCAAACAAACAAATAAAATTAAGGTCCATTAACAACTAAAAAAAATATTTAAAAAAAGAAATAGCAGGCCAGTGTGGCTCGAACTCCTTCTGACTGGGCAGAAAGGACTGGCAGCTGACCCAGCCAGAGCTGGTGCCTTGAAGCCACTTTCCTGGAAGGCGTGTGGGAGTCTGAAACCCGGGGAGACACGGGCAGGGGCACCGAGGTCCAGAGCGCTGCCCGGAACTGCGTTCTCAGTACATCTGCATCCTGCTCTCGGCCGCACCAGGAGCCCCAGAGGAAGACAAGGTCCCGAGCACGCCTCTGGGTTCCGTGGGCAGGAACGAGCTGGGAGGCCCGCTGGCCTGTGCTGGAGACGACCTGGCTAGGTGGAAGTCACCGGCCAGGCCATTTGAGTAGCAGAGATGTTTTTTTGTTTTTTTGTTTTTTTTGGTGCTGGGGACTGAACCCAGGGCCTTGTGCTTGCGAAGCAGGCACTCTACCAACTCAGCTATGTCCCCAGCCCTAAAGATGTCTTTAAAAAATGGCATTAAAAGGAATTGGTAGCCGGGCGTGGTGGCGCACGCCAGTAATCCAAGCAACTCGGGAGGCTGAGGCAGGAGGGTCGCGAGTTCAAAGCCAGCCTCAGCAACTTAGTGAGGCCCTAAGCAACTCAGTGAGACCCTGTCTCTAAATAAAATACAAAATAGGGCTGGGGAAGTGACTCAGTGGTGGAGTGCCCCTGGGTTCAATCCCCAGCACCAAAAAAATAAATTAAAAAAAAAAAAAGGAATTGGAAAGAGCATGCCTGCCGCCCCAGCTCCTCAGGAAGCAGAGGCAGAGGATCACGCAAGTCCACATGTTGGAGACCAGCCCAGGCGACACCATGAGACCCTGCCTCAAAAAAAAAGAAGCAAGGGCTGGGGATACAGCTCAGTTGGTAGAGTGCCTGCCTCGCAGGCACAAGGCCCTGGGTTCAATCCCCAGCACCACAAAAAAAAAAAAAAAAAAAAAAA